>ML685862.1:7671729-7783559 GCA_007922175.1 Pelusios castaneus
CTGTTGTCTTTCTACAATAGACTAACACGGCTACCCCTTTGGATCATTGAAGCTGTGCTTATTTATACTTGAAGATATGGCCCACTGTCTTTATAGGGAGTTATACAGAGTATGGATGAGTTGGTGAGAGCAAGTGAGTTGAATCAAATTTTTACAAAATTTTAAAACCATCTTAATTAGTTTTGCTTAGTTAGATCCCATAAAAGTTGGACAGAGGCTGATGAATGAATCTGTGCTCCCGCCCCAGAAAACGTACTACTTCAGAAGCCTACTTTTCCTGATAACTGGCTGCCCTATTGCCAAGACCCTTGGTGATCACAGAAGTCATAGTCACCGCTGCACTAAAAGTGTCTGACGGGATCAGGTTTTGAAGGAGATTGAGAAACTGGTATGTGGCTCTATTTCATCATCCATATGTATTATCATCCCTATATTTTGTTTCACAAGTTTATAAAATAAAGAACCCCTCAAGATGCATTATGGTTGGTTAGTCAGTAGATTTAGTGACGAGAAGAAAAAAAAGTCTATGGACCAGATTGTTCCCCTGACAGGAAAACCCTAGGGAGGCAGGACTGAAAAATGGAAAAACAGCACAAGATTCACTTCCGGAATCATTCTGTAGGGCAGCTGGAGTTCTGTCTTCCCCATCCCAGAAACCATATGAGCAGTAGTTCAACTTCAAACTCTCCATGTAGAGTTTCCATATTTTGGGTACCAACCATGGTGTTCTGTGCTCCCTGGCAACTTGCTTCCTTTAGAGCCATGTTACCAGGCCTTCTTCAGCTGCAGGTTGGAGACCCTTCTTTAAAAGAGGTTCCCAGTGATGCTAGGGGAGGTTTTGGCAGAACACAGTAATAAGTCACCAGTTCCAGACAGTATTCACACTAGAGTTCTGAAGAAACTCAAATATGAAATTGCAGAACTACTAACTATTGTATGTAACCTATTGCTTAAGCCAGCTTCAGTACCAGATGGCTGGAGGATAACTAATATGACACCATTTAAAAAAAAAAAAAGTTCCATTCTTGCAATTACTGGCCAGTAAATCTAACTTCAGTACTATGAAAACTGATTGAAACTATAGTAAAGAACAGAATTATCAGACACATAATGAATAAAACTTGTTGGGGAAGAATCTACATGGCTTTTTTAAAGGAAAATTAGGGCTTCAACCATCTGTTTAAATTCTTTGAGGGCATCAACAAATATGTGGACAAGAGTGATCTAGTCATGGTTATAGGATACGTGGATTTTCAGAAAGCCTTTGATAAGGTCCCTCACCAAAGAAACTGAAGCAAAATAAACAGTCATGGGACAAGAAGGAAGGTCCTCTTATCAAAAGATAACTGGTTAAAAAAACAGGAAACAAAGGAGAGGAATAAATCATCAGTTTTCAGAATGAAGAAAGGGAAATGGTATCCTTCTGGGATCTGCATTGGGACTAGATTATTCAACATATTCACAAAAGATCTGGGGAAAAGGGTACATAGTGAAATGGCAAAATTAGCAGATGATACAAGATTACTCATGTAATTAAAAATTCTTCCAAATTAATCCAAATTCAATTAATTAAACACAATTAATTAATTTTATTTACAATCACTTTTAATTCAATTAACTTTTAATTTAATTTTAATTAAACTGGTGGCCCTGTTGTATGAAAAGGTTTCAGTGATGTGGCCCTCAGGCCAATATCCTAGTTCTCATGTGGCCCTCCTGTGATTTGAGTTTGAACCCCTGGTCTAGAAACTGTGGCTTTTGCCCTCTAGAAGTTGGCAACACCAGATAGCTGTCAATCAGTTGGAAACCACTTCAGGGTGGGGATGTCTATTTTTGGGTTTGTGAAGCTATCAACACTCTCATTTCCTGATGGGCAGCTGCCCTCACCAAAGTTCTGAAAGTTAGAGCTGGGTTTCAGAGAATGGGGACCTTTAGAATCAGCCGGATTTTCTGTTGTACCAGAAATTTGTGGTCATACATTTAAGGGACTAGGAGGTAACGTGAACAGCAGTGGACTGTATTCTAAGAAAGCAGATAGTGTCTGCATGGAGGAGAAGAAGTGACCACACATCATTTTGTGTCTACCCCTATAGCATCCAGAAATCCAGCCCCCTAGTTGAACAAAGAGCAGAGAAAGGAATGGGAACAAGTAAGAGTCAAACAGCAATTGTACTTTGTTCCAAGAACTTTCCAGCCAAGATCACAAACTACTCCTTCACCCTGCCCCCCAACAAAAGGATGTCATACTGTGGTTTTGCAGTCAATGGATTAGATATCTCAGCCATCCATTCCCCATCTCGTGGCATGGCTCTGAGGGGGACACTCTGGACATCAGCAACTGGGAATGCTTGAAAACCTTTGTACAATGAGAGGACTGCTGTCACACTCTTGGAGAGGCACAGAGTCCCCTCCTCCTTCTTGTACATAAATCCCCCCCCCCCCCCCCCCCCCGCTGTGTGGCTGTGGCAGTCACTGTCATGAATGTTTGTGATCCTGAAAGGAGCAGAAAGCAGCTGTATCTGTTCAGAACCATTAATCTTGTACAAATGTCCTATTCTCCAACTGGACCTTTCCAGTTCCTCCTTCACCATCAGCCTGTTGGCCAACAAATTCACAATCCCAGGGGCAGCATGATAGTTGGCTGATAATGTGTTCTATAGCATCTGTCAAAAGCCTTCTAGTGTATTGTGGGAATGAGGCTGGAGGACTGCTGAACTCAGGACCTGGTACACCCCCATTAGTTCCATCCACATTACTGATTGGCCTGAATACAGGACTGTGCCACAACCCAAGGCATGTTTATACACACATCTCATCAGGCACACAAGTGTTCTTGCTCCATACATGCCTTGAAACCCATGCTTCTGTGTTTAGATATAGACAGTAAAGGGATTTGGATACAACCCTGTCCAGTCACCAGTGCAGGCATAGTTTAAATGTTCCCTATTTAAGTGTATGTGTGGTTCGTGCACAGCTGGTTCAGTACTCAAATATATTAATTCCTTTTCTTTTCGGTTCCTATCCCTTTCTTTCCTCTACTTTACAAGTCAATACGCTACTGTGATTTATAAATGGTAGCTTTCTTGTTTTATTCCTTAAGTTACAATCACTTAAATGGAAACACTGCTTATGTCATGTAAGAGAAAGGCATTTCCAACAGAATTTTATTTCACTGAATTTATTGACCTGGTAGACATAGCTTGACTTTCAGTGAGAGTGCTGCCCCTCTGTGGCCATGGATGGAAAAAGGATTTGGTAAAATGAAAGATGATACTGCATTTATTGGAGGCACTGCAGAAAGAAGGAGTAACAGGCAACCTTGATCGCTGCTACTGAATAAACAACAGAGTCCTGTGGCACTTTTAAAGACTAACAGATTTATTTACTGCATAAGCTTTCGCGGGAGAAAATTCCACTTCGTCAGACGTTTTGAAGCGCGATTTTCTCCCATGAAAGCTCATGCGATAAATAAATCTGTTTGTCTTTAAAAGTGCCACAGGACTCTGTTGTTTTTCTACAATAGACTAACACGGCTACCCCTTTGGAACTGAATAAACAAGACATTGAGATAAGATTGATGAAGGGATTTTGGTCACATAAAGCAGTAGGATCTGAAAATGTGGTTTAGGTCCAGGAGGACTTTGTATTTCAGAATAAAAAAAAAATCTCGATGGTGAAATTACATTGAGGTTACGAGAACTGTGTTGAAGAAGAGGAATTTTCAGGAGCATATTTGGTGAGTCTTGTGTGACTTTTGCATACAACCCACTTTCTCCAAAGCCTGCCTATGTAAGAACTGCACATTTGTAAATTAAAGTAGACTAGGATTACTATACTAACCTACATCTAGCCAAGCATTTTCTCTAATAGAAGTATCCCACTTTTGGAGAGTAAAATAGTGCATCAGCTGTTGAGAGGTTTGATAATATTCTGAATGTTAACAAAGAAACAATACATCTTCCCTTCTGCAAGAAAAAAAAAACGATAAAAGAGCAAAGATACACATTGCAAGCTGTGCTTTATTTAAAGAATTTAAGAGGTCATGAACCAAGGAGCCAGTCAGTGAAGTTATCAGGTTTATCAATTTCACCATTGAAGCACCCTGAAATAGAATGGTGAAGTCATGGCCGCAGCTGCCAAGCAGTGTTACTTGGGGTTCCTGTCAAGTGGGGTAGTGAAAGAAGCTTTAACTTCTGCACAAGTTTGTTGACTCATCATGTTCCCTTTCCTGACAACATTGCCCACTTTGGGGGCTGATCCAACCTTTAAATCACTCCTCGCACTCTAACTGTGTAATGCTCCTGAATTTGCCCAGCTGAAGGAAAAAGTGTATTTGTTTGGGGGACAAAGTTGTAGTTGCACAATAGCTTCACTTACGGAAGTGACAAAATGTGTGGTAGTAGAAAGTTCAAATTTGGCCATTAAATAGCACACAGTGAGGACAACCACATCTTAGGGGTCCAGGGGTACACTGAAAAGCTAGAATAGTTCAACAGTAATACACTAGTGAGGATAGTCTTTAAGAATAAAGAATAATGTTTACATTAGGTACACCTGAAAATGTAAACATGAAATCAGAAACCCCTTTTGTTTTCCCAGTTACACACCACTTCCAGTAGGTGTATTTGAATCCAAGAGTGGGAAGTGTTATTAAAATTTCCAGATGTCTTCTTTTTTAGCAGGATACTGCTCATTTTTGTGTCTTATGAAGGGGGGATAATAGGAGAAGGAGGGTCAGTACCATGGGGGAGTGACAGACTGTATTAAGAAATAGGCAGTGCAGAACTTGCCACCGTGCAATAACAAAACTTATGATTAAAATAAAACACAACTTCATGTAGTACTTAGAATAGCATCTTCCATGCAAATTGTATCTTGAAAAGCTTTCGAGAATGAAATAAAATGATACAGAACAGACAGTATGTATTATAAATTAATATTTGTAATATATTAAATATATATGGTGTAAAATGTGGCATTTTAAACAAATAAAAATATATACTAGGGACACTGAGTGAAGGAGAAAGTCTGGCATGTTCCCCTGTAAGAGCCAAACAGGAACTAACATGACAATGGGATTGTTCTTAGATTAATTATTTAAGATTCATTTGGGAGGATTATATAATTCATACAAAGTGGTTCCACCTAAGACACTTTGTACCTCGTTCCTGTTCAGTGGCCTTGCACAATGAGGACAGCATGTATGGCTCCAGATCCAGTAAATGCTATATTTTAAGTAACTGATATGTTTCAAGTGATGAATACTGAGCCCGATGCTACAAACTTCACTTATATTAAATAGTGTTTCCTTGTGCAAGAAGACCTGCTAATGGGTCCCCCATTCCAGGTAGAGCCTGGCCCTAATAATAAGAGGCTCTGAAAGAGAAGTGAAAGAAGAGCTAAGATCTCTGTAAGTAGGCGCTAGGTTGAGGGGTACTTTAGAACTCTATAGAGTCATAACACTTAGCTCTGTATTTTTTATGTTCCATGATGATACTGCATTTGAATGAGTGCAATACAATTTCAAGGTCTTGCTCATTCTGTATCACATAGCATGCTCCATTCTCCCCTCCTTCTCTCTGAATTGAATAATACAGTGTAGCACATTACATCAGAGGAATTGTCACTCCGTTTCATAGAATACTGAAGATCCACTTTACATGGAAAGAGAAATCTTACGGTGTCCTTGAACTAGTTATTTCCCTGGTGATATACGAGACATAAAAATAGCAGGTTTCTCGGTAAGAGGAAAGGAGATTGATGTGAATAGCATAAGCAAAATACAGCAAAAAAAATCCATTTATGCTCTACTTTAGGGACTCAAATATTTCTGTTGTGTGGGCCATCTCATAATAGAGATACAGTAGTCTCATATCTCCCCTCCCAGGCACAATTGTACACCTACATCTCCTCTAATTTACGATTGTGGCAAGCTACAGTAATTGCTTAAATGGCATCAGGAAAATATTAATGTATTGTCAAGTTCTTTTAATGTGATATCCTAGCCTACAACAAGGAGAACGAGACAGAACAATTAGCAGCCAGTTCTATGGGAAACATGAGAGGTTTAATGATAGCACTTTTGGCACCATGTTGATACCAGTGACCAGACTCGATCACCTAGTAGCTCCCTTCCAGTCCTATGTTATCAGAATAGGTGTTGGGATACAAACACCGGGGGGACTACAGATTTTATTCTCATTATAACAGGTAATTATAACAACCTCACCTTCCTCTGTATGCTGAATCCCAACACCTACTCTGATTTGCTGTTATAACCTGACCTCTATATGCTGTTCCCCAGTATTTGAATCCCAACACCTATTCTGATTTGCTGTTACAACCTGACCTGATCCTGTGTCATATATTTCCCTGCATTTAATTTCCTCCCATTCTGTAAGTTCTCCATCTTCAAACCATCTGATGAAGTGGGATTTTGTCCCACGAAAGCTCATGCGATAAATAAATGTGTTAGTCTTTAAAAGTGCCCCAGGATTCCTTGTTTGTTTGTCTTTCAGGTTAACAGTAGATGCTCCCCATCCCCAGGCCTTTCAAAGTATTCCTCTGTATTGTCCAACCCGTTACCCACTGAACACTCACAGATATACCAGGTCTGCTGTCCCCCGGGGAACAATGCACACACCAGCTTGCATAATTCAACTTAGTATCAGCACCTAGCTTAGTATCACAGAATTGAGATGTATTTATAGTGACAACAAGGATAAGTGTATTGTCAAAGATTTAAGATTCAAGAGACAGTGAGCGAAGTTAATGGAAACAGAAGGTTACATATAAAATGACATCATAACACACTTTCTAGCAAGTAAACTTCACTATTGGGTTAACCTCCTAATATATTAATGACGTTTATCTTACCCAAATTGTTACACTGGCTTCAACCAAGATTGGTGTGGTCCCATTTTTCATAAATGTAAATACACTGCCCATTTACTTCCTTGAGGTAGGATAAGGGGATGCCTTTGTTGCCTTCTCCTTGTATCCCAAAGTTCATTGTCTATATTCAGAGACAATACAACTACCTTCACTTGTTTTCCTGTGTTCTCTTTGCTGTTGCCTTCATATGCCTCTTTTGACTTCGTACATAAATATGCATTCATTGTCTTAGCATACAATGTTTAATTTACATGCTCACAGAGAGATAGGTGAACAAATACATTACTTCTGCAACTCTGCTATGATTCAGAAGCTATAAACGTATTTTCAGCCTTCATAGATTATTTATATTGTATCTATATCTATATATATGTGTGTGTGTCACAATAAGAAACAAGGAGTCCTGTGGCACTTTTACAATAACAATGACCTTGCTGACCCAGGCTTTCATTTAAGACCTGACATGACACTCTTTGGCAAACCAGAATGTGCATACCAGAATCAGGACACTCTTGTAAAGCCCTTGCCACTTGGCACTGAGAGGTTCTTGGATCACAACATGTTCATCTTGACATCAAATACTGTATTGGGCTGCTATTAATGCCTTCTCTGGATGTGTTTCTCCATTCAAGAGCATCTTGCCATATAGTCTTTTTGCTACTTTCTTTAACAGAGTCTTAGCAATTTTAACGGCTTATTCAGCTTTGTCAACTCACTAGCTGTGATATGGTGATGATGCGATATGACTCAATTCCCGTTCCTAGGTAAACTGCACAAACTTACTGTCAGAATCCCAACAAGTACAGTCAGGGTCAATGGACAGAGCAAACCTGAGAATGAGAGTAGCAAAGGAGTTCATAGCCAGGTTCAGGCCAGGGTCAATACCAAATCAGGTTTCAGAATCTGAGCCAAGAGGTGAAGTCCAAATCAAGCCATGGTCAAGCCAGGAATTCAAGAGCAAAAAGCAGGAATGATCCTAGCAGCTACAGAAGACCTCCACTCTTGCCTGTACACTAATGCCCTTTGGTTTTATATAGGACAGGGAGCCAATCAGCTACCACAGGGCAACTGTCTGCCAAACTCTTGAGGCAGAACCTCTCATGGTCTGGTGTCCACAGTGGTTCATGGGAAGTGAAGTGGAAAGTTGCTACAGCTTTTGCTGAGTGGCAGCCTGGAGCGGCCAGCTGCTTGTTAACTTTATAGACCTGGATTCTAGAACACTAGTCTTATACTTACTACAAATAAACTGTGGCCTCGTCTGTAATTATACACTTTGGGATGCCATCCCTGCTGAAATGCTCCATTACTTTGTCTATGAGGGTCACCATGGGTATGTCTACATTAGAAAAGCCAAGTTGACTCTGTTAAGTCGACTTACTACGGTTGACTTAAGTCAACTTAAAGATGACCTCGTTAAGTTGACTTAGAGATTCCATACTAAAAAGTTAAGTCGACTGCCTGCGTCCACACAGGCAGGTGTTAGGTCAACCCACAGCTGCGGCTCGGGGGAGCCGCGACACCCTGGCAGAAGGGAGGCTTGGCTCTCCGGGACAAGGGAGCTGCCCTTGTCTGGGGAGCCACGCGCGGTTGCCTTGTTCGGGTAGCCCTGGCAGCTCCCTTCTCAGGGGAGCTCCGGCAGCTCCCTTGTCCCCGGGAGCCACAGCTCCCTTCTGCCAGGGAGCCACGGTTCCCTTCTGCCCAGCCCTAGGTTGACTTAGGAAATCGAGTCTATTTAGGGCGTCCACACTGGCTTTAGATCGACTTAACTGGTCGACTTAAACATTAAGTTGATCTAAAGAGTGGAAGTTATTAAGTCAACTTAAGGACACTCTTAAGTTGACTTAATGAAAGCCCAGTGTGGGCGTGGCGTTCTGTAGGTCAATGTAAGCGTTCTTAAGTCGACCTAACTTGCAAGTGTAGATATACCCCATGACAGCATCTGACAGTTCAGGTAACTCCAAGAAGTCTGGCTAGTCATCTATGATAATGAGATAGTTTGTGATTAAAGGATCTGTTCTTACTTTGCTTTGAGATCTGTTGAGAATGCTGTGTACTTCTATTGTCTTTATTTGCTGCTTGGCTTGCATTTCCCCGCATGTACCACAAGTGCACATAGGTCACAAATGTCCTTGATCGTGTTTGGCCAGTATATGACATTTCTGTTTACAGGCTTCTGTTCCAGAATGGCTCTCATGTATTCTTGAGTTTTTTTCCCTCAATGACCCTAATAAGAAGTCATTTGCTTTTATTTATGATGTTATCTTTTACATTGTCTTAATAGCTCATGTATTCATGAGAGGAATTGCCTTCTTTCCTCTCTTTTATTTGCTTCTTGGGTGGATCTGATAAAAATAAAAACATTTCATAATCACTAAATGAGAGTGAATATACATGGCTTTGTGCATATTTCCCAATATTTTAACCACTTACCAAAAGACTCTCTTTTGAGTAATCTAATGGATTCTCCTAATGAAAATGTTCAATGAATGCAAGTGTTATGGCTAAATTTTTCAATTCTGTTGATGAAAATGAGATTTCTAGTAGATTTACACTAAAATGGTTCAATTTTAACTGCTCTATTTACACTATGGCAGAATGGATAGGAGCTTGTTTAAAACATCTCTTCATATTCTCAAGATTCCTTTTGAAATTTTAGAGACAGGCATTAATAATGTTTAATGTGTTTATTTCTGTTGACTTGGGACTCTCATCTCCAATGCACTGACATGGGGATTAATAATGAGGACATAGTGGGCAATAAAACAAGAACTATATGCTACCTGTCTCATATTTTTGAAGTTCTTGATTTCTGGAAGAGGTCCCCCAAATTCCAAGATTTCTCAGATAATTTTGTCATAAGCAACCCAAACCTAATCTGTTGTTTCTCATCTGTAGTAATAATAACAACAATAATAATATTAACCTATTAAGTCTATTTGCAAATGATTCCTGCTCATAATCTATTAAAATCTAAAAGGTTCTTGCAAAAGGATTCTTTTTATAGCACACAAATACACCCTAGAACAATTATTTGTTACAGAAAACTTTGAGAGATATTACAAACCAAAAGCCTCCAAATTAAGGGAACTCTGGCAAGACAGTAAGTTTAACAAACTTTCCTTTACCATTTCCATATTTGCATGCACGCCCCTTAAAAATAAGTGTGTACTTGTACTTTGTTAGCAGAATATTTCAAATGTATTAAGTCCTTTAGTTGATGAGTGGCACTGGAAAAATATAAGTTTCATGAGGGACATAGTTTGATGTGAGAACAGAGGCTCAGGAATACAAGGGAGTGAGGCTGCTAATACACAGGCCTCACTATGTAACCAGGCCTCTCATCATGCTTAATAAAGATCTCTCCCCTAAAACACTGCTGGCTAGCTGCATCACTTGTTGCTAATGAATCAAATCACATATGGGTTATTTGGGATAATCTTTAAACTTCTTTTAAAATTTCTTTTAAAAATATAATATAACAATGTAACAATAACAATAAAATCCATATTCCAGTTCTCACCATTGTCTTTTTAAAAAAGCATTTTATCTGTAACTCCACAATAGCAACTGTTCTGTAAAATCAAGAGGTCTTAATTTTCTTCTGCCTGCAGAGGGAGCACGAACCCCTGGAAAGAGACTGAGATTTTGTAAAAAGAAAACAAAGAGATAAAGTAGATGAAGTGGTATCTTTTGTGAAACCAGCTTCTGTTGGTGAAAAGGACAAGCTTTTGAGCTTACCTAGAGCTAGGTCTGGGAAAGGTACCTGGAGTGTCACAGCTAAATGCAAGGTGAAAAAGATTGTTTAGCATCAGGCATTAACATGTCTAAATGAAGTGGGCAATTAATACCTCTGCAGTCAGAGAAAAAAAGAAGCTTAGTGGGTTTGAGATTATTAAAATATTTCTAATATAGCAGATAGTAAATGTTCCCCAACACAAATTCCAAGTGGACTATGTTGAATAGATTTTTTTTTTGTTTTTGAATGATTATCATATTTTACTGCAAAGGGCATTTAAAAATATAGAAATATTGGGTGTCAGGCAGAAAGCCAGGATGCAAGTTGTACTGTTTTTTAGGAGCCACTAATACATCATTTGAAATCTGCACTGTAATCTTACTGAAAACTACCTGTCTTTTCAGCTGCAAGATATAAGACAACGATTATGCAATTGTGGTTTGAAGACTGAAACTATTTGGGAAAATTGACTGAAGAAAGATGATTGTGGTGATGAGAGACATTTGGGAGAACAGCAGGAGGAATACTTGTACTTGTCCTGTTAAAACAGGAGAAAAAAAAAACCTATTTAACAAGCACAGACTAAAAGAAGTTGGCTTGTTTAGTCAAGCAAAATGAAAGCTGAGAGGGGATATGATTGTTACCATAAAAAACGAGAGTCCTGTGGCACCTTATAGACTAACAGATTTTCTTCGGCATAAGCTTTTGTGGGCTATAATCTACTTTGTCAGATGCATGTCTGTATCTGTGCAAGTTTCTTCAAGAGGTTTGTAGATTTCCATTTCATACGGCTACATTCAGTGCCTTGCATGGTAGAAATTATTACCATAGAGGAAGAAAAGCTTAATAACTCTATTAATTGAATACCTACATCATTTATAGTGCAGGTGATAGCATGTATGAAAAAACATACATAGCATCAAATGTGATAGCCAAGGAAAATCAAACACTGTATCTTCATTAGAACTCAGTACATTAGTACATTGTGGAGCTGCCTCCTTTTCTCTAGTGCTGAACACAACATCAGGGCAGGTTTCCAGTCTTACGGAGTATAAAGTTTTTATCCATATGACAGAAAATGGGTAGAGCGATATTATTGTAAGTATTTAAAATTCTATATAATTTCATTTCACATGCAGAACCTTCTTTGTGATACATAACTGGATTACACATAGTGGGGTAAAACTTCCTCTTTTTCTATGACTTCAGAGGAGCATTAGAAGAACTAGTTTCTTCAGTGTGCTACCTGAGTGTAAATGACAGAGGAATTTAAGCCCTGCAATTGAAATTTAACTTATAAATCTGCAAATATTACATCAATCAAAATAAAAACATAGTTTTCCACGAAAATAAAGCAGATATTACTTGAATAGCCACAATGAGCATATCTGTTCAGTTAGAAGTTGCCATTTTTGCATGCATACACTTTCAAACTAGAATCATACTTTAATTCTGTTATTATGAAATCTGGATATATAAAACTCTCACATCCTTACATCCAGGCTTTCAGATATGAAATTATATTCTGAACAACAGAGAGAAGAGGGCATTGTTAAATTCAGCTTGGTTTGCAGTGATCTTTTCATCCATGCAATCTCCATAATACAAATTACAAGAGCGCATGTGCTTTCACAGACTCGCAATTTATTTTTTTTAAGACACCTAGTTACAGACTGTGTCCCTCCTCAGATTAATTTAACATAGATTTTTGTTTCAATTTTTATTAATATTAATTCTGCTTAGGACTCAATGAGGAAAGTCACTGAGAAGTCTGGGTTCCCAGAGCTCAAAGAGATGGCATTTCACATTTAGTAAGCAAAGCAATGACCTGTGCATATGATTCTACAGAACTCAGGTACTTTTGCCTGAACAAAGACTGCAGAAACACATTTTATATTTCAATGTATGAGAAAGCAGGTATTTCTAAGTTAAGGTAAGGACGATATTTTACAAAATAAATTGTTAAAATAAGCATGCACTTGCATTAACATTTAGATATGTTTAAGGGTTAAATTAAACAGCAAAGTACTAGAGAAAGTGATCCTGTACTGTCAGGTGACAGACATGGTGGCCTAATAGTTTTCACCTCTAACTTTTATGGTTTAAAGAATTTGCATTTTTGTTCTCTTTTTCCCCTCTAATACATATCCTACAGTAGCAACAAAAGTTTCTGCTTTCTTCAGCATTCAAATGAGGGCTGAGTACTTTGAGTCTTAATCTATATCAAACTGGAGCTTGTGCTTTGAACTATTAATACCATGGCAGCTCTCACTAAAAGATAATGTCACCATCCTAAGATAAAATCCACAAGAGAAGGTTGCCAACTTTCTAATTAATTGCCCCTCCCCTGCTCCTATCCCAGGCTCCGCCCTGACTCCAAGTCTCCCCCAGGCCCTGCTGCCCGAGGACTCGCCTGCCAACAGAGCCAGGCTGGGAGCACCTGGGGCGGAGCCTGCCCAACAAGGACACACATAGCAGGGCAGAGTGATGGAGTCGGTTCCCAGACTGATGGGCCAGGGCAGGTAAATCAGGGCACAGTGTCATGGGGGGGGGGGGGGTCAGCCCCTGGGGTGAAGGCTGGGACACAATCAGGGCATGGTGAGGAGAGGCTTTGTCCCAGGAGTGAGGGGCTGGGATGGGGAAATCACAGCACAATGGGGCAAAGGGGGAAGGGGCAGGATCTTTGCACACCTGGATGGCACACCACCATTACTTACCTCTCAGCTGGAGAAGCTGAAGCCAGGTCCAGGAGTCAGACAGCCATTTCTTTCTATCAGCAGCTGAGCAGTTCCTGCAGACTTCAGCAGCCGCTGCCGCTCTTCTCCTCCGATAGCGGTTACTCCAGTAACTGGGCAACTGGTGATGATTGGACGTTACCAGCTTCCCTTTTTGACCAGACTCTTCAGTCAAAACTGGATACCTGGTACTGGACCGGAGGCAGCCCAGAGAGGAAAACTCTTCTTTGCAAGGTTCCTTCTTACTAAGTTAGCTCTGAATCCTTCTGTGAAGAGCGTGGTTTTGCTGCCTTCAAACATGGCAGGTTCTACAAGATCCATAGCATCTGTACAGAGACTCCATGATTCTGCATCAGCAGTCATGCCAGGCATGTTTCTCTCTGGCTCCCCAGCAATGCCAGAGAAGCAGTACAGCAAGATTCTTCTAGCACCTGGTACTTTCTCCTGGATTGCCCCAAAATGGAATCCAATGTGCAGAGAATGGAATAATACTTCTCACTGAGTTCTGGTGTGAAGGAGGGTTGAAACCACTCTGCATGTGGAACTAAAGGGAACAATGCAACTATAGTGATGATACATGGAGTGAAAGAATGACAGGTATTTCTATCCACTGATTCTAATTTCAAATTATATTTGATATACATGGACGCTGTTTCATCTACCGCACACAGTGTAATAACACGAAAGGGCTCTTTGCTACTAAAACTTTATTAAGGGAACTATTTAAAGAAACGTTGCAACTGCAGCTACCATTCTAGCCATATGCACACATACTGATTTCCTGGTGCCTCCTCTAAACATTTCCCTCCTCCACGCTATGCTCTGTCCTCCTAGTTCCATGCAGATTGCTAATATAGGTTTGATCATACCTCAAAGATCACTGCCTGTGAGTCTCTTGGTGTGCAGGGAAAGAAATAGACCAAGAATTTCAACAGGAGAATAATTTCCTTCCCATGGAGCCTACAGAGTATTCTCCAAGGATCCAGGGGAGATCTGCATTGGCTGGGGGTACACACATACTATTACTCCACTGGCATAGAGGAGTTTTCCTAGAAAAGATCATACAACCTTAGGGCCATAGCCCCCTCCATGATGGAAGGCATACCCTTTAAAGGGAACCTTGGAGCAAGGCTTCCGGGAACACAAGCCTAGCATAGAAGCTGGCCATTCGACTATGTTATTTAGGATTATGTTCAGTGGACAAATCTCTGTGGCCAAGAACAACCACCACCACCAACAAAAATGGGCTTGATTTCCAGAGGTACTGAGTGCCCACAGTACTCACTGAAGTCAACTGGAGCTAAGGGTTCTGAGTACCACTGAAAATCAAGTCTGGGGTAAATAACTAAGATATGATGCATAGTCATTTCAATTTTTCTTTAGACTTTTAAAGTACTTTCTTGGACACCATTCTATAAAGCTGCTTTCCATACTACCACTCAGCCACATCAGGGATTTGTTCCTATTCCAAAAAGCAATTTCTGGAGGCTTTTAGTGACCAAAGCAATCAATAAAGAAACGATAATGCAAAAGGAAAATTGCTCAGAAGCTTGTGGCTTTAATCATTTTTTTTAAAGACTATTAATAAAAGATCTGAGAGAACCTTCAACTGATTATGTATGATGGAGATGCTATTATGGGATATTGCTACATCTTAAACATTTTACAGAAACTTTCAGTGTAGCTCTGAATCTGGAATCATGATAGAATGCAAACTACACCCAAGATGAATTCTGTTTTCTTTTGGGAACATCTGCAAGTTATCATATCACAGTCAATAAATTTTACCTAGCAAAGCTGTCTCTATTCAGACATCCATACCTCTATTTATTCTCTTTCTTACTATGTCTTCCTCTTTCTGCTTTTTGCCGTCTTTCTACTGCTCTTTTATTAACCTTCAGTTACCCTCAAAGCAATTCAGAATAGAGCCACTAATATGTCAACTGAGTTCTCAGCTACTTTTTGCTGATATTTCTTTGTACTTCTACTTGTTACGAAAGAGCTGGGGTGGGGGGGTGTTTGTTTTTGTATACGTACAATCAGCTATTGTTAATGCACCTGTTCTTGTTTTAACTGGTTAGAATTACATTTTAAAAATAATGGAAAGCAAATTGTCACTGATCCAGGGCTGTGAATGGGACAAAAAAATCAGAGGGGTAATTTTTGTGATCCCTGCAGCCAGAAGAGCTGCCTCTTCCCCCTCCTACTTCTGTGGCCAGATCTGGCTCTCCTGCACCCACCCCCACTGCCCCATGGCTGGTGAAGCTAGTTCGTCCCCCTTTCCCCATGGCCAGAGGAGCTGGCTCTCACACCCCTCCCACCCAGCTGGTGGAGGTGGCTTTTCTCCCTGCCTCCCATGGCACAGTGATCAGTTGAGCTCACTCTCCCCTTGCAGTCAGAGGAGCTGTCATCTGCTGGCTCAGCCCAAGGTCATAGGAGCTTGCTCTCCCAGCCTGGCACAGTTCTGTGGCCCTGCTGATTGCAGGGGACCATGCCCCTACTTGAACCTCATTCCCACACCTATCCAGAGAATCAGTGCTATTCCCCCAGCTTTGGCGGACTCTCTAGGAGATGCCCATTCCATGTGGCAATGGGTCTTGCTCTTCATGAACAGTCTAGGTCACGCAGCCTCGCTGCTTCCAGAGATAAACCTCTTGGGCTCCAGCATTCCTGCTTTATAATATGAGCTCTGTTCAGTGAGTCCAACTAAGATATTGGAGAGAATTGGACGCTCTTGAGGGATTAATGCATTTTACCAAGCATTTGCAATTGACATTCAAACAGTACTGATTAAACAGTAGGATTTATTAGTCAACTGGCACACAGTATGGGAAGCCCTTAGGTTTACATAGAGAACTGAAAGTTAAAGCATAGCCCAAGTCCATTCTCATTAGCCAGAGCCCCCTAAGTTGTATTGAATGCCACTGTTCAAGCATTGTCTGTCTCTCAGTCTGATCTTCTTGGTCAGATTTGTATACCAATAACAATAATTTTTATTATAAGCTGGGGGAACATCAGTTGGAAGTGATAGTGGATGAGGAGGACCTGGGTATAATCGTTAATCGCAAGATGACT
This sequence comes from Pelusios castaneus, assembly GCA_007922175.1. Lineage (NCBI taxonomy): Eukaryota > Metazoa > Chordata > Testudines > Pelomedusidae > Pelusios > Pelusios castaneus. The sequence continues at coordinate 7,688,170 of ML685862.1, forward strand.
CCGAGTCACTAATGTGAGGGCTGTGAAAACAAACTAATGAGTTCCTAGGATGCATCAGAAGAGGTTTTTCCAGTAGAGACAGGGAGGTGTTAGTACTGTTATACAAGGCATTGATGAGACCTCATTTGGAATACTATGTGCAGTTCTGGTCCCCCAGGTTTAAAAAAAGATGAATTCAAACAAACAGGTGCAAAGAAGGGCTACTACGATAATCTAAGGAATGGAAAATATGCCATATGAGAGGAGAACTCAAAGAGCTTGGCTTGTTGACCCTAATCAAAAGAAGGTTCAGGTGAGATATGTTTTCTCTCTATAAATATATCAGAGGGATAAATACCAGGGAGGGAGAAGAATTATTTAAGTTCAGAACCAATGTGGGCACAAGAACAAATGGATGGAAACTGGACATCAGGAAGTTTAGACTTGAAATTAGACAACGGTTTCTAGCCATCAGAGGAGTGAAATTCTGGAATAACCTTCCAACGGGAGCAGTGGGGGCAAACAAAACTAACTGGCTTCAAGACTGAGCTTGATAAACTTATGGAGGGAATAGTATGATGGGACAGACTAATTTGACAATCTTTGACAACTATTGATAAATATGCCCAGTGACCTGTGTTGGGATGGGTTCTGAATTACTACAGAGAATTCTTTCTTGGGTGTCTGGCCGATGAGTCTTGTCCATATGCTGAGGGTTTAGCTGATTTTCATATTTGGGGTCGAAAGGAATTTTCCCCCAAGGCAGATTGGCAGAGGTCCTGGGGATTTAGGCCTTCCTGTGTAGCATGGGGCATGAGGCACTTGCTGGTGAATTCTCTGTACATTGAAGTCTTTAAACCATGATTTGAGGATTTCAATAACTCAGTCATAGGTTATGGATCTATTACAGGACTGGGTGGGTGAGGTTCTGTGGTCTGCAATGTCCAAGAAGTCAGACTAGATGATCAGATTGGTCCCTTCTGACCTAAAAGTCTAAAGACTATAAGATTCCAGGTGACAGCTCTGACTCCTTTCTAGCAGCCAACACTTATCCCGCTACCTCACACCTCTCCAGTCCGTTGTTCTCAAGTTCAGAAATATTGCTTATTTTTCCTGCTGAGAGTTGAAGAAAATCCATCTCCTTCTGGGTCACTGGTTACAAGGCGTCAATGTCCTGGTGACTGACTTTGCCATTGTCTACATAGATCCTCCACTGATATGGGGTCAGCCTTAGCTAGGCTGTGACAGCGTTCATTCAGCAAGGTTTTGCTTCTTGCTGGCTGTCCTGAGGATTAGATCTGCCATTGGCTGTGCGCGTGTGCCTTCTTCTGATGGTGCCTCTCCTGACATTGTCTCTGCCTGCTGACCCACATCATTCCAGGAACCACATCTCTTCATGACTTGGCCCTTCAACTGTGTCACCATCTCTATTTCCCCCTTCCAGGGGTGAGTGTCACTGTCCAATAGTTATGTCACTTCCCTGGTGGCAAACAGTGGGAGGGGGAACGTAGGCCCAACCATTACTTTGGGTCCCAGCCCAGGGATCATATACATTGCAGATTCCTGCTGCACCTCTTTAACTTCTGGCAATGAGGCTCTGTTTCCCTAGGCCACTTCTTTATGGCCTCAGCACCTTCTTTGCTCTTACCTCAGGGCATTCAGATACTCAGTCCCAGCAGCCAGCCAGGAGCTTCCTTTTGTTCCACTGGTCCCTACTAGTATCTACCCTGTCCAAGGTACTCTTTCTCAGATGTTAGGCACACAATCCCTACTCCTTGAGATCCGAGCCTTTCACTGACTGACTCTGGCCCTGCAACTCCTTTTATGTAAGCCCATTAGGCCCTGATTGGCTGCTCTTTGCAGCCTCTCTTCCATTGGCTGTTTTCCTTGTAGCCTCACTAGGCTCCTTGGGGGACTCACTTCCACCACTCCATTCTAGGAAAGGGCATGGACAATCCTCTCTACACCTTTGTGGGTTGGACAGCCCATCACACAGTCTTTTTTCAATAATGCATCCCAGCTGAGGCAGTGAGGTAACATTGATATCTACGTCTCTTAGCCTGCCTGGAGAGCAAATAGTTGTTTTCCCCCCACTGAATAACCATGCAAAACATAGGTGAAACTGAGGCACACATAAGGGTCATAAAAATATTACAGAAAATTCCCACATCATCACAGGGGTGTCTAGTATTTGCCTTCATTTTCCAAAAACAGGAAAGAATTCTGCATTTTTGTGTGACATGAGGATGCGATAAATTTTGGCATTAAAATAAAGAAAAGAATTCCTGCTTACCTCCAAAAGAGGAAATGTTGCTTTCCTAGCACAATGCAATTCCTTACATGGTCCAGGCCTCTAGGTGCTACAACAATGCAAATGTTTATTGCAATGTCTCATAAGGGATGTTCACTGTATGATGTTCCACATATACTGATCATTTGGATAGAATAATCAAAACAGGATTCCTCAAATGTACCCTGATAGTAGGATTTCACTTGTCAATATAAACACAGACTAGAATAAGTAAACATATTTGCACTGTAATTCTTTGCACAGATGACTATAATATGAGAAAGCACTGATAACATTAAACTGTACTGTATCCCATGAAGATGTATGTGCCAAATACCTCGAAAAATCTCCCATTGCTCTTACACATATAAGTACAAATATTATTTGCAGACAGATAATCATTTTTCTACATGATTTCACTGTCAGGAAGTCACTTTTACTTCACTTTTCAATTGTGTCTTCCAAAACATTCACTTAACTGAGGCCTTTTGGCATTTAGCCATCTGATTTTTATTTATACTGCTCAGAATTAGCTTAATTTGATAGTCTGAACTATGCTTCTGGAAAGACTTTGGATAAGACAAAAACATAATCAGATGTATACGAGTACAAGCTTCACAATAAGAAACCACATTTAAAAAAAACAATTAAATTTAGATTTGAATTTCTTTAGTATACATAGATTCATTTTTTTAAAAATGGGTCAAAATATATTTTGTACTGCTTTTTTCAACAAGACTGAAATAGACCATGTCATCCATATAGGCATTCAACCTCATTTCTTGAAAATGATGAGCATGAATGACGCATTGGCCATTAAACTCCAGTACTCAATGCCAGAACTGAAAGTCCTCCTTGACTTTCTATCACCAGTCACACTAATGCATTGACACATGTAGCTGCCAAATAAACAAGGGAAGCAGGCTGATGCTAGTCTACAAAACATCTCTAGCTTCCATTTTCTATTTGTGTGTTCATAAAAATATCAGTAAAGTGAAAGACAGTGAACTTCTCTTTGACATTCAGGAAGGAGAGGCTAATGAATGTCACTTCATTGCTGGGAAGCAGAGGAAGAGGAAGAAGGTGGAGAAGACAGAAAGAAGTTGGAGGGAAGTAACAAAAATGAAGGAGCTAGAGAAGAAGGCAGGGAAGGGGAGAGAGAAAAATAGCTGGGCAAGCCAGGGAAGAGTAACAAGATTTGTTAAAAGGGACATACAGTAGAACCTCAGAGTTGCAAACACCAGAGTTACAAACTAACGGGCCATTTGGAACCACCTCATTTGGAACCAGAAGTACACAATTGGCTAGCGGGGGGGGGGGGGGGGAGAAGGCAAACACTGTACAGTACAGTACTCGGTTAAATATAAACTATTTTAAAAAGGAGAGTCTAAAAATTTTTTTGACAACTTAAGGAAACTGTTTCTGTGCTTGTTTCATTTTGGGGAAATTAAGAGCAGCATTTTTCTTCTGCATAGTAAAATTTCAAAGCTGTGTTAAATCAGTATTCATTTGTAAGTTTTTTGAAAGAACAACCATAATGTTTTGTGCAGAGTTATGGACAACCTCCATTCCTGAGGGGTTTGTAACTCTGAGGTTCTACTGTAAAACAAATACTAACTGATTGAGGAAAAGCAAAGGTTTGCAGTACTCCAAGGGGAAGAGTCCTTATTTCTGTCTATTACACATGACATACTACAATCTTTGGAACTATTTTTTTTTTTTGGGGGGGGGGGAATAATCTTTTACTGTTATTGCTCCTTTGTCACTGTTTTTAATAATATTTGAACATTCAATGCAATATATATACTAATAATTGACTTTTTAATTTTAAATAGTCTTGTAATCTCTCTCCCTGTGTTCTCATGCTGGTTGCTAAAACATAAACATGACACTGTTTAACACCCACTCAATTGTTTTACTGCCAAAAATTCCTTTTCTAGTATCATGTAAAAGGACAACTCTCTGTTGCTCTTGGTGCTCCTCCATAAATTATTTGCAGAGTGTGAACACTTCGCATTCGTTCACTCTCAACATTTTGCTCAGTAATTATTTTTTCCCCAAAATTGGGCATTTGTTTGCTTTCCATTCAGAGCTATGTAAGATTACTTAGGAAACTGAACACTGCTCTAATCTGATTTCCAGCTGCAAGTTACCCTGAATAATAAACTCCTGTGAGTTGAGGAGTTTTCTATTTAACATGTAGCATTAGGGTGGCCATCAAACATGTACTGTATACTATTTAAAACAACAGTTCTTTAATTAAGTTAATATAGAAGGAGTATCAGAAACTCATGCCACATACTTCCGGTTTTCCCTTTTACAAGCAGAACAGATCCTGCATTTATTTATATATTTGCTAAACTGCATTCAATAGATTTATAAATAAAAATAAATGATTGAAGGGAGTAAAATTAAATACATGTTTAAGTGTTTGCAGTGTACTGAATGTCAACTAATATTTAAGGATAGAAAATAGTACTTTTATGCCCTCAAATGTATATGGGTTCATGGTAATAAAATCCTTCAAAGGATTAGGGCCATGAGGAACACAATAAAAGGGATAATCTGTTTTATACTGTTGTATCTAGCCAAGGATTCCATGGTTTTTAATGTCTTACTGTTTCCTCAGTCTACAAACAGTTCTTCACTGATAGCACACTGTAAAACTTATTGAATCTTAATTGACCATAGAAATATCTTTAAAATTGCAGAAGGAAAAATGAATACACAGAATTTGTTTGTGAAAAGAAGAAAGATTTATATTCAAAGAAATCCAGTAAAGAATTTTTATAATGTGTCAACCATTCATTCACTACTTCTGGCAGATTTTCCCACAACTTCATGGCATGTGTATTAAGTCAGCATTTTCTTCATTACATGTTAAACATTTGTTTAACTCTGATTTTTTTTTCCGATTTTTGAACAGTTCAATAGAGATCACAAATCAAGAAGTTATATTCTCAAGTTTCAATTCCTTATGCTCTATGATAGTGTTCACAAAATCTCCTTTTCTCCTAATACCATAGAAGCTCCTAGATATGTTCTTCAAATATTTCTTGTAGTTCCCTTTTTAAAATCCATTACATCAATAATTGTACTGTAAAATTAAGAAATATCTTCACCTGTAACAGGTATTTTTGGCTTAAAGAATACAACCTCTTTCATTAAGGGCAGCATGTTCAGATGTCTATGGATGGAAATGACCAATCCCAGATTGTAAATAATGATAAAATCTTGTATTAGAAAGAGAAAATTGAGTCTGCAGGTGCTAAAAGGATTTAGTCATACTTGATCAGATTATTTATCTACTATACTTTTGATTTGTTAAAATCAGAATTCCAGGGTATATATTTTAAGCTGAAGAAAGCATATACAGTTATATAACTATTATATTTTCCCTTAGGTCTATTTTTTCCTCTCCTTTCTTTCTTGTCTCTAAGGAGATGGGATGTTACTCCTGGCTTGGTAGAAGAATGAGCCTGATCTATTCTATAGGCATGATATGCCCACCTTTCCAACTTCCTTGGGAAGGGGCAACAATGTACTTTCTTTCCATCCCTCCACTCTATGCTTTTGACTGGCTAAAGAGAGGAAGTGTAAGAAGAAAGCTAAGGCTGCTGCTCTGAGCAGCTGAGCTCAGCCAACTCTCAGCTGAGCTCAGCTGGCCTCAGAAGCTGTCTCACTTCAACCTCCTACCAATAGGAGCTACTCTTCCCCTATGCTAGGGATCCTACTGTTCCCTCTTCCCCTAGGCGGGATCCTACTGTTTGACTACCCCACTGCCACTTTAGATGGGGGGAGCTGAGCCACCTGGATAGAAGTTTCAGCTACCACCCAAGCCCACTCCCGTCAGAGAAAAGTGGGGGAAGGGTAAGGACTTTGGGGAACACAGTTTTTCTGCGTGAGTGCACAATAAAGGGAGTCTTGAGTAAACCACCGGAGGAGACCTGGGGAGGAAGGAGAACAGGAGGAAGGATCCTTGAGGAGCACTGAGGGCTAGAGGGAAGGAATCTGGGAGGAGAGAGGGGAATCTTGGGGAAGCAGAAAAAATGGTCAGTTTGGGTGTTGAGGATATTAGGGAGAGGAAAATGAGAGAAGGCCCACAAATGCTGGCAGAAGCAGAGGTAAAGAGGGACTTTTGGTGAAGGAAGATCACAGACAGGAAGGAATATGATGGTGACAAGCCATGAGAACTGGAGTAAATACAAAGGGGGACCTAGTATACCTAGCATACAGACACAAAGCCTGAAGGAAGAGAGGGAATTAGATGATTAGAGGGAGCTGCTGAGACTTTGGCAATTTAGGGAGGCAGAGACTGTGGATATACAGGGATCTAAAAGAAAGGGGTAGATGTAGACGAGTGTTGAAGGATGGGAGTTGGCAAATGGGAGCAGGATCTATGAGAAACAGAGAGAAGAGGGGTGAAGATCGGGGTATGTGAGGCTTCTGGAAAGGGAACTTATAATGCTGGGAGCATCATGGAGATGAGGACTTACAATATTGCAAGGGAGATATGTCATCCCTCTCCTTTCCCCCTAATTTTAATTACTCCTCTGATTCAAATAAACACATGACACGTCTATTATGTGTTACATGAGAATGACTCAGATGCACTTGCTCTTTGTACAGCTCTCACAGGTTTTGGTCACCCAAACTCCCTGGTTTTCCAAGATAAATGCCTTCTTCCTAAAATGGCCACTTCAGGTCATGTGAGGGGTTAGATATCCTTTGGAAAGGAAGGACTCATTTATGTCTTTTGAGAGGCTGGGGAGTGGGAGGACACTGAAAGGCATAATGTATAGGACGAAGTACACCTTGCATAACCTGTGTAATAGGTGTAGTCTGCACTCCCTTTAGTGCAGGCTGTGGATGTATAAACATAGCCCTGCCCCCATGCCCCACCCAGAAACAGACTTCTTGGGGCTGCCAACGACTCCAGGAGTAGGAGTTGGCATGTTAATACCAGCTAGTATCTTACTATGGAAGTTCTCTGGAAGAGGAAATAAAAGCTCCATATGTACTCCACCCCCAGCATACACAAACTAGGTGAGGTAATTTAGCCATTAGTGTCATTCATTAACTATTTGATAAATGCAACATTTCCTCTTGTAAACTTACTTGAGCAGCCTTATCTGTTCTAAAGCTTCTTTGTAACTTGGTGGAATTGATGATAAATGTGCGACTGGGATGGTTCTTTAATTTCAAGCCATGTATCTAGAGGCTTATCTCTTTCTGCAAAAAACAAAAACAAAAAAACTCCTTGGTCTGAGATTTCTCATAGTGGTTCTCAGCCTTGTTACAAATTTGTTTGGGAGGGGGGAGACATTTAGCCACTACTGTGTGATATAAACTTGACAAGATTGTAAGACTGTACATTTCTATTTAAAAAAAAAGGGTTACTTCCTCTTGTGGCAGCAGCAGTGGTGCTGGTGTAGTGTGTGTGTTTGTTTTTGTTTTGCATGTTTATTTTGTGTGTGGTTGTCTCAAAAACAGTTTAACTTAAAATGACAAAGGTTTGTTCTCCTTAATGAGATATCTGGCATGTGCTTAGCAATGTGACTTGCTAACTTTAAAAAAGTTGAGGCATAGTAGGCAAGTTAAACAAAGGAAATTAACATACATGCTGCATGTTTTTCCTCACTGGTTTGATTGTACTGAATACTGGTATGTCCATGAGTATGTCCAAACTAAATGCATAAGCCATGGATTCTCAACAATTTCATAATGTAAACAGTTCTCTAAATATAGAGATTGTGTCTCATGAATCCCTGCTCTTCCCATTTATGTTTGCATAGACCATCCCATTCATGCTAATATAACATCTTAGTAACAACTACAGAAGTTGTTCACATGGAAAATAATAGGAAAACATGTTTTGTATTTGTAAATGTCTCATAACACAATGTAATCCTTCAAAACAGGGGGAAAGAGACAGACCATATGGTGAGCCAATGACCACAGTTTAGAAACCACTGGTAAATCTTTTGAGATAAGATAGAAACTCCTCTGCAACAGTATGATTGAGAGTTAGGTCAACTTACTTGCACCATTAACAGTTTTTTGCATTTAACTATTTCTTTAGATTTCTTTAGGCTAGATCAGGCTGTAAACCTGTAAGAGCTGAAACAATGCTTCCTCATTCTAAATTACATAAATTTACTGGTAAGCAGTTTATTTGCCAATTCTTTATTTTGGCTCAAGTTCAAGTTATTTGAGAAAAACAAAAGCATTGGGTACTGAGGCAAAATAACTCAAGTAACTTAAAGATTAAGTTAATTAAACAAATGATGTGTTATATGAGATCTGATTCATCTCTCATTGAAGTTTTTCCATTGGCCTGAATGGGAATTGCATTAGGTCCATACAGAAGAGCTGGATAAATCCCCAAGTAATGAATATGAAGAAACAAACAATAACTTCACTGGAACAAATTAATTTTTGCTACACTCAGGATTGAAGAAGGAATTATGACTGATGTTCAATATCTGCTTTTCCTTTTGTGGGGAATGGATGATCTTTTTACATCATCTCCTCTTGCTGAAAATAATATACTTTCTTATCTTTTTATAGTAGGCATTTATACACCCTCACCACCATGCTGCTGACTGGGCAAATATTTTAACTTTGTAATGCTATTAAGTATTATTGTCTATTTTTAAAATGAGGATATATTGGCCCGATGACATGCTGATTGATGATGTCAGTTCTGCTTCTCTTTGTTAAAGACGGGAATGTCATTGCTATTCAAAACTAATTACATCTTAATAGGGAAAAATGGTTGTTCTGTCTAATACAAAAAGGGGGAAGAATATAGACTCATTTAAACTGTTTTTAAAATAAAATTTTCTCTTCTTTTTCCTGTCCGTTGGAGGTGGCAGGAAAATATTCTGTTCAAGGCTGTGTTAGTTGCTGGTTTCCTCTTAACAATGAGCATAAGTACATTAAGAAATATTTTAAAAGTAATTAGTAAAAGGCTCTGCACTATTCTGATTACGCGTCTGCCTTACTTAAATTTCTGTATCAACTTCCCATCTTTTTCCACGTAAAAATCAAGACTCTTCTCCTTTTCTTCAGAGGGGCCATTCCTCTGGCTTTGCCTGCATCTCATCTTCTACACCAAATGCCTCACTGTCATCTTATGCACCCAGCAACATTCCTACACTGCACACACACGCCTAACCATATTACAAATCTGTATTCAAGTAATGCCTAGAAGGCCCAACCAAATAGCGGTGCCATTATATTAGGTGACTTGCAGTAAAATAGTCCCTGCTCTAAGAAGGTGACAATGTTAGCTTATGACTAGATTCAACATTTATGACAATATGATCTTATAACAAGATTGGGTGAAACAAAGGAGGACAGTATTGGATGAGAGTAATACAACACATGTGAGGATAGATGAGGCATGTGCACACTGGTGGGGGGGGCGTCACATTTTGGGATGCAACCCAGACCCTTGAGGGCCTGTGTCATCACCTGCCCTGCAACTGTGACCTTTAAATGCTAAACTGTTGTGGCTCACAGCTGTGACACCAATAAACCTACAAACACACAGGTCACATCTTGGCTTCAGTTACTTTTAACAGTGACCTCAACACTACCAGTCCCAAACGTCCCCCGAACTCTCTGTCTCTGTAGTACCTTGCCCTTTCTGGAACACTCACAGACGTTAAGTTGAACAAACCAGGAGTTCTGTGGCACTTTTAAAGACTAACAAATGTATTTATTGCATGAGCCTCCACGGGCACAATCCCACTTTGTTGGTTGAATGAAAGTTAAGTTTGTTGCTCCTTTCAAAGAGGCAATATGCTGCAGCTCATTAATTTACCTGGGCTTTGACAAACAATCTGATTGCAATCACAGCACTGAACTGGTTTATAGCAGGGACAGTCCATAGGTCAACAGCGGGACAAATCCAGACCTCCATATGCTTTTGAATGGACCATAAAATCTTTTTATTACTATTGTAATATTGTTATTATTTTTGTATTATTTTCTCTGGAGTCTGGACCTTGATTATACCTCACCCAATAAATTTGGACTTTGATAATATAGTTGGTTAAAATCAATATAATTATAATATACTAATTATAAATATTTATATATAAAATTATATAAATATAATAAAATAATTGGTTATCCCATCTTATAGAAAAAATAGAACAAGTTTATTAAACAATAAGTCAAGGTTTAAGTGATATTAAGTATAAGGAATTAAGACAGAAAGGGTTACAAATAAATAAAAGTGAAAATATGCTTCTAAGACTATAAAACATCATTTCAGCAAGTTGCAGTCTTTGCATAAGCAAGTTTCTTTCCTAAACTCTTGTAAGAGACTTCATTCCCTTTGGTTGAAGGACCCAACATTCTGAGATTTCAAGAGATACAGCCCGTTGAATCTTCCAAGTTGTGGGCAACTATGGCATTCTCTTTCCTTTCTTTTTATAGTGCAACAGACCTTTAAAATATGTTCTTTGAAAAGTAAGCCCAGAGAAAGCTTCTCTCTCTTGCTGTGGTATGGACACCATACTGTACTCCCCAAATTCATCAACCTTGATTCAAGAGACAGGAAAGCTTCCTGGGGGTGAAGTTTCCATCCTCTTGTTGAATTGTATGTAAATGAAGCTTTCCATTGTTTTGATTACACCACGGTTAATTTACATTGGAGACAGGTAGGTAGCTGCCTTCCCTCCTATCTGAGAGAAAGCCTCTTTCTCCCTTTATTTGGTCACAGACATTAATACAGTGGTCTCCAAACTTCTGGGGTCATGCTCCCTTTTACCTGGTTTGTAAACCCTCCCTTGCTGACTAGGCTGGTCAGACAAAGAAATAAAAATTCCTTTGTCCAACAAAGACTGTGCTGATGCAGCTCTTGCCAAACACATTTTAATAAAATAATTCTAGCACACTTATAATTCTTGATACACACCCTGTACATACATGGCACAAGCATATTAATGGTCAGTGAGTTATTATTAGTTTTCCAATTAGAAAGTATGTGCCGTCTTTTGGGTATATATCCTTCAGCAGTGTGTTACGTGCAGTGAGTATGTCAGGCCTGACAAGATTTGCTGACACAGAGTTGTGAACCACAAATGGGCCTCTGTGTCATAGGGGTTACAGTGTTTTTATTTGTTTGTTAATGGTCAGAGAAAGGGCTATCCAAAAGTAGTCTTGTCTCACCAGCTGCCTAGCAATTATGTCTGGATTGCTCCTTTCCTTGCCTTTGTGCATACCCTCTTTCATACTGATCATTACACCGGAACATCCTCACAACTACCCTCTCCTCCCTAATTTTTTAAAATTAATCTCTTCTGTGGTTCAGTTCATCTCATACACTATTCTCTGATTGTCCTGGTTTGATTTTTATTGTCCTGTATTACAGTGGCATGTTCTTTCCACAATAGATTTGTTTTAGTTGAAAACTTTGTATTGTAAAGTACTGTGTACACCTATGACACTATATAAATAATTTCCAGAGGGGTAGCCGTGTTAGTCTGTTTACAGCAAAAACGAGAGTCCTGTGGCACCTTATAGACTATCCGATTTTCTTTGGCATAAGCTTTCGTGGGCTATATATGCCAAAGAAAATCTGTTAGTCTATAAGGTGCCACAGGACTCTCGTTGTTTTTGCTATATAAATAATAACAAACTGCTGGTACTTTAGTCTGAAGACAGAGTATTTAAGTGCAAATTGCACAGCAAATTGAGGGTTGGCTGGGATACAAAACATTTTCTGTTGCAGTGCTTAAGGATTCTAAACTGATCCTTACTGTAAGTACTTTGATGAAGAACAATTGTAAAGCCTAGTGAATTAGTTGGTTTAAGAACCATGAGAGACTCCCTGTTTTGCCACACAGAATTCCTTAGTTATGAGCTCACAGGTCACAAAAAGGGTCTCCTTCCTCAGTGTGAATGTATGAATATTACAATGTGTTATCCCTGTGTGTGTATCCACATCCACTGATATTATATCCCTTAATGTTAAAGATGATAGATATGAAACAGCCTTCAATATCATGCCAGGAATTAAAAGAGATTAGTTGGGACTGAGTTTTTTGAAAGTCTGAAAATCTATCAAGTCTGCCCCAGGCACAAACAGATCCACATCCTTGAAACAAAGTTGACAGAAGTGATAAAGAAGTTAATGTTCTGATACTAACAACAAAGTAAAATCCTTCCCTAATGAGAAGCTAAAGACAAAGAATAACAATAACAAATAATGAAACTAGCAGCTGTTTCTTAATTTAATCTGAGAAAACAAAAAGAAATCAGAGATATTGTTAAGTATCGTACAGGACAGTCTGGAAAACCACTGTCTTCTAGAAAACAGCCACCTCTGACCACCAAGTGTATACAGGATTTATGGTGAAGGTAGTCAGAAATCTATTTCTAGTCTAATGGTTTGCAGGATTTGCCTGAATAATGCCCTAAATAAAACAAGAAACACACATAAATAAACACTAGGTACCTAATCCAAAGTTACTGGAGTCATCAGAAGGATTTTTAGGGGAAGCTCCTCATGTGGTGTAAATGGCCATAACTCAGCTGACTTGACAGTTTACCCAGCTAAGGATCTTCTTCCCATTGTCTCAATGGGTTTGGATCAGGCCCATTAAGACAATATAGAGAAAATATTTGGATTGCAAACCTTTGAATGACTTAATTCAAAGGCCCTCAATCCAAATATTTTAAAACAGAATTAATTATTGTTGAACTGCTTGCATAGGTAAGCATTTGTGGAACTGGGCCAGGCCTGTTAACTTTTTGGTGCAGAGAAGTATATTCACTTTCACATACAATTAATTTTGCATGTGAATTTCCCAATTAATGTGCACCAGTATTTTTAGGATTGGGATACCTGCAAACATTAGTGTAGGTGAGTAACTTCATTCAGGTGGAAAGACAACAGAGTCCTGTGGCATGAGCTCATGCGATAAATAAATAAATCTGTTAGTCTTTAAAAGTGCCACAGGACTCTGTTGTCTTTCTACAATAGACTAACACGGCTCCCCCTTTGGAATTTCATTCAGGTGATTAGTCTCATTGAACTCATTGGGACTACTTACATTAACATAGCTACTCACTTAACTAAAAGTTTGCAAAATCAGGGCCTCTGTTTATAAAGTACCAAATAAATGTAGTATGTACATAAATGCTGAATTAAAACCAATAATTATAACAGTGATTAAAGCAGAAGATTGAGAGTTAATATTTGGATTCTGTTTCTGACTTGCTCTATAATTTTGGCAAATCACTCAGGCCTCAATCCTGCAAACATATGCTTGGCTTCTCTCTCTCTCTCTCTCTCACACACACACACACACACACCCTGTTGAACATAGAGCAATTCATGTGCATAAAATTAACCACATAAAAAAAATTTGCTTTGGTCTGTCTCTGTGATCAGGATAATCATATTACTTTGTCCCATAGGAATATTGTGATACTTGATTTTTAAAAAAAAACTGGATCAATAATTCAATATGCACATATCCAGAAAATATCCATTCACAACAGAATAAAAACAAATGACAAAATCATACCTCAAATATTCAATGTGGATATTACCAAGAGGGCTTTTATTTTTAAAAGCTCTCATTTCTCTACCCTAAGAACAAAAAAGAGGAAAGAGTGGTGCTCTAAAATAGATATTTTTCAGTTCCCCATCTCTATAACGGTGACAAAACTTCCTTTAACTCACCTTTTGCCTGTTTAAATAGTACACTCTTCAGGGCAACAACTACCTTTTGCTATATGTGTGTGCAACACCTAGCACAATGGGATGGTGATCTCAGTTGGAGTCTCGAGGTGCTCCTATAATACAAATAAATAATACTCTGATCAATCTTTACAATATTTTCTGCAGTGAAATAACACCTTTCTTCTAGGGAATGATGATGTCTTAATAATTAATGCCTAACATTTTCAGAGAGAACTTGAGCTTCCAAGGAGATTTCCCCTCCTTACTCATCTCTAATGGATTGACAACGATTGTTTGCTTACAGGGCTCAGCGGCTCCTGCTTTTTGGGTTGCAGGGAATGGCGTGGGTGGGTGCCTAGTGTAACCAGAGCAGGGCAGAGCTCTGTTAAAGAGAAATGATGCTATTATGTGCCACCTAGCCGCTAGCCTGCTTTTCCGTGTACTGCCAGACCACACAGCGTTCAACAGGCCCAGTGCAGTTTCCTCCATTCAGCACCTGCAGGCAGAGCCCTGGGTGCTGCCAGGGCTGGCCCAACCATATAGGTGAACTAGGCAGTTGCCTAGGGCACCAGGCTTTAACTTGGGCCAAATTAGATGGAAATGATTTTTGGGGGCTATTTAAGAATTATATTGATATGTTACTGCTTATAAATGAAAGCATCACACTATGATGGGGGTGCAAAAGTCATAGTTGGCCTAGAGCACCAAAAACCCTAGGGCTGGCCCTGTGTGGGGCGGGGGGGGACGACTCACTGGGCACTTCCCTCCTCCTCGGGCTCTGCCAGGAAATCAGCTCCCCTCTCACTTTTGCACACAGCTGTGAGAAAGGGGCCACCTTTCCGCTCCCCACCTGCGGGGCCTCTTTCATCATTGCGTCCCTCCCTCCCACTGGTGCCGCCGCCCTCGCCCCTTCCCCAGCAGGCTGCGGCATCCCTTCCAGCTCCCTCCGCCCGCCCTGGTTGGCTTGCTCTCTCTCATTGGCTTCTCGCCCTGCCCTTCAGAGGGCGGAGCTCAGCTCGCAGCGCCCGTACAGAGCTGTCTGGAGTAGCAAGCCGGGCGGGCTCGGTGCGGTGGGGCTGGGACGTGGAGGCTGCGCCTGCCCGGTGCTCTCCTGCTTCTCCAGCGTCTGTTTTATGCTGTAGCCCGTCGCGTCTCTCCCGGCCCCAGGGCAGAGCCCCGCAGCCAGGGGCTCCCTCCGGCACCGCCTAGGGACCTCGCTCGCTCCGTCCCCTCCCGCCACCATGGCGCACCAGCCGGCGGATAAAAAGTTATTCGAGAACCTGTCGGGCGCCGGCAAAGCCATCGGGGTGCTGACCAGCGGCGGGGATGCGCAAGGTGATCGCCGCGCAGCTATGGGGGGAGGCGGTGTTGGCTGTACCGGGCAGCATGGGGCGATGGGGGGTGTAGCGCGTAGTATCTGGATTCCTGTGGGGGCCGGGTGTATGGGCACTGGCGGAGGGTCTTCTAGGTGGGCCGGGGTAGTATGGAGGCGGGCTGGGTGGGCACGGAGGTGGGGTGCATGGACTGACACTCGGAAGCAATGGGTGTCTGTACTGGCCGAATGCACGGTGGGGCACAGGCAGGAGCGCGGTGGTGGAGGCAGGACGGCATTGAGGTAGGGGGCAGGTGGGACCTGGGTTAAAGGGGGCACATTGGCTAGCAGCGTGGGGCAGCGGTGCCTTTGGCAGCATCCCTCGGAGTGCGTCTTTCCCTGCGCTCCGACTGCTGGGAGATCACGTACAGAGGGGGAAAAAACCTCTCTTCCCTTTGCCTAAGCGGGGCGTCTGAGCTGCAGACGTGCTTAGACGGACGGGGCGGCCAGCGGCCTCCACTCATCCTCCTTCCTCACGTTTGCAAACGGGTGACCTCTTCTGAGCCTGCCTTCTGGAGGGCAGGCAATCGCAGGGCCAGAGTACCTTTGTCCCCAAGATGTCTTCGCCTTTCTGGGATGGACAGGGAGAGGGGAGGATGGAGACAGGGCTAATTAGCGTCCGACGGAGCGGTGGGTGGGAGGACTTGCTGCATTGCACCTGAGGAGACGAGCTGGCTGTGCTAGGGCAGGGCCCGCCCCCACTTCACCGGCCTTTCTTCCCTGCATTGCGTGGCGCCACTTACCACTAGTTTTGCTTTCATGTCAGCGGCTTGGTAGCTCACACTAGACCAATACACGGGAACAGCCTGGGCCCCCTTTCGGGCGCTAACCGTGCGTGGACAGTGGCCTCCTTCCAGGGCAGGAGTAACAGGGGCCCTAACTGCGGGGACTGGAGACCAGGGACCTACGGAAACTGAATTGCAGGGCGACGTGGCGGGGCACAGGCTGAAATGGACCAGTCACCCCCTCCCTCCCGTCTCCCCAAAGTGATGTCCGTGTTACTGACGCCTGGCATCTCGCCTTGGGAAAGAGGTGTAGGATAGCATCTAAAAGCAGACTCGGCCTCCTTGGCCGGAAGGAGGATGACTCCCGTCAATGTGCAGAGCTGCCACCATGGTCGCCTCCTCCTGCAGTGTAGCGCGCGGCTGCCGCTGCGGGCGGAGAGGGAGGGCTGCGTCGGGGAGTAGCTTGGAGTGGCTGGCCGCAGATCGGGGGTGTTTCGGCAGCTTGTGTGGGGCGGGGATGGGGCAGCGCGGGCAGGGGAGAGTCTGTTCTCCTTCGCAGTGGGGACCGGCCAGGCTGTCCCGCGGGTGAGGGTGAGGAGACATTTTTCTTCGCTCCCTGCAGATGTGGGGTGGGGGGAGCTGTGGGGCACCAGACCGCGCGGGGTAAGGATTGGGAGGAGCAGGGGCTACCCCCTCCACATGTGCAAAGGAGAGTCTCACTCGCCTTCCCCATCGGTGCTGTGTGTGTGTTTGGGGAGCGACCCGTCCTCCTCTCTCCCCCCCAGCACCCCAGTGCCTGCGCAGGAGAATGCTAGTTTGCATGGACCGGAGTCAGTCCCGCCTCCCCCGCCCGTGTGTACGTGATCCGCGGCCAGTCCTCTGCGGATTTCTCTCTGCGTCATCTCTGGCGAAGAAGCATCCTCGGCTTTCTCCTCCCTCCCGCCAGAGTAACGGGGGCCCCGGGATTAGCTGCATCTGGGGCTCGCCAGAGGAGAACCTGCGGCGCCCCCGAGAACCAAGCAAGGGATCTTGCAGGCGCCCCCCGCGGTGGGGCGGATGAGTCCCTTCCATTGGCCAAATCATTCCCGGGGAGCCGGGCACCTGCGCCCCTAGATCGCCATTTCCTCTGAAAGCGTGACTGCAGCCGCAAGCTCGCTTCCGCATGGCTGCGTGTTACATAAGGTTGGAGCCGCGGCCGCCTCCGTCTTCCGCGGGATTATCACCCCGCTGTGGCCACCGGGTGAGATCCTGCCCCGTTTCCACAGCGCGGCGAATCAATCGCTCGGCCCTGCGCTCGGTTATCTGCGAATTGGAGCCGAGAGCAGGGAGGAGCGTTCGGAGGGGCCAGCCCGAGGGGCGTGGCTGTGCTGCAAACGCTGTGATGAGTGGATATCGTCCAAGCCGGTTTGCAGGCAGCATCGTTTCCGCTCCATGAGAAGAGGGAATAAACCCAACTAACTAGAGAGCTTGGCCGTCTGAGTGACATCAAGGAGGGACACCATGCATTGATATCCATAACTCATTTACATAACTGGGAGGGGAACAGCGCAGACGTTTGAAGTATGCAACCTCCATTCTGCATCACATCCTGGGAGGGGACCAGAGTACCGAGGAGTATGAGTCATGACCTTTCAAGGTCATTTGTACTGCGTGGGGCAAGACTTAGAGAGAACACTGAGGTCTGGAGGTGGGAGGGAAACAAACAGATCTGGAGGGTTGGTGTATTAAATAATCCTGTTCTAAATGAGGATTTTCTGTCCCTTAACTGATTTTTCACCTCCCCCATTTGCTTTAACTTTCTGAATATTTACAACATAAATCTAGTTTTAGGGGAACCAATAATAGATACCATTAGAATGACACCTGTTAGTATTGCAATATATAAGGCTGCCTACATATTTCCCCCCCCTTTTACCGGTATTTGCGCTGCAGAAACAGGCAGCTGCCTACACTGTCTAGCCAGATGAGTGACATATACAATCTCAGCTCAAAACTTTACTATTGTGGATGTTTTTTGTACTTTTTAACCATTTTAAAAGTGAAACCTTACATTGTACTTTTTAACCATTTTAAAAAATGAAACACATGTCTTTTCTATTTAAAATAGATTTAATTTTCAAAATATGGCATCTTCAAATTAAGGGTTTCTTAGTGTGTATATAGTATTATAGATCCAATATATTTAAATCTGCATTAATACACATTCAGTGCACATAATACAGCAGCTCTCTTGAAAGGATCAGGTTTAATCACTGTATTGCACAGGTGTATTTCTATCATTTTGTGTGGTAGGTTAAGCAGTGTATTGGGGATTTAGTGTAAGTGAAAAGGCTACAAGTAATTTGTGCTTGTAAAGCATGGTCTGTCCTGCACGTGTCAGCATTACAATTTTTGTCTACACACCTGTTAAATGTGGAAAAAGATGCTGTAACTGGTTTTCTGTCTCTAGCTGTATATTGTGATTGAAGTTTGACAGCTGATTATAAAGGGATCTAGCAGGATGATGAGCCTTATTCTGGACTGCAGCCAAGTGTGCTTGGTGGAGTTCCGGAGGGAGGGGCATGGGGGGTGTCTTTAATTAGTACTTATAACAGTACTCAGATCCTGGGGTTTGTCCAGCCTCAGGATTACTTTATGATGGCTCTCAGTGACCCCCAAGGGCCATTCTGGCAGTCACAGATGCACACAGAGTATCCTATATTAGAACTATGATGAGGGTGGTATAGGAGCAGCAACTATAGTGGCCCAGGATCCCCTGCGTAAAGGGAATTCTTCACTGGATAACACTGACTTGTCTATGGTTTTTGGCTCATAACCTCATGTAAATTGGTCAGGGAAGGGCTAAAAATATGAACTGGTGTTCTTTGAAACTCAGAGTAACCTTTACCACAAAAACAAATGTTCAGGTAACTTCAAGTTCCAAAGGGGTAGCTGTGTTAGTCTAGTTCAGCAAGACAAACGAGTCTGGTGGCATTTTTAAAGACTAACAAATTTATTTATCACATGAGCTTTCATGGGAGAAAATCCTACTTCATCAGATGCTTGAAGTGGGATTTTTTTCCCATGAAAGCTCATGTGATAAATTTGTCAGTCTTTAAAAGTGCCATCAGATTCCTTGTTTGTCTAGGTAACTTCAAGGACTCAGTTCTCTGGAAGATAATCTGAGTGAGGGGGCTGGGATTGTGAATTGCCTGTGCAGGTGCATTGGGCTGGGATTGATGGGCCTGTACGTATTAATGCTGTCACCGGTGGGTGATTTTATATTCCAGCATCTGATTTTATACACCAGCATCCTGAGGTGTGGATCCTCTTACAATAGAATGTCATCCTCCCCTCATTCTCTGTCACGCACAGGAAATGAGTTGTTCTTTATATTTTAGAACATAATTCCTGGAACCCTCTTAATGAGCAAAAATAAAAATGACAGTTATGTGAACATACTTGCATTTGCCCTTCCTCGTCCGATTCCTTTAATTGCTTGTTACCCGTTGACTGTGAGCTCTTCAAGATAAGAGCCATGTAATATTTTTAAATTGGCATGGTAAAGCACCTACATGCTTTTGGGCACTAGGGAGTAATTATGAAATAGTCATATCCTTCTGGGTTACACTACCCAGGGGCCAGATAATGGCTCTGTAGTATGCAAACCCGTGCGGAAGTTTCATCACCTACTGCTTAAAGAACAGCTTGAAGAATAATTTATTTGCTAGAAAAGTTGTCATGTCAAGATTTAACTTACATTTTATAGATAATGGAAATTCTTAAAGACTTTTCAGTATTCAGTGTATCTGGTCTTTCAGAGACGTTACTTCTATAATTAAAAATGTGACTTGTAACAGAAATTACTTCTCAGGTTATTGGTGCTAACTTAAAAAAAATATTGAAGAGGCTGAAAAAGCATTTTGAGTGAAAACAAAGCTAAAATACCCAAGGTGGCATGTATATGTATCAGTCCAGAGAAGAGCCATGAGAATAATTAAAGGATTAGAGAACCTGTTTTAAAGTGAGAGACTTGAGCTCAGTCTATTTAGTTGAACAAGGAGAAGGTTAAGGGATGAGTTTATTTCAATCTGTAAATACCTACATAGGAACAAATATTTAATATTTGGCTTTTCAGTCTAGCAGAGAAAAGCATAACATGCTGAAACATTTAATTACTTCCAGTGACTGGCATTTGGAGCTGGACACATTTGGATAGCAAACGCTGTGTACATTTTAACGGTGAGAGTAATTAACCATTGGAACAACTTAACAAGGGCTGTGGTGGATGCTCCATCTCTCAAGATTTAAAAATCAACATTGTATGTTTTTTTAAAGAGATGTGTTCTGGGAATTATTTTAGGACGTCATGTGTCCTGTGTTATAAGGAGGTCAGACTTGAGGATTGCCAAGGTGCTGGAATCAATGGATGTATAAATAGTTGGGTAATAATTCTGTGGTATAGCAGTGCCTTTGTGTTTAGGAAAACGAGCTTTCTAAATGTTTCCCTTCTGCAGACTGGCAGGTATCCAGAAATATTATAAGGTTATTGTACTGTACTTTGCAAAACAAACAAGGAGTCCTGTGGCACTTTTAAAGACTACTATGCTCTGTGATTATTAATGTAGTATGTTGTCTAATTGAAAATAAACAAATTGTAAAGCAAAAATAAACGCAAACAAAACCTCTGTCATGGTGGTTTTTCTTTACTTTCGGCTTTCTCACCTAGCTTTTCTCTTTACTTTCTGATTATAGTCTCCCTCTTGATCCAAATTTTCCCCCCTTATTTCTTCACTTGGATGTATTCTGTTCATTTTTCATTTGAATTTTCCAATTAATTCCTTTCCTTGTCTATTCAGGTTTTTCTGTCTGCTTAATTTGTCTATTCTTCTTTCTTAACATGTGTATTAAATACTCCCTTTATTAGTTGTAGTGTATTATTTTGTATGAAAAACTAAGGACTAGAGTCAAGTAAGCATTCCTGTTCAAGACAGCTCTTAATCAGGTCAATGGCACTTGTTTAAATTTAAGCATTGCTGAAGTTCTTTCTCGATTTGGGGACACTGTGGATTTTTTGCATATTTTTCAAGTTTCTCTTTCTTTTAAATTGTTTGGTAATAAAGGACCTGTCAGAGTTGAGTATGAGATGATGTTTTAACATAATTAATGCTGCTTTGCTGTAACACCTCATGTAGTATGTGGGCACAATGTGCAGCAGTATTTGGGCAGAAAGGGGCAATATTGCTTACTTCTCTATATTCAAGTTTTGGCAAGCTAAGAACTTCTGTAATATTCTGTCTAACCTTGGTGTGGGAACTGTGTTTGTTTGCAAACATAATTGAATTGGCTGTATCCAGATTTGGATACTGGCTTCTCCTTGATGCATCTGTTTGTCATCATCTGATGCCATCCAGCCAGACATGTGTTATTCAATCTTCACTTCAGCCAAAAAGTGCAGAATAAATCTTAGCAGCTATCAAAGGTCTAATGCAAAAGAAAATGGTAATTCAAAAAGATTTTAGGTTATATTGCGGCACTTTAAATGGCTATTTTGGCCACAATTTAGTCTCTGAGCCACAATTCAAATCTTCCATGTATCTTTGTGGTGAGTAATAAGGACCAAGTCTCATGACTGCTGAGTACATCCATTTTCCATTAGTAATCATAAAATTACATTTCATAGATGCATTCTAATGGTTGTAAGAAGCCAAAGAAAATGTAATAAAGCATTGTTTACCAGTGTTTTATTAGTCAAGTTGTGCACACTTCATGCTCTCCTCTAAAGGTGTCTTTATATTTTTGAATGGTCTCTGGCTAAAATATTCAGATGTAGGTGCCCAATGGTAGGTATGGAAAGCCATATTTAGGTTTGTAATGACATTGCTAAATTATTCACTACTGAAGAGCAGTAGATTCTTCAGTGTTCACTTCTGAACACTCAGCAGGTACTTGCCTTTAAGCACCCAATTCTGAAAATATTGCGGCCTGTTAGATAGGCCAGAAGGGAGCACTCTGATCATCTAGTCTAACCAGTATAACACAGGCCACAGAAAATAATTCCTAGAGCATATCTGTTAGAAAAAGCATTCAGTCTTGATGTAAAAATTATGGGTGATGGAGTACAAAATAGTCATGTAGCGTCAAGCAATGGGAACATGTCTATATTAAATAGTCAAGTTATAAACTTTCAGTGACGGTCCACACAATGGCCCGAGGCAATGGTTCTTTTCCAGGCTGACATCCCATGTTGCAATAGACAAAAGGGTGGGGATCCACTCATCTCCTATTCAGGCTACGCATACAGCATGAGCTCGTGTACTAAGAATTGTGCTGTCTGTCATTAAGTTAATGGGAGTTTAAATAGCAATGTAGCTGCTGTAGTGTGAGGAGCAAGAAACTGCCTGAAACATAAGGGTATGTACCCAGCGTGGCTCAACCGTGCTTCCACTGCTGCAACCTATATACTATTGTCGATATTTATACTCAAGCTACCTCAATGAGAGTTAGCCAAATATGTGTTCAAGAGGAGGAGCAGGAAAATCACAACCTTGGCTCGTAGGCGGATGGGGGTGAGTAGGCATAGTTTTGGGCACACGGGGATGAGGAGTTAGTTGTAGCCTCTCGAAACCAATTTACAACCTCCTTGTTGGGAACCCTTAGCCTAAGTGTTACTTACCTGTCAGCCTTTTGAGTCACTTCCTCCAACATGGTTTTGATACTTTTTTTTTAAATCTGTTAGTCTTTAAAAGTGCCACAAGACTCTTTTATAATTGTGTTAGTAGGTAAGCACACATGGATTTGGGTCATCTTCCTAAAAAGTTGCATAGAAGTGATTAGATGGATACACAAGTTATTTATTCAAGAAAAATCTGTGCATATAATGTGCTGTAGGACAATTGCTCTGTAAATCTTCTGAGGCAGTGGATTTGAACTACTGCTTTACAAATCATAATGATCCATCTATGGGCTTGGTAAAATTGTGAAATTCTCTCTGGTGACTGGAAAGCCATGTTGTGTGAATGCCTCGTTGTTTATATTAACCCAAACTGAGACCTGGTCTACACTTGCTGCTGTTTTCGGCAGCAGTCAAAGGGAGATATGCAAACTAACTATAATAACTTGCATGTCTCATTTCGACTTTTTAATGCCCACTCACCTCCATGTCTCCACTGTACTGAGTCAAAGGGAAATGCCATCCCTTCAGCTCAACACTGTTCTTCTTCAGGGGTTGGACTTACTGAGTTGAATTCTGAATTGATTAAGCGGGTCTGCACTGAGAACTCAATTGATCCGGAAAGGTCGAACTGACGGTGGTGTATTTGCCGCCATCTTTGTAGAGTTGGCCTGATACTGCTGGGCTAGGAATCTTCCATCTCTATCAAATAGACATGGAAAATGTAAATGTATGGAAACAACCCCTGCTTTTCATGTTCATTTTTTTAGCTTTGCGTTTGGCATCCTATTTCAAAAAGTAAAATTCTCAATAAACTGAAAGCACCAAGTGAGTTCTTGAAATGGAAACAGAAAAGAGAAATTGGTTTAAAATTAACAAGTGTAGAAGCAACAGAATAATGCTGCCTAAACTGAAAAGGAAATGAATAATTTAACATTTGGAAAAATTTAATACTAAAGCAAATGATATTTTCTGAGCCTTTTAGATGTAACTTTTGTAGTGAATTTGTTTCCTGTCTTCTAAAATGGTACATCTATTTTTTGGTGGTATGGGGGGCGGGGGCGGGAGGAGTTGAGTAACTCCAAAGTAGCAAAACTGTTTAAAGGGAATACATACAAACTCATATATGTAGACAAGAAAAAAATGTGTTTGAACTGGGAAAAACGTCTTGCCTAACGAATAGAGCTAAAACACATGTAAGAAACCATACAGTAACTAAAAACTTACTGTATTAGTAGAGATCCTTTGCTTGTTAAAAACACGAATAAAATATTGTATTTAGAAAACATTCCTTTCCTTCACAATTTTAATGAAGAAATTGTTATAAAGATTAGTAGACCAAGGGGGAAAAATCCTATGTAACATGAGGAAAATATCAGTGGGATTTAGGAACCTCTTAAGAAATTATGATTTCAGAAAGTTTATTGGGTATGAGATGGCTATAGCTGCCAGCTCTAAAGGCTCAGAGAAATCTGTATTTTATGCATAATTTTATTTTTTATTGATTTTTATAAATTGCCTTTCATCAAAGCAGTTAGATGCTTACTTACTTTGAGCAGCCAGTAATGGGTAGCGGTAATGAATCACTGCTGCTATCTTCTGGAAGTTTAGCAAATAGTCTGACAGCTTGTCATAAAATTGAAAAAAACAAGCAAAACTTCAGGCAAAGGTTAAGGTTCTAACATATGCTAAATGTGACCAGACTCAGATTCGGCTTGAGTGCGATCAAGGAGGAAGAGAAGATGAGAAATCACCTTACCATTATTATTTACATTGCCATAATGTCTAGGAGCCCTAGTCATGGATTATGCCCCTATTGTGCTAGGTATTGCACAAAGACGAAAAAAAATAAAAAGGTTCCTCCTCTAAGCAAATGACAGCTTAAGTCAGTGGAAGATTCATTCCCAGATAGCTGATAAGGCAGTGCTTATCTCCTCCAGCCTTAGAGACGTGAGGCAGTTAATGAGTCCTTGACATATCAGGGTTTTAAAGACTGTCACCAGCACCTTGAGTTGAACACAGGAGTGGACAGAAAAACAATACAAAGACCTGAACATGAGTGGGGTGTTCACAGATCTGCTCTTTTGGAGCAGAAGACTATTACGTTTTGTTCTAGTTGAAGCTTCAAGGTGGACTTAGACATAAGTGCAGGTTATTGCCATAGTGTAATCTGGAGGTGCAAAGATGTTACTGATGGGAAGAATTCTGTATTAGAAAAGGATGATCAGACTCACCACAAGCCCCAGATAATTAAAACGAATATGTGCTGTAGCTGTAACTTGAAATACCAGGATCAGTGACTGATTCATTAGGAGCTTGATTTAGAAAACATTGGCGAAAGGCAGGCATGCGTCTTCAGTAGATGCTGCCTTTGCCCAGTGCATTCTATAAACCCACAAGAATCTCTTTTAGCTGGTGTGAGTCACAGCCATTCTGGATCGCAGCCTGTCCATTTTTCTTCCAGTCTGTTGCACACTTGGAATGATGAGATTGTTACTCAGTGGAAGACTGACACAGAACTGTGTATTAGTCAGTATTTATTAAATCCCCATAACAGAAAAGGCAACAAAATGGAACTCTGAAGGATATACAGCATGTGAGGGCTTTCAGGGAGGCAGAGTTAGCATTTAGGAACTCTATGGGAAAGAAAAAACTCAATGAATGGCCATTCTGAACACATCCGTAAGACCCTACGGATAAATCAGTGGTACTGAAAGCAGCTGACAGTTCTAAAAAAAAGTCTGGCCTTTACTCTGCTCATCACTATATGGATGTAATTAACCATCAGTATTTATAAAGACTTGGTTTGGAGAAATAGTATCCTGCAGAAAAATATGAATTTGCAGCACCTGTTTCTCTTCTTGCTCTTGGATTGGCAGGGACTGTAAATGCCATAGAGCCCACACAGATTTTGGGGTTGAAGAATGCCTTGCACCACATGCTACAACAATCACTGCGCACTCCCTGGCCTTTGTTGGCCCTTGAAAGGCCGGATTCTCAGCCGCTAGACATGAATGCAGCTGCACTGGCTTAAAAAAAATGGGACCCAAAGAGTGTGGTTTTTGGAAGAAGAATTTCCTCTTCGAATGGATAGTCTCTACCACCCAGCTCTCCTGAACTAACAGATTTGTTTTCCTCATTGTATGTGTCTACACTAGGAGCCCAGAGTGTGATTTCCCCATCCCAGCTCATGCAGGCATTCTTGCACCGACTTCCATTGAATTGGTTTGGTAAAAAATAGTATAGTACCGGAAGCAATGAGTGGTGGCACAGGCTAGCTACCCTGCATACATATCTGCAGTCGATTATACTTGGCACGGATAGCACATGTTATCCTGGCAACACTACTATTTTTTAACATGATCTGTCAGTAAGAGCTACCACAGGTATGTCTGTGCAATTTGAGACTCACACTACCGTCTCCCAAGTGTAGACACAACTTATGCTCCGCGGGTGTGCCTTTTCTGTATAGCTTAGTGGATCCCCAGCTCCCCATGTGTTAGTCAGACCATTGTCTCAGGCTGCATCTCTAAGTACTAGCTGGTAGGTGCAGAGCCTGGAGGCTGCTCAGCTGTGCAACTGTGTTCTTATGGACACTGGCTCAAAGGACGGGGACACTCTCTTACCTGGTGAGCTGTAGAAAGTCTTGTCAGATGGAGAAAGCAATTAAGTGCAGTGCATCTTGCTTTCCCTTTCTCCTCTTGCTCCAATCACCTTGCTCTGCCATTTATTTATTTGTGGAAGAGTAGGTCCCAGGTGCTGCAGTCACAATTGGAGCTTTTGTGTGCATATCTTAAATTACACACTTTGTGTTGAAGAGCTTACTAAGACCTGCAGTTGCCTTACTGACCCTCATATTCTTACTATATCTCCCTTCACTTCTTAAATTCCCACCCTTGCTCACCCTCCTGGTGCACCTTGATCTCGAATTACACCTCAGCTTACTGGCTACTGATTTTATTTATTTATGTATTAATTGCAAAAGTTCTGCTTTGACAAATCTGCTAAGGATCATCAAAGCAGGACATGTGGCTGATGAGCCACAGGATGTTTCATCAAATACAGAATGTTGCTCCTGTACTGCAAAGGAGAAAATTGTGTTTGTCACCCTGATTTTGCTACATGTTTCACAGCTGTATTCCCTCATCCCTCAGCAGAAACAAAGTGGTGGGTTAATATGGAAGTACTATACCATTTGTCTACATCCTTCTTGTGACGGAGTGTCCGGTTTTGGGCCCCCCACTACAAAAAGGACAAATTGGAAAGAGTCAAGGAGCGGGTAGTGGAAATAATTAAGGGGCTGGCGCACTTGGTTTGTGAGGAAAGACTGAGGAAACGGGGCTTATTTAGTCTGCATTGAAGAGTGAAGGGGATTTGATAGCAGAGCAGCCTTCAATTACAAGAAGGGAGTTCTCAGTGGTGGCAGATGACAGAACAGGGTTCAGTAGTTTCAAGTAGCAGTGGGGGAGATATAGGTTGGATATTAGGAAAATCTTTTTCACTGGCAGAGTTTACTAGGGAGGTGGTGGAATTTTCATCCTTGGAGGATTTAACACCTGGCTTGACAAAGCCCTGGGATGATTTAATTGTGATTGGTCCTGCTTTGAGCAGAGGTTGCTCCTGAGGTTCGTTCCTTCCCTAATCTTCTATGATTTTATCCCCAGAAAATAAAGCAGAAAAAAAAATAGAAAATTTATAGAAATTATAGACAAATATCTGGGTAGTTGAAGTAGGGATGTCATTCTCTGTAAGAGAGAAAATAACATGCATCTGTTCCTGATTTCTGTTTCATAACCATTATATTTTAGGCAGATCTGAATCAAAAGATTAATGTAGTATTGGTTTGTGTTCAACTGAACAGCAAAGCAGTTATTGTCTCACTGGGCAATTTTAATATTCAGTTCTTGCACAATGAGGGATTTCTATTCAATAGCAGTGACTTTATTTCTGTTGTGTTCCTAAGTAATAGACACTTGAGGAAATTTCAGGTCATTGAGACTTCACCCCCCCTAATCAATGTCAACATTTACAAACAGGTTAATGTGGGTCTGTAAGTACTTCATTGGCAGTGATAGTCTCTAGGATCCCTGAAGATGGGCCATAGAACGTATTTGCTCCTTGGTCGAAGTATTAATACTAATTTACACAAATAGAACATCATTCACCCGTGTGTTTCACTTTCTCAGGCATCTGTGAAGAGAGTACAAAGGTCTCTGTAGTGAGCTACATGACGTGCCCACATAGGGAAGTAATGTTCCATAAGTCATTCCCTTGCTAAGGGTGCAGCAAGAAGGGATTTTCTGGCAGGTGTTGTGAGTGACTTGGTTGGTCATATGACCGGAAGCTGCGGATGCTCCAGTTACCGGTACCTTGCAACTGGAGCATCTGGCAGCTTAGTGATTCTCAGCCGGTCACTTCCCTGAACGTCCTGCTTTCTGCTCATGTGGCAAAAGCAGGAAGTTTGGATAGCGACATGCTGAAAGCTTCCTGATGCTTCAAGCTTAAGCAGAGCATTAGCAGCAGAAGCAACAGATTGGGTGGGCATGCTTTCAAAGTGGGTAGGCCATGGCCCACCCAGTTCCACCTGTAGCTATGCCACTGCCTTGCCTATGCTACCCACATCATAGTTGTGTACAGAAGGGGAGAGCAGCTTGTACTGGCTTGCTACTCTCCCGTTTCCTCATGTGGCTCTGCTCCCCGACAACACACCATCTGTGTAGCTGAGCTGGTTTGGAACAAAGTAGGCTGGTCCAGAAAAAAAATGCTGGAAAAGCTTACTTTCCTCTCTGGAGTAAAGGGTAGCAGGCATCATATTTTGACTGCAAGCATTGCAAATTGCAAGGTGCCAAACCAGCCTTATGTCATTTAGAAGTCACTGCTTTTTAGTTACTGTTTTTTCTGATCGTATTTTGACAATTTCATCTACTAATCAGTTCACCTGTTCAATATCCATATAATGATAGTCTCTGTTTAGAAACAAATTGTAGCTTCCAATTAATTCATGGGCTGGTTATTGTTGTTGGATTTTTTTTTTTTCCAAAGGTATTTCAAGTTAATACCAGAAAACCGAAAGTAACCTTGCCTAGTTTTGTAATGCAGGAATTCACTTTCTCGCCCTAGGTATGAATGCTGCGGTACGTGCAGTCGTACGCATGGGAATCTACGTAGAAGCCAAAGTGTACTTTATCTATGAGGTTAGTTTTCGTACTGCATTCATTCTGTATTTGATTTTGGAATGTGTTTGGACCTTATTCTTATGGAAACTTAGCATGGACTTTAATGGTGTAAGATTCAAGATGCTATATCTGGTGTTTCTTGTGAAGAACCAAATGAAAAATAAGTTACCTGTAATGACTAAGAGACAATATTCTAACTAAGGGACATTTAATTTCTGGTGCCTTTTCTCCATATAACAAAGGGCTTGTGAATACTGAGAAGATGTAGCTGTGGTAATGGACAGGTCAGTGAATTGTGCAGCAATGACCTGTCTGTCTATCCCGGAATACCTTCTATTAGGTATGCATCTAGCTCTCCCCATTACCCCCTTACTGTAGTATCTGAGCACCTCAGAACCTTTCATTTATTCACTCTCACAACATCCCTGGAAGATAAGTAAATAGTGTTATCCCCGTTTTACTAATGGGGCGAACTGAGGCACAGAGAAACTACATGACAAGAGTGTCTGCAACTAGCATTATAGCCTCAGGACCATCTTTCCCATTCTGCAAATTCAGGGGAGGAGTTGACAGGCTACCAAATGAAGTGCTGTTCGCTGCTTCTCCAAACAGAAATATTGTGTGTGTTTGTGTGATGTTACATTCAAACTGCATGGGATGTGGAAATTGGAAAGATACATATGTGCACATAAAAAGGAGAAAACTATTCTTAGAAATGTTTTAGGAAAAACATCAATATTGTACTTTATTAAATCAAAGAGGTACATTTTGCCTTTAAGGTATGTGAATTTTGGAATACAGTAAACATTTTCAAAAACTAAATGGTCCATTTGTATTATATATTGGGTTTATATCAGTTCTTCTTTAGAAGCCTTTAGTTTTTAAAATAAAGTGGTCATGGAATAGAAGGGAAGGTCCTCTATTGGATCAGTTAAAAGACAGAAAACAAAGGGTAAGAATAAATGGTCAGTTTTTATAACAGAAAGATGTCCACTTGGGGCCTGTACTGGGACCGGTGCTGTTTAACATATTCATAAATGATCTGGGAAAAGGAATAAACAGTAGGATGTAAAATTTGCAGATGGTGCAAAGTTACACAAGATAGCTAAATCCACAGTAGGCTGCAGAGAGTTAAAAAGGATTCTCGCAAATCTGGGTCACTGGTGAACAGAATGGCAGATGAATTTCAGTATCGCTAAATGCAAAATAGCGCACGTTAGAAAACATAATCCCAACTATGCATACAAAATGGTAGTATTTAAATTAGCTGTTACCACTTAAGAAAGAGATCTTGGAGTTGTGGATAGTTTTGTGAAAACATCCACTCAATGTGAAGAAGCTGTCAAAAAAGCCAACAGAATGCTGAGAACTATTAGGAAAGTGATTGATAATAAGATAGAAAATATCATACTGCCTCTGTATAAATACATGGTTCATCCACACTTTGAATACTTCATACAGTTCTGGTCATCCTGTCTAAGGAGACTAAAAAGACTGGAACTTTTCAGCTGGGAAAAGAGACAACTAAGGGGGATATGATAGAGGTCAATGAAATGGTGACTGGTGTGGAGAAAGTGAATAACAAAGTGTCATTTACCCCTTTCCATAATACAAGAGCCAGGGTTCACCCAATGAAATTAAGAGGCAGCAGATTTAAACCAAACAAAAGGAAGTACTTCTTCACATAATACATAGTCAACCTGTGGAACTTATAAGTGATGTTGTGAAGGCCCAGTTCAAAAAAGAAATAGGTAAATTAATGGTTCATGGGTGCCTATGAGCGAAGATGGTCAGAGATGCAGCCACACAGTTTGGCTGTCCCTAACCTCTGATTTACAAAAGCTGGGAGTGGATGAAAAGGGATGGATCATTCAATGATTGTCTATTCTATTCATTCCCTCTGAAGCACCTGGCAGAATACAGGCCTAGATGGACCATTAGTCTGACCCATTATGACTGTTCTTATGTTCCAGCAGTTTGTAAATCAAAATGAACAGCTGATCTATGCTAAAAGGTAGGGATGCAATGTTTCTAATTAGCAGTTACTTTATTATGTAATATAAACCAAAGTTAATTATAGAAGTGCTAGAAAATACAGTGTTTGCTAGTTTGCACTTATATAACACAGTTTAAATTTTTATACTTGGTTATTTATCTGTTATCTGTCCATATCTGTATATTCCCAGAATTCAGCCACTAGAGCTATAAAACATATTCATAAAGGAGAGTTTTTGTTTGGTTTCTGTTTTGTTTTTCAACTTAAGTTATTCCAAATGCTGGATGCATTATATAAACTGTATAAAACTATCCAAGTTACTTGGCTCAAGATATTCACTGATGTTTATATAGTAATATAGTTAACCAACGTATACGTATACGTATTGTATATGCTTAAAAAAGAGGTATACAAATATGTATACATATGATATACCAATGTCTATGGCATAAACATGAGTTTAGGCTGGAAAGAAAAATAGCAACCGCAGTTTGAAAACCAATCCTCAAGCAAATTGTGTCATATTGGACACCTGGAAGTTTTGTTTCAAAATGTCAGAAGTAATTGGATTATGTTATGAAATACGATGAAAGTTATTCTGAGGCTAAATATGGTGAAAGTTTTCCATAGCTTCAGTTTGCAAAGGAGACAGTCCAAGAACTTCTTATCCTTCTCCTCCAAAACTTGTAAGAGGGGTTACTAATTAATTAGCTATGAGTTGGCAGAGAATTCTAGGACTTGGCAAGCTAATGAGCATTAAGTATTAGGAAACTAGTTGCGGCAGTACAGGACAAAAGATTTTGTGGAGCACAGTGCTCACCTTATTTGCATGCCAATTTTCTTTTTGTAATTGGAAAATACTAATTCTGTCCTTCATTCCCTGCCCCTCTCCATCTTAGAAATTAATATGTCTGCAGTCTGCATGGTTTGCTACCCCTATTGTATGACTTAATGGATGACTGGGAGTGAAATACTGGATTGGGTCCTGCATTATGATGATAGGGGGAGGAATCAAAAGTGGACAGATACTGGTTTGAAGCAGTCTGATATGTGGCTCACAGCTAAGAGTGCCAACCCTAACTCAAACTGTCTGAAAACAGGGAAGACACCCCAAATCGGTGGTATATTCTATTATTAAATTCCACCAAGCCAGTAACAAATATTCACTCCTGGACTATTATATTAATCCCGCCATGGATCCACTCACAGTCCTCTTCAGTGCATCATGCCACTCAGACAAGCTGGACGTCTGTAACGAAAGGTTATTAAAACCAGGAATCACCACACATGAGCTTACTTCTAGCCCTAGTCGCTTATCCCAGGTCAGTGGATAGCCTGATCTCACACCAAAAACAGTGCTAATAGCCAGTCCTGCAGTAAGCTTAAAGTAAATGAGAATTACTGAGCGGTTAAAGCAAGTAAAATACTTTACAAGTGAGTCAGAGTTTTTAAGCTCAAATTATATCGGTGATTTTGTATCTGCTGGTTTCCCACAGGTCTCTCAGGATTGCCCAAAATGGCTTTGGTGACCTGTCTTATGTCCAGATTGCATCCTTACAGCATCCAAATAGATTAAAGTGACAGAATCACTTACAGGGTTCCTTCTTATAGTTGAAAAGCATCTGGAAAGTGTTTCTGGCACAGCATGGGCTCTCTCACTGTTGACCAAAGTCTGTGGATCTTCCATTGTTGCTTAACGGCCCTTGCTTTGAAGTTAACAGCCTTTCCATTTATATTTTCAAGGCTCCAGTCTCCAGTGGATAAACATGATGTAAGCACAATCTGATAGCCAGAAACAATCCTTCCTTAGGCTATGTACACATGACAAACTTGTATTGCAGTAAGCTGTTGCGGGACAAGGCAAGCACTATAAATATAGCGCTTTTGTGTGTGCATATGTGCAAGGAGTGTTCACACGTGTGAACGCTCCTTTGTGCTACAAGGAGCAGTGCATGGAGGGCACCTGTCCCACCATGCACTGCCCCCAGCCAGCCTTTTGGCTGGCAGTGGGCTGCCCCAGGGGTTCACTGGGCAAGGGGGCTGGCTGCAGCCCCTGCCTCCACCCGAACCCCGGCAGCTGGACAAGGGGGCTGGCCTGAATCAGCGAGGGCAGCCGGTTCAGAGCAGCCCCCTAGCTCAGCCCCCGAGCTGGCCCGAACCGAGCCAGCCCCCTAGCCCAGCTGCTGTGGTTCGGGTGGCGGCGGGGGCTGGTGCTTCAGGAGCCCCCAGTCCAGGGTGCTGATCCCCAGAGTTGCGGAACCTGGCAGCTCCAATAATAGTCAATTTCACTGCTCTGCTAGAGCAGTGAAATTGACACATTCGACAGCTCCAATGTCCCAGAGTGGCCTCGATTGGCACTTTGGGACACTTCCGGAGGCTGTCTAATGTGGAAAATCTGTACACATGAGCACTACCACGGTAACCCCTCTCGATTTGAGTGGTTTAACTGTTGCGGGGCGAGAGGGTGTTGCCGCGCAACAGGGAAAATGCTCGTGTGTACGCTCCAAGCTTTATGGTGCGGTAAGGAGCTTTATCGTGCAATAAAGTGATCGTGTGTACATGGCCTCAGTTTTCATGAAGTTTTACACATCACATAAATTACATCTAAATACTGACACCTATTATCTTTATAGGTTAATTAAGTACAAGGATGGCAAGCACAGGAAACAAGACAAGTGGATACAATATTAGTATTTCCTTTAAATCTATACTAACAAGTGAATTGGCTTGAGCATACCGTGACCTTATAGCATTTCTTTGGTATTCACACACAAATGAATTGCCCTGTTGCTCCAACCTTATCTAGTCTGCCAGCATCAAAGAGCTCGTAACCTGTTAGACAGCATCACAGAAGCTTTTGGGACAGATCCTCGAGGGCAGCGAAAGCACATAGAGTGTAAGTCAAGGAGTAGAAATGAAAAAAATGACTTAAAACTCCTTTGTTACTTTCCTGCCCAGGGCGATCTGTGTACATGGCTATATGGCTGTTCCCTTTACACTGTGTTAGAGCAGTATGAAGGGTTCTCTTACTTAGACTACAGTGGCCATAAGGGATCCAAAATATAGTTGAGGGTCATTGTGATGTAGGAGCTGCACTCTGTTCCTTGCAGCAGGGAGGATAGCAGTAAGGGTATGGCATGTCAGAGCCCCAACATCATGTCTTCGCTACTGGAGGATTAACCTCATGCTGGGCGTTAAAAACTTGACCCTCTTCCCAAATATATTTACCCCCCAAAAGCTAAGTATTCAGTTCAAATGTTTGCAGTCTTGGTTGCTCTTAGGGTTCCTATCTCAGGACTGCTCACTTTCATTCATTTCCATGTCATTCCAAGGCTAACCTGTTTGCAAATTTACAAGAAATGTAGAAGCATTTCTTTCTATGACATTCTGGGGTGCAATCTAGGCCCATGAGGGGCTGTGTTGCCTTTGCCCTGCAGCTTGGGGTACCTCATAGTGTTTTGCTCCTATAGCTCCCAAGCTGGACTTCTCACAAACAGCATTCAGGTTACACTCTGAATGTCTGTCCTGGTCCAATTCCAAAGCGGTAGCCGTGTTAGTTCAAAGCGTCTGACGAAGTGGGATTTTCTCCCACGAAAGCTCATGCGATAAATAAATCTGTTAGTCTTTAAAAGTGCCACAGGACTCTGTTGTCTGTCCTGGTCCAGCAACTCTGACCCCACCAGTCTGTCGGCAAGCGCCAGCCAAACCCTGGCTTCCAGCAGCCTTGGGTTCCACTTGCCAATTGACCTCAATTGCCCTCTCCACTCCTATATGTAGTCTGTGTTGTCCAGCCCTCAACTTGGACTGTCCAGATATATTAGGTACATTGTTCTTGTAAGGGGATCACTATACAACAGTTTGCTACCATAAATGGAGTTCCCCATACAATTCAGTTTAAACATAGTGCTGGATTGGTTTGGATTAAAGAATAAAAGAGGTTTGTTTTTTGCAAGTTGAGTACAAGAAATAGGATTTAAGTGAGTACACTAGTATAAAGCATTGAAGTCAGAAATGGGTACAAATGGAATAAAGATAAAAAGGTTCCTATTTAATAACTAGGTTTGGTTCAACATAAAGTTCATACCACATGCTTCCAGTAGCAGGGTTGGCCAAACTTCAGGTCAAGATCTCCCCCCAAAGTCTAATGGGTTGGGTTTTTTTGTTTTTTGTTTTTTGTTTTTTTGCCTTTTACTGAAACAGTAGGAGATGGAGAAGTAGAAGTAGTGAAAATTTGGGGTGGTTTTGCCCCTCATTTTTAAACTTCAGTAAACCTTTGAAATGCATTATCCTGGGGGCATTCCCTAGTTAAAGTTCATTCAAACAATAAAGGAGGTGACATAATGTCTGGTAGTAAAAGACTTTGCCCCTGTTTCTTCTCCTCTCTGCTGAAATGCAGATTTTTCTCGTCTGCTGTCTTTCCCCTCTCACTGTCTGAGGACCCTGCTTACAATTTATATGTAAATTAAGCTAGACACACATTCCTTTGTTTAAGATCTGCTTGACCAGTCCTGCCTAATCAAAGTTACAAGGTTTTGTAGATGTGCTAACAATATTCAGGGGACATTCATAACTTTTTATATAATGTTGCTACACACATTACAACATATTATTGGCCAGTGAGTTATTAGTTTTCCAAATATATTTCACAAAACATATTTTATACAAAGATTGTTACAGGAGCATGTAGGATGTAAATACAGGGGTCCATTCTATCATACTTTAGTAGACGACTTAATCCACTCCAATGCGTAACTGTTGATATTTTGTAGTTTATAACTTCCTTAATGTCTTCCAGGATAAGGTGAACTGAGGATAGTCACAGATTAATTACTATACTTTACTGATGAGAATCCGTAAAGTTGTGTGAGGTGAATATTGATGCACAAACAATGTAGTCTCTGTGGCAGAGCAGGGATTCCAGCAGAGAATAACATTATTTCTTCTTCGAGTGATTGCTCCTGTCCATTCCATAGTAGGTGTGTGCGCGCCTTGTGCACGGAACGCCGGAATTTTTTCCCCTAGAGATCCCGTAGGGCCGGCTGTAGCGCCCCCTGGAGTGGCGCCGCTGCGGCACCTCTATATAACCCACAGCTGGCCCTACCCTCCCCAGTTCCTTCTTACCGCCCTGACGGTCGCTGGAACATCGGCTAGCTTGCTAGCATAGTACCCTAGTTAAAATAATGTAGTGTTTCTAGTTAGTAGATAGTTTCTTTCCAACGAAGAGCCCCGTTTCGGGGCCAGGGCATGCCAGGCTTCAAGGCTTGCGGGGCCTGTCGTAAGCCCATGCCCTTGGACGATCCGCACCACGAGTGTTTAAGGTGTTTGGGAGAGTCCCACCTACGCGAGCGGTGCAAGATCTGTCGGGGGTTCCGCCCGAGAACCCAGAAGGAGAGGGAGCATAGACTGAAGCTCCTCCTGATGGAGGACGCTTTGCAGCCGGCGAGCACCGGGGGTCCCGGATCTAGCGTGGCACCGTCGGTGCGGAGCGCTCCGGCGTCCACCAGAGAGGTGCCGAGACCAACTAGCCTCGCCAAGGAGCCACGGCACCGGCTCCCGCCGCCGGCACCGAAACCTTCGGCACCGCCGCCACAGCACCGCTCCCTCTCCCCTGGCCCGGCTAAGAAGAAGAGGCGCTCGGACAGAGGAAGATCGCCTGTCAAGCGCGGCAAGCATGGGGCTCAGACGGTACCGGGCTCGGACCGTCCGCTCCCGGAGCCACAGGCTCCAGCCCCGTTGACTCCGGGCCGGGAGAAGGTTCCGTCGAGTCCGGGGTCCAACGCCTCGCCTACCAGGGCTATTCTGGAAGAAGACCTCCAGCTGCCCTCGACGCCGGAGACATTCGAGGCGGCGCGGGAGCTCATCGCGCACACGGCACCGTGTGCGCCAGGGACTCACCCTCCGGCACCACAGAGGTCGGTGCCGTCGAAGGGAAAACCGGCACTGCTCTATCGGAGCCCTCCACGGCACCGTTCGCCGTTGGAGCGGGCGCGTCCCACACCCGCCGACCCGACCCGCGGGGAGCAATCGGGATATACTTCGCCCTCGGCGCGGCACCGGTCTCCCGTTCCGCCAGCAGTAGTAGCGGCAGCAGGGGCCCCCCGGTTCCGGTCCCCCCCAGAGCGCCTGGACCGTGGCTCCTCACGGCACCGGCTTCCTTCGGCACCGCGAGAAGCGGCACCCATGGCGGGCCGGTCGCAGTACTCGCCGGTACATGGCACAGCCCCGCCTTGGTCGCCCCGGAGTAGGTTCTCCTCCGAGTCGGGGGACAGTGTGAGCTCCGCCAGGCGGAGCAGGAGCCGCTTGGGGAGAAGAGGGGACAGCCGCAGCCATTCCCAGGCCCAGTGGGGCCCCCACTGGCAGCCGCCGCAACAGTGGCCGTTTTGGACCCCATGGGCGTACCATCAGACCCAAGGTCCCCTGTCGGAGAGGCCTCCCTCCACCCTGTCGTCGAGGCATCAGCCATCCTGCACGGCGAGCGCTCCTCCGGAACTGGGGAGGGCATCAGCCCGGGACCGGGCAGAAAAAGCCCTGGACAAACCGTCAGTGACGGAAGGTCAGCAGTCCGTGAGGACATTAGACCCCCATCCGGACCCCGCCGGAGAGTCGTCATCGTCCCCGCCGGACGAGGCGGTGGCAGGGGCAAAGCCGGCTCCTCTCCCAGATGACAGCAGGTCTCATCAGGACCTACTTAGGAGAGTGGCAAAAAATATGGGCCTGCAAGCGGAGGAAGTCATGGAGGAAGCGGACCCCATGGTTGACATCCTCCTCCCAGAAGGTCCATCCAGAGTTGCCCTGCCCCTAATTAAGACGGTGCAGAATACAACTAAGGCCCTGTGGCAAACCCCGGCCTCCATCGCTCCGACAGCCAAGAGGGTGGAAAAGAAATACTTCGTCCCCGCAAAAGGCTACGAGCATTTTTACTCACACCCAGCCCCGAACTCGTTGGTGGTTGAAACGGCCAATGAAAAGGAGAGGCAAGGTCACCAAGGTCCTACGCCCAAATCGAAGGACGCTAGGAAGATGGACCTGTTCGGCCGCAAGGTCTACTCCTCAGGGGGGCTCCAGCTGAGGATCGCCAACCAGCAGGCGATCCTCAGCAGGTACACGTTTAACTCGTGGGCGGCCCTCGACAAGCTGTCTGACAAACTAGACCAGGACTCGAGGTCCGAGCTGACAGCGATGATGAAGGAGGGTAAGGTGGTGTCTCGAGCCCTCCTGCAATCGGCCCTGGACGCAGCGGACGCTGCAGCTAGGGTAATGGCCTCCGGCATCACAATGCGAAGGAGTTCTTGGCTCCAAGCCTCGGGCCTCCCCGCTGAGGTCCAGACTACCATCCAGGACTTGCCCTTCGAAGGACCGGAGCTGTTTGCTCCTCAAACGGACTCCAGATTGCAGTCCCTTAAGGATTCGAGGGCCATGGTAAAATCGCTGGGCCTCCATGCCCCGGCGTCTCAAAGGAAGCCCTTTAAGCCACAGATAACGGCTCAGCCGTACCAACGGCGCCAGGATTGGGACCGAAGGAGGGGCCGTAACGGGCGCAGGGCAAACCGCCGCCCCTCGGAGCAAAACCAGGGCGGGCCGCGTCATTCCTCCAGCCCCAAGAAGGCCTTTTGAGGGTACGATCGGGGACGACGTACCAGTCTTTGTTGCAGATCCGATTCCTTTGCCCTTCCACAACAGATTATCCCGGTTCCACCGTGCTTGGGCGCTAGTTACCTCGGACCAGTGGGTGCTCCGCACGGTGCAGCATGGATACTCGCTCCAGTTCTCTTCACCCCCCCCGTTCCGCCCCCCCCCACCCCGTCCCTCTTCAGGGACCCCTCTCACGAACAACTGCTGGCCCAAGAGGTACAGTCCCTCGTGGAGAAAGGGGCGATAGAGGAGGTGCCTCAGGACCTGAGGGGGAAAGGGGTGTACTCCAGATACTTCCTTATTCCCAAGTCGAAAGGGGGCCTCCGTCCCGTCCTAGACCTGCGGTACCTGAATCGTTTCCTGCGCAAGATCCGTTTCCTCATGGTCTCGTTGGCCTCAATTATCCCATCCCTGGATCCGGGAGATTGGTATGCCGCCCTCGATCTACAGGACGCCTACTTCCACATCGCAATAGCCCCACGCCACAGGCGGTTCTTGCGTTTCAGAGTGGGAGACAGGCATTTTCAGTTCACAGTCCTTCCGTTCGGGCTCGCCGCGGCTCCCAGGGTTTTCACCAAATGCCTGGCAGTGGTGGCAGCCTTTCTCAGAAAGAGGCGGGTTCAGGTCTTCCCCTACCTGGATGACTGGCTTGTGCGAGGCCGCTCGCCAGCGGAGGTGTCTCGCCATCTGCAGATCATGCAGGACGTGTTCGGCCGCCTTGGTCTGCTGATCAACCAGCACAAGTCCTCTCTCGTGCCTGTCCAACGAATAGAGTTCATAGGCGCGGTCCTGGACTCGACAGTTGCAAGAGCGTCTCTTCCTCAATCACGGTTCCAAGTGATCCGAGATGCCATAAGAGGGTTGCAGAGGCATCCGTTAGCGTCGGCAAGAACGTGCCTGAGATTGTTGGGTACATGGCGGCATGTACCTACGTAGTCAGACATGCCCGGCTGCGTCTCCGCCCCCTTCAACTATGGCTAGCGTCAGTTTACCGCCCGAGCCAGGACGACCTGGACACGATGGTGGCCCCTCCCGCACAGATCCTGAAGGACCTAGACTGGTGGTGCCAAGAGGACCAGGTCTGTGCCGGGTTACCCTTCCGAACCACGAGCCCCTCGATTTTCCTGGTAACAGATGCTTCAGATCTGGGCTGGGGAGCGCACATGGGTCGGTTACGGACCCAGGGCCGTTGGAGGGGCGAGGAGCTCCGTTTCCACATAAACGTAAAGGAGCTCAGGGCAGTTCGTCTGGCCTGTCAGGCATTCAAGGAGCACTTAAAGGGGAGAGTAGTCT
This sequence comes from Pelusios castaneus, assembly GCA_007922175.1. Classification (NCBI taxonomy): domain Eukaryota; kingdom Metazoa; phylum Chordata; order Testudines; family Pelomedusidae; genus Pelusios; species Pelusios castaneus. Next base: position 7,727,992 of record ML685862.1, read on the forward strand.
CTGTCCAGACGGACAATACAACAGCTATGTTCTACATCAACAAACAAGGCGGTCCCTGCTCCTCCCGCCTTTGCAAGGAAGCGCTCATCCTCTGGGAGTTTTGCATTCTCCACTCAATCCTGCTGGTAGCATCCTACCTGCCGGGGTCGCAGAACACGCTGGCCGACGATCTCAGCAGGAAGTTTCTAACTCACGAGTGGTCACTAAAGTGGGAGGTTCTGAAAGAGGTCTTCCAGAGGTGGGGGACTCCCCGTCTGGACCTCTTCGCATCAAGCTCCAACGCGAAATGCGCACGCTTTTGCTCGTTCAGGGGCCGCAGCCCGGGCTCCATAGCGGACGCGTTTGCGATCCAGTGGACGGGGGAACTATCCTACGCCTTTCCCCCAACGCCACTGGTGCACAAGGTGCTTTTGAAGATCAAACAGGACAAGGCCACAGTGATTCTGGTGGCCCCGGCGTGGCCCAGGCAGCATTGGTACACAACCCTGTGGAACCTCTCAGCCAGGGCCCCAATAGACCTACCTTTGTTGCCGGACCTCTTGTCACAAGACAACGGCAGACTCCTGCACCCGAACCTCCAATCACTCCACCTCAAGGCGTGGTATCTGAGTGGTTAACCCCGGACGAACGGCTATGCTCGGGGGAGGTCCAGCAGGTCTTGCTTAACAGCAGAAGGCCCTCTACACGCTCCGCTTATAAGGCAAAGTGGAAACGATTCTTGGCCTGGATGACAGACAAGGGGATCGCACCGGGATCAGCCCCACTCCCCTGTATCCTCGACTATCTGTGGCATCTCAAGTCATCGGGCCTGGCGGCTGCTTCGGTCAAGGTCCACCTGGCGGCCATCTCGGCTTTCCATGTGGGGACGGAAGGGGGCACAGTCTTCTCGGCCCCGATGGTGAAGCGTTTTGTCAAAGGCCTAGATAAGCTCTTTCCCCCGACCCGTCCACCGGTGGCGCAATGGGACTTAAACCTGGTCCTGACTCAACTGACAGGCCCGCCCTTCGAGCCTCTAGCTTCATGCTCGCTGCTGTATATGTTGTGGAAAGTGGCCTTCCTCGTGGCCATTACATCGGCTAGGAGGGTATCAGAGTTACGGGCCCTAACAGCAGATCCACCGTACATGGTTTTCCATAAGGACAAGGTACAGCTGCGTCCGCATCCTGCCTTCCGGCCAAAGGTGGTGTCCCATTTCCATACTAACCAGGACATTTACCTGCCTGTGTTTTACCCCAAGCCCCACGCTTCGGACAGAGAGCGCAGGTTACATACCCTTGATGTGCGTAGAGCCCTGGCCTTCTACATTGACAGGACAAGACCTTTCCGCAAGTCCACCCAACTGTTCGTGGCAGTAGCGGACAGAATGAAGGGAGAACCCATCTCCTCGCAGAGGCTTTCCGGATGGATAGTGGAATGCATCCGCGAATGCTACAACCTGGCGAAGGTTGCACCGCCCCCTATCAAGGCGCACTCGACAAGGGCACAGGCTTCCTCGACGGCCTTTCTGGGGGGTGTGCCGCTGGTGGACATCTGTAAGGCAGCCACCTGGTCTTCAGTCCACACCTTCGCGGCACACTACGCGATTACTCAGCAAGCGAGAGAGGATGCGGCAGTCGGCAGAGCCGTCCTGCTCTCGGCTAAGCTGTGATTCCGACCCTCCGCCTCAAGGTAACTGGTGATTCACCTACTATGGAATGGACAGGAGCAATCACTCAAAGAAGAAGAAGAGGTTACTTACTTGTAACTGGTGTTCTTCGAGATGTGTTGCTTCTGGCCATTCCACTTCCCGCCCTCCATCCCCGCTCGGAATAAGAGCAAGAAGGAACTGGGGAGGGTAGGGCCGGCTGTGGGTTATATAGAGGTGCCGCAGCGGCGCCACTCCAGAGGGCGCTACAGCCGGCCCTACGGGATATCTAGGGGAAAAAATTCTGGCGTTCCGTGCACGAGGCGCGCACACACCTACTATGGAATGGCCAGGAGCAACACATCTCGAAGAACACCAGTTACAAGTAAGTAACCTCTTCATCTTGTTTACACTAGTATAAGTCTGGGACAGAGATGCATGTGCTGCATTGTGATTAAGGGTCATGCTTGCGAGAGAAATCTGTTTCTAGCGTAACCCTTTCAGCACTACACTCCAGGCAGTCTTCAGGTGCCGAGGTTTATTTTTCTTTGTGTGGTGATTAAAGCATGCAGTCATTTTTCTCTAATGGTTGGATAGAAATGCCTTAGAAATATGCTGTTTGCACTGTTGTAGCAGTGTTAGTCCCAGAGAAAGAAAAGGGGAATGAGGTAATATCTTTTATTGGACCAACATCTGTGCGTGAAAGAGAAAAGCATCCGAGCTCCACAGAGCTCTTATTCTGATCTGGTGAAGGTAACCACAGAGTCTCACAGCTAATACAAGGTGGGACAGATTGTTAAACATAAGGGATTAATGCATGTTGCAAGAAACCATTTAAAATGAAGTGGGTTATTAACCCTTTTACAGTCATATGGCAAATGAGGTTTAGTAGATTATAAATTGTTATAGTGAGCCATAAATTCGGTATCTCTCTTGAGATTGTGATTTTTTTTATGTCTAATAGAGTTATGAATGTAGGGTCCTGGACTCATCTTTTGAAGGTATTGTGCAGGTTTCCTTTGAGAATGAGGACTGGTAAATCAGATGCCGAATGATCATTTTGTGACATGTAAGATAATAGGACTTTTTGTCCTTTATCATTTTTCTGGGTGAGTTAATTCAAGCATCTGATGAAGTGAGATTTTCTCTTCCACGAAAGCTCATATGATAAATAAATTTGCTAGTCTTTAAAAGTGTCACAGAACTCCTTGGTTGTTTTTCTAGAACATAGCGATTGCCTAGTTTCATCCAGCTGAGTACATACGTAACAATAGTTCTTGAGGTTTTAAACACTCAAGCCCTTTTAAACCTTTTGACAGCGCCATGCAGGATTGGACATGTAGTCTCTGGTGGGTGGTGGTGGATGTTGGCTCATCACCCAATCACACAATTTTGCAAAACTCATTATGATTGGGAGTCTGCTTCTTAGAGGTCAGAAATGGAAATGCAGGAGTATACACTGGCAGAACTCTGTGGGAAAACTTCCATCGTGACTGTTATGCTGGTTAGTTTATTGAGTGAAATCAGTGAAATTGATTTTTTTACTTCCTTGAGCATCAGTGTTCAGCAAATGAAACCACTGATTAAATAAAAAAGAATACCTAAAGTAAATAGAAAAAAATTGCTTGGTGTAATAGTCCTTCAGCAGGAGTTGCTGAATGGTTTATTCTTTTCCAGATATTTTTCCCTGAGGGATTTAAACTGAGAGGTAGTGATTTCCATTGAGTTTCTATTCTGGAAATTTTTGTAGCTGGGGAAATACACTGTGTGAGTCTATTACCTACGTCTGGCATCAGGCTAAATCTGGTGCCTCGTGCATTGCTGCAACTGGCGTCAAGCTAGATCCATGTACTCCCTACCCTCTTGCTTGCATGCAAAGGGAGAATATTGAGCGAGCAACCCTTGATTTACCAAGATTGATCATTCTGGAACAACTTCAGTGTCACTGTGAATTATGATTCCTTAAATTGAATCCAAAATTTTGTTGCCACAATGAGAACAGTGGGATTATCCCAGGTAATAACTAACACATAGTGAGACATGCTCTGAAACTGGTTTTTGGGATGGGACCAAAGGGAGGGGAGACAAAGATAATGCCTTGGTTGTGAGCCACCTCATCTACCCCTTCCAGCTTGCTCTGTATCAAATGTGCTGTCTTCGGTTGGGGCAAAGGGCTCTGTTTTGATGGTCCGCCCTTTGAGGCTGATGGAGACCCAGCTAGTTTTAGACGTTTTTGAGACAGAATCAAACAGACCACTCCTATCCGATCTTGAGGGACACTATAAGATTCTGGTGTCCTTGCCTGTATATATGATGTCTTCCAAAGCCCCCTTTTCTCATTGTACTATGGAAGCACCTAGGAGCCCCAGTTAGGGATCAGGTTCTCATTGTGCTAGGCGTTGAAGGGCTGGGGTTTGGAGGGGGTATACCCAAAAGGGGGAGGCAGTACTCATGGTTGTAGCTTTCTCTTTCCCAATTGCTGAGTCCCTGCTGTCCTCCTCAGGAAAGGAGAATAACTGCTGGTATATGGATTTTGCAGCTGTAGCAGTGTGGGAGTGAGATGGGCAGAGAGCCTGGTCCTGGCAACTGAGACCCACCCCGTCTCCCACACGGAGCCTTGCTCCCACAGGGATCCCCAGTGACCGAGACCTGCCCCTTTTCACACAGGGAGCCCCAGCCGCCAAGACCACTCCTCCCACATGGAGCCCCACCACTTTCCTTGCTGGACTTCTTATCGAGGTCCTTCAGTACAGCCCCATTAAGTCTTTGCACCCAAGTTTTAAAACTTCTGCTTTAGTTCAAATGCAGATTAGTTCAGGAGTTTTTTTGGGCTGTCTTACAGAGGAGTTCACACTAGATGAGCATAATGGTCCCTGCTGATCTTATAATATATGAATTTATGTGTGAGAAAAGATAGCTTGAGCACCAGTGGAGAAAGACCCCTTTGTCATTTATCAATTGTGACATAAGGAGCACGCTGGGTTATTTGCTTTCACCAAAGTCCTGAACAAGGGACCTGTTCTGGTAGGTGAATAACTTGTTGAAACCTCCTTGCCTCCATTTGGACACAGTTGAGCATTTCTTACTATGAGATAATGTGATGCACTTTGCTCAGATTTGGATGGAAAGGATAAAAATTAAAAGTCCAAATTCATATTGAAGCAAGTGTAGGTCGGTCGGTGAGTGGGTGTGCACGTGTGTATTTTTCCAGTATTCTGCAAACTTTGGAAGGAAATGTGCTACCAAATATTTCAGTTTGTATACAGCTTGTTTTGATGTATCTTAAGAGCATGTAAAACATAGAAAAAGGTCTGTTGAATCACAAAGATTAGTGGCTGAAAGACCTTCTATTCCTTCACTATATGACTGCACCTAAAATATATTTATTTCTCCAATCTACTTTGGGAAAAAGCTTCTACCATGTCCCCTTTGAGTCTGCACGATAGATCTTCTGAGATTTCCCTTTTAAAGAACTCACTCTCCCTAAGGATGATACCCATAATATCTGACTCAGAATGCAATTTGTTCTTACTGATTTTATCCTGTTACTCCTTTGGATCACCCGAATTATTTTTTCTCCATCCTTTTTATGCCCTTTAAACATTGGTAGGCTTATCAGGTTCCCCTGAGTAATCACTTAGTGAAACAAAAATATTTATACTCTTTTGATCTTTCCTCATTATTGAATCCCTCCAGCCTGTAATCAATCAATCCTGTTCTCTGAACCTCCCTTTAGTTTACAGTTCCAACCTTTTAACTCAGATTCCCCAGTTGGAATGATATATTTTAAGTGCAGTCTTGCCAGAGTCCTACAGAGACGGATCATTAACTCTTTGCTCACTAGCATGATTACTTTGCATGTGCAGCCACAAGCCACTTTGCTCAATTTTGTTACCACATTGTACTGCATTCTCTTTTAATTTAATGGTCACCAGATTGAATATGGCTCTAAATTGGTCATCTATCATATGTATTTGCTTTCACTTTTCCAGATTAAATCTTATTTATTTCCTTCCTCTCAACATGTTTTGAAACACTTCCCAATAAATTAGAGTGTGAAAATGTCCCTAACATGTGGGTTAATCCTATATGGTGAATTAATGAAACCAGAGAAAGGGCATGTATACACGTATCGTGCTGCTGCAGCATGCTTGGTGAAGGAGCTCTATGCCAATGGGAGAGAGCTCTTGCATTGGCATAATAAAACCAACTCCACAAGCATCAGAAGCTATATTGGTAAGAGAAACACTTCAACTGACATAGCACTGTCACACTGGGTGCTTATATCCGTGTAACTTATGTTTGTCAAGGGGGTGATTTATTCACACCTTTGAGCAATGTAAGTTCTCCTGACATAAGCTGTAGTGTAGACACAGATTAACACAGTGGTGGACAAAATTGGCTCACAGCTAGGCACCAGCAATTTTACTTTTGGTCGCCAGAGGGTTATTCCTGCATTGGAGCTAGGCGATATGCTACTAAAACTGGTTGCCATCATGACCAGAAACATTGATTTGTCGAGGTCTGGACTAACATCGAACCCTAAAGCTTTCCACTAGACATTTTTCTTTTTTTCATCTTGATACATTGTTATTGAACAATACTCAATGATTTTGCAGCCCAATTTGAATTTAGATTTTGAGGCATTGTTTTAAATGCTTTACCAAAATCCAGTTACATTGCCTTTGCTAAATTTCCTTCACCATTAATTGTATAATTATGTTAAAAAATTACTAAAGTGCATCTGACCCAATTTGTTCTTTATAATCCAATTTTGGTTGCTGCTTATGATTCTGTTTTGCTCTTAGATGTTTACAGATTTTTCCAATCACTTTAAAATGCATTTTAAATTACACTTTCTGAACAATAAATGTCAGGATCACTTTTCTTTCCTTTTGTGAAGACTATAAGCACACTTATTTTCGCCTTAGTCTGTCCCAAGTTCTTCATGGTTCTTCAGTAATAACAGAATGTGTAACTTTAATGCACCACAAATATATTTCCATTGACCTATACTGGCTATTTATGTTGTCCTTTGATGGTGAAACTCTTCATTTTGAATCCAAGGCTTGGAGGTAGGTAGCTTTTCACTCTTATCCCATACTGATACTTCTCTGAAGCCACTTCCCAGTCTCATCTTTTACTTTTGTCAGTATGTTTTTAGATGTCTGGTTGGGAAGAAATCTTTTTAAAAAAAAAAAAAAAAAAAAAAGTTATGAACTGAAGGTAACAGATGTGGAGATCAGTCTGCAGAGGGGTTTGAACACTAGCTCCGAGTGGTGTGAACCAAACCATTCAACTTAGTGGAGGGTTAATTTAGCAATCCAATGATGGGAATTTAATTGTCAATATTGTTAACTTTTTCATCTTTTATGTAACAAGATGAGAGGAAGGGTCACGGATCTACACAGTCTATCGAGCAATGACTCATGTTCGTGCACAAGCGATGTTGCATGGGCAATACCACTGCTTCTCTTCAAATCAAGAAGTAGCCAAGCCTCATAAGCCAACAGCTCCCATTGGTGCATTCAAGCATTTCCAAGGGGGGTGTCTAGTGGAGGCAAGTGGCACAGTTTACTGTGAATGGCGGTGTATAATTTTGGTGGTTCATGTCAATGGGCTAAAGTTATGGGTGGAGCTTGTTAGAATACTACTGCCTATATATATATAGGTACAACATGACCATCACTCTCATAGTAGTGTATGCACTATGACATATCCGGTTTCTAAAATACGTTTCTCTTGTCTCAGGGTTACCAAGGTATGGTGGATGGAGGTGATAACATTGTTGAAGTGTCATGGGAAAGTGTTTCAAGCATCTTGCAAGTGGTAAGTACTGTAAACAACAGAAAAGAAAGTAAAGCCCTCATTTGAAATCATTAACCAGAATCTTTAAACTTGGAGATCAAGGCTAAGAATTTCAAAAGTAGTCAGTGAGCTGCCTCCATTTTTGGACACCCAGCTTTATACACCTGTTGATAGGGCCTGATTTTCAGAAAATGGATGCTCAGCACCTTCAAGAAATCAGATCTCTGTGGGAGATCCCATGCTGGGCACCGAGAAACAGTGATGCCTTTTGAAAATGTAGGTCCTAGATTTTCAAATTGGGTGCCCAAAGTTAGGCTCATACATTAATCGAAGTGGGAGAACTGTGTCCCCGGAAGTTTAAAACAAAATTATACTAATACTCTTAGGTGAATGCTGTTTTTTATGTCATGCCTTGGAAGTTGTTCACCAATAAAAGTGAACATTTACAGTTTTTTTTTTAAATTTACGTGCAAAACAGTTGCTAAATATGAGACTATTATATGTGGCAGCTAGTGCACATACCTTGTGGGCTCCTATAACCAGATTACTGTGCAAAAGAAGATTGTCCTGTAGTTACCACTTTGGAGTATTTCTTCATCAAAGTAGCTCTCATTTTGACTAACACATAAATGAAAGGTAGGATGTTGCTTACAGGTCTCTCTACTTTTTTTTCTATCCTATTCTAATTTTATTTTAGTATTACCTTTGTGCAAATAACTATTTTGAGGGAATGGGTGGTTTTTGCTCCTTGATTTATAACTCTGTTTTTGAATAGAGACACCCACCGTTAGCAGTGAATGCTTAACGCAGTCTCTTGTCCATTGCTTTTTTATATTAAGAAAGAAAGATAGATGCTGGTACTCAGTACGCCTGAGTACCATCACAGAAAAGCCCTGCTCTTGTCTATTATCATTTCTGATGTTTCTATATTGGTAAGAGAAACACTTCAACTGACATTGAGTCATTTTATACATTGTTTCCATCATGGTTGGTTACGTTTAGAACCACTTCTGGTGTGTGTTTGTGCTGCACTCTCATTCATGGAGACAGGTTTCCCAGTTCTCTTCCCATCTTTCGTCTTCCCATTATCTGCATGCTGTGACTTTTAATCCGAATGAGCCATACCAAGAAATGGTTTGGAACAGAAAATGCTCGGTAATGTGAGGCAGACAGTTTCAGATGGCAATACAAGCTGTACAAATACCAACCAAGCTTAAGTTTGGGTTGGCCTGAAACACTGAGGTGATCATCTCCAGATCTTCTACTAGGAAAAAAAGAAAAGATTCTGCAGTTATGTTAATGTTACTTCCTTGTGCGCATTAGGAATACAGCAAAACTATAGTCTAAGATGATATGTTTGTACAAAATAAAAAAATACTGATGATTTTGGAGATTTTTAAGGCTCGGTTAGACAAAACCCTGGCTGGGGTGATTTAGGGGGAGTGGTCCTGCTTTTTAGCAGGGGGTTGGACTAGATGAACTCGTGAGATCCCTTCCAACCCTATGATTCTATGATTCTAGGCTAGTCCCTTCCAGTCCCACATTTCTGTGAGTTTCTGTGGTTTCTGATATTACAAGGCACCGTTTCCACTGTCACCACTACCTGACTTGCATTGTCCAAGTATTTAAGTATGCAGTGGTAGTTCGAGATTGTAGGGGGAAGGGGAATCTCAAACTGTTGGAAGAGACAAAGGTACATGTGGTACAATAGTAGTTAGCGGGGGAGAAAGTGGAGCTAGGGAATTCCAGTCCCTGGTGAAAGAATTAAAGGCATTTCTATATGTATTTGACAGAACATAAAAATCAAAGGGGTAAAAATGATATAAAACAGTGCTTATGCTCTTTTTTAAAAATGGTGAGTGGTACATTTCAAGTGCTTTTTTAGAAGAAACTCTTTAAATCATGTTATTGTATGTGATTTATACAAAGTTCCTGAAAATAAAAGTTCAGCTGTTAGGCCTGATCCAGAGTCCACTGACATCATCTAACTATGGTTCAGGCTCTTAATGAACAATAGTTGCTCACAAGAACAGAAGGACCAAATGTAGATGGTGGAATTGAAGAAAAACAGTTTGGCTCCTTAATGATGTGGGTTGAAATTACTTTCCCAGCATTCCATGCATTAGTAGGTTATAACGTGAGTCCTAAGGAAACATTTTCCCAAATTGTTCTGTAATATTTTTAAAAACTCATTATGGGACAGTTCCCTACCATCTGAAGCCAAATTCACCCTTGGCCCTCATTACTGCTGTTGTCTCACTTTAATTGTTGTAAATTATTGGCATCAGACAAGTTGAATGATTAGTAATGTTTACTATGATAGTTGTGTGTTAGTGAAGTTAATCCTACTGTTTTAAAAGTCATAGAATCATTGAAGATTAGAGTAGGAAGGGACCTCAAGAGGTCCTCTAATACTTGCTCAAAGCAGGATCAATCCCAACTAAATCATTACAGGATTTTGTCAGGCCGCCTTTAAAAACCTCTAAGGATGGAGATTCCACCTCCCAAGTAACCCATTCCAGGGCTTTAGCACCGTCCTAGTGAAAAAGTTTTTCCTAATAGCCAACCTAGACTTTCCATATTACAACTTGAGACCATTGCTCCTTGTTCCGCCATCTGCTACCACTGAGAGCAGCCTAGTTCCATCTTCTTTGGAACCCGCCCACCCCTTTTTAGCTAGTTGAAGGCTGCTATCAAATCCCCCTCATTCTTCTCTTCTGCAAATTAAATCAGCCCAGTTCCTCAGCTTCTCCTCCTGAGTCATGTGAGCAGCTGGAGCGCGGGCCCTGGGGAGAAGGAAGCCCACTCTCCCTCCTAGCTGGGACACTGCGGTCCCGATGAGGAGGGAGAGCTGGAGACCTGCTCTCCAGCTGCCCACTGCTGAGCAGCTGGAGTGAGGATCCCAGCAAGAAGGGACCTCGGGTCTCCCTTCTCGCCGGGACCACTCAAGTCCCGGCAAGAAGGGACCGCAGGGCTCCCTTCTCTCCCGGACCACTCAGGTCCCAGCGAGAAGGAAGCCCCACAGTCCCTTCTCGCCGGGACCCATGCTCCAGTTGCCAGTGCTTGGCAGCTGGGGCGTGGGTCTCAGGGAACAGGGAGCCCCATGCTCCCTCCTAGCTGGGACCCTGCGGTCCCGAAGGCTTCCCAGAACCTGTAGCGCAGCAGCGCCGGCAATTGCCATTCCTTTCTACTTCTACCTGTTCTTCCCTGGTTGTGAGCAGCAGGTCAAGAGGAGCATGGCCTCTAATTGGTTCCACCAGCACTTGCACCAGGAAGTTATCCCCAGTACTCTCCAAAAACTTCTTGGTTTGTCTGTGCTCTTCTTTATTGCTCTCCCAGCAGATGTAGAGATTGTTGAAGTCCCCCATGAGAGCCAGGGCCTATAATCTGGAAACTTTGAATAGTTAGCTGAAGAAAGCCTCATCATCCTGGTTTGGTGGTTTATAGTAGACAACCACCATGACATCACTCTTGTTGCTCTCACCTTTACTCTTAATCCAGAGACTCTCAACAGGCTTTTCTCCAGTTTCATACTGGAGCTCTGAGCAATCATATTGCTCTCTTACATACAGTGCAACTTCTCCACTTTTTTCTCTTGCCTGTCCTTCACAAACAGTTGATACCCATGCATGACAGTGCTCCAATCATGTAAGTTACCCCACCGAGTCTCTGTTATTCCAATCACATTATAGTTCCTTGACTGATCCAGGACTTCCAGTTCTTCTTACTTGTTTCTCAGAATTTTTGTGTTCGTGTTTGGGAACCTAAGATAACTAGCCAACTGTCCTGCCTTCTCAGTCTGAAGGAAGCGCCTCCCCTGTTGCACCCTCTTCTTTGTGATTCCTCCTCCCCCGGTGAACCTAATGTAAAGCCTTCCTTACTAGGTTAACAAAGATGCTCTTCCCTCTCTTCATTAGTGGATGCCATCTCTTCCTAGCAATCCTCCTTCTTGGAACAACATCCTGGTGTCAAAGAATCCAGAGCGCTCTCCAACACCATCTCCGTAACCACACATTTACTTCCACAATTCAGTGGTCCCTACCTGGGCCTTTTCCCTTAACAAGGAGGGTGGATGAGAACACCACTTACACCTCAAGTTCCTTTATCCTTCTTCCCAGAGACTCGTAGTCTGCAGTGATTCACTCAAGGTCATTCTTGGCAGTATCATGGATGGCGACATTGAGAAGCAGGAAGTGGTAGCTTTCTGGGGGCTTGATTAATCTTGGCAGGCTCGCCGTCATATCATGAATTCTAGCTCCAGGAAAGCATCATGCTTTTTAAATTTTCTGGTCTGGACAGCAGATGGATAACTCCATTTACCTTAAGAGTAAGTCCCTGACCACCATCGCTCTCTTCCTTTTGGGGGTCTCATTCTGATCTCTTCTCTCAGATAACTCTTCCAAATCATTCTCCACAATAGTACCTGTGTACAGAGCATGAAAACTGTTGCTTACCTCTTTCTGCATCGGGTTATATTTTTTTTTTTTTTAATTCTGAAGCTCAGAAGCAGCCAATTTTCTTCTCCATCCTTCAAAACTATCTTCTTATCAACCACACTTGTTCCCTGCCTCATTCCTGATATGCACATAACCATAGTTTTGAGAATGTAATTTTCCTAGAGGCTTGGGTAACTCCCTATTCTTTTCTAGTGTACTGCCATAGACTTTTTGTTAATATTTTCTTAATTAGCAAATCAATGCAAAATTAATTAGCAATTAACATAAAATAAGTCAAAGATCAATTAAAACTTATTTCTCCCCTTTTCCCAGGGAGGAACAGTTATCGGCAGTGCACGCTGCAAGGCATTTCGTACCCGGGAAGGCCGTTTGAAGGCAGCTTGCAACTTGATTCAGCGTGGAATCACTAACCTGTGTGTGATTGGTGGCGATGGCAGTTTAACAGGTGCTAATCTCTTTCGTGAAGAATGGAGTGGACTTCTAGAGGAACTGGCAGAAAGCGGTAAATTTGCATTTCTTTGAACATGTAGTGCTTTCCTCCACCAATGAAAGAGAATGATATACCATTATTGCACACAGGAAAGGGCTCTTTCATTGTAGTTTTTTATGTGTAAATTTCTAGGTTTTAATTAAATGAAAAAAGGTAAAATCGAGTTTTATTAAAGACAGCTTTAACAACTTCTCCATTTTCCTTTTTTTATGAATCAACAGCAGTGTCTGAACCCAGAACCTCCAGCACTGCTACGTCTTGAAATACAGGATTGACATTGACTGGCATCTGGAGAAGGCTGTTTCCTTTGAGGAGGGGGTGGGTTGGGTTGCTGGATCTGAAGGATGGTAGTGGGGAAGCCTAGGCCTGCCTGCCTTTCTCCCCTGCCCCAGGAGTCAGGGATGCTCCTGTCCCACGTGTGACTCAGAGGGGTGATTGGCTGAGGGTACCATGTGGTGGATCTGTGGGTGCCTGGCCTAGCTCCATCTCTCTCTCCAATTTGCTCCCAGTCTGGGAGTTGGGGGAGCTCCTGCCCCATGATTCTCTCCTCTCCTCCCAGGACTGGTGGGGGGTGGGTGGAGGTATCGGGGGAGACTACATGGTGTAGGAGTTCCCCTGACTTCCAGGCTGGGAGTTAAATAGGCCACTGGGGCTATGTAAAGTTTATAAGTAGAGAAGCCTGGCTCAGCTCAGCTCTTTCCTCCCCATCTCTGCTTCACTGCTCTGTTGGTTCCTTGCTGCAAGGTGTGATGGTGCTGTTGGATTGGTGCTAGCATGAACCTGGGCTGGGGAATGAGCAGTGAGTTTTTGTCAGGCTGCCAAAATGCCCTGAGGTTACATCTTCACTGCAGCATTAGCTGGGATAAATGTGTGTGGATGCGGTAGAGCAACCTCCAGTAAAAACCAGCCCTATCTCTGCAGTGAAGAAATACCCTGAGGAACATAGGAGAGAGGCTAATGGTGATTCTTAACACTTAATAGCTCAGTCAAGTCAGAGTGGATTTCCATGGGAAAATAAAGACATCCTGTATCCCAAGGGGACACTCCTACTAAATATCAAAGGCTTGCCACAAACAGTAGGGATGTGACAGCTTTTCAAAGAAAAGATTTATAAGAAATCTTTTTAGTGGAAAGTGTCAGGCCATCTTTAGTCTGATATTGCTACCACCTTCCTCTATAATAATAGAAAATGTCTCAACTATTGTATTTTGCTCAGTTGCCTCAAAATGGAGCAATGGACACTGGTTTGCAGTGAGGTTGGTTCCTTGGTGCTATAAATTGCAGTTTGTGTTTGTGTTGGCTCCAGTTTCTATTGCCTTAGTTCATTTTTTCTATTTTAGCCTTCTATTTTTCTAAAAATAATTAATCTGAGACTGGAATTTAGTCTTAAGCACATAAAAAAATATATATTCATGCAAGTAGTCTAACTGGAGTCACTGGGAATACTCCTGTGAGTAAAGCTACATACTTATTTTTAGACTTGGCCTCAAGTTTAATGGGCTGTCACATCACATAATTACCGAGCAACTTCTCGGAAAGATTCCCAGGAACTGAATGAAATAAAATGTATAATACATTAGCAGTATTATATCTTTGGCCTCTTTTGGAGAGCTATATTTTGGCCTAAAATATTACACTCTTAAAAAACTAAAAACCTTTTGTAGCGCATATTCTTTGGTAGTACAAATGAGAAGTTCTCCTCTGCAAAATTCTGTAATTCTCTTGAATGCAGGAAAACTAAATGACTGACCCAGTATTTTTTTCACTGTAGTTTGAGAGAGACATGCTGAGATTTAGAATGCGGCTTTTCAGTTTCCACTCTCTCATCAGTCATGGAACAATATTTGTACTGGAGTCTTTCAGTCACAGAGAAGGGGTTTCACACAGCATTTCATGCTGATGGGCATATATTTTTTTTCTTCCATTTAGAATTTCTTGTGTATGCTCAGTCATATCCACTATGCAGTTTGCACTTCTCTGCTTCTTCGCTCCAATCCCATACATTGAGAGTGGTATCTGAATGCTGGGTTTGGATTTATGGAGTGACAACCTCAAGGCTAGTTCTAAACTCACTGAACAAATGGCCTAGCAAATCACTCAACGGGATGAAGTGTTTTTGGTTTGTTCCAAAAGATTTAAGTAAAAGCAATCCTCTTGCTTCAAGAAATCTTATTTAGTTTTGGCTAATCCTTCTCTCACAGAAAGGTATCGTTTATTTTAAAGGATTAAACGATTCATTGTAGCTAGTCTGATTTTGCTTCGTCTCATGTGGATGGCTATTGTTAATAGACAATTTTTATGGCTATTTCTCTGCAGGCAAGATTGAAGAAGAAGCTGTTAAGAAATATGTTCACCTGAATGTTGTGGGGATGGTTGGATCCATAGATAATGATTTCTGTGGTACTGATATGACCATTGGTACTGACTCAGCCTTGCACAGAATCATTGAAGTTGTAGATGCTATCATGACCACTGCTCAAAGGTACATCAGTTTAACGGTGCATTGGGGAATACATGAGATTTTAACACGACAGATGTATAATAAGTTTTCTCCACTGTAAAAGCAGGCGTTTTTATGAATACTTCAGATCTGTGAGCTAATGTGATCTAGGTTTCTTAGACAGCACTGACTCAGAATTTCATGGCTAGCGAAAGCTAACCCCTTAGCTCTTACTTGCTTTGTGTGTTGGGAGAGAGAATCAGGTCTGAGATGGAACGTACATAGACAGGGAGGATTTGTAAATGTGTTCTATGTTTGTAAATTTTATCCAGTTATTTTGTAACTCAGTTGTTTTATCCAGTTATTTTGTAACTCAGTTGCACTCAAATATATGCTTAGACTTTCTGTTTTCATTTGTGACTTTGTAATAAAAATATGGATGATGATGATGATGATGACTATGGGTGATGAAACAAAGAGGGTTATAACTTCAGGGAGAATGATATGTAATTTGGGCCGTGTTGAAAATGCAGCAATACCTTATTTCATTCCTGGGGCTTTCATGATCAGTGTGTTATTCTTAGTGTTAGGGACCAACTAATCACAGCTCCCCTTGACTTCAATGGGATTTGGATTGGATCTTTTAATGACAATGTTGGTCTCTTATCATTTTATAGCCATCAGAGGACCTTTGTTCTGGAAGTTATGGGAAGACACTGTGGGTATGTACTGTTCTCACAAGTTTGCATCTAGTAAATTGTAATGATAAAAAAAAAATGTAAGATTTGAAGTTTAATTGTTGCTTATTTGGATTTTTTTTTTTTTTTTTAATGTCTACTTATTAGGTATCTAGCGCTTGTTAGTGCATTAGCTTGTGGAGCGGATTGGGTATTTATTCCGGAATACCCCCCAGAAGAAGGATGGGAGGATCAAATGTGTGTGAAGCTCTCTGAGGTACTATGTTACTGCATCCTGAACTTTCTGTATGCTGTGTGAATGTTCACATCTGTAAAGAGGTGCCTAGCAGCATAAACGATATAGGTAAAATCCTATCCAGTAGGATTTAATCACATTTTTGCTATTGATTTCATTGGTAGAACAATTTGGTCCTAAATGCCTCTTTTCCTGCAGTCTCCAGGTGTTTGTAGCAGGGTTAGCTTCTCTCTAGGGCTGCCATAAGTCCCATGAACATAGCTGTAGTGCAACTGTTTTCTGATTTGTCACCCTTGTCCTTGGTGACTTATGTAGAACATTTCATTTTACCCCCGCAAACTTTTATACATACATATTGTTTCAAAAAGCACTAAAATAATCTGGTGTAAAAGTGCAGCCGTTTGAGTGCTTTAAAACATGTAGTAAAGCAGGGGTCAGCAATCTTCGCTGGCCCCCATGCCAGCCCCACTCACTGCACCCTCAGCAGGTGCCAGGGGCCGGGCCAGCAGGTGTGGGGGTGGGGTCAGGAACTCCTACTTCCCGCTAGCCCTGCCCCTGTGTGTGGGGCTCCTGTCCCTTGCTGGCCGTGCTCCCCAGCAGAGTGGCGCAGCCAGCCAGGTCCAGGGAGTGCGGCCAGTGGGGTCCAGAAGTCCTGCACACCATGGCTCCTTTTGCCCACTGGCCACGCTTCCCAGCGAGGAGGGCGCAGCCAGTGGGGTTCAGGAGCAGCGGCACACACGGCACACACGGCACACACAGTGGAGGTAGCCTGCCAAGTTCGGCACGTGTGCTGGGAGTTGCCAACACCTGTAGTAAAGCATGCATCTACCATACAGAAAGCATACACCACCAAACTCACAGAAATAGGATAGTATTCCCATCTCTTCGAATTCACCCACTTAGCCCGCAGAACATTTTTAAGGGGCAGACATTTCCAACAATTAACTTGTTTCTTTACTGATCTCAGAAGCATATGAGGCAGATTACCTCTGAAATCTTGCAAGGCCACTTCTTCACTAGACTTGCAAAGCTTGAGAATGAAAAATAACAGATTAAATATATTAGTAGTGATAAGAATTTAAACACGCATTCCTCTTAGTCTCCCATTGTGTTTTCTTTTTGTGAGAATCCCTGGGAGTGAAAGATCACCAGACTCAGGAGCTGTGTTGAGATTTATGTCCTGTACAGCACAGCTCACTTTGACAACACTAAATTAATAACCAGGGAAATAAACAGATGTCCTTTCCTTTCTGTTTGGATTAGTTGAGCAACAGATTTCTTTGGTAAATTATCCAGAGGAAAAGATTCTGGGTATAACTTGAGTTTACAGTAGTTTGCTTTCAAAACTCTTTTTAATAGTGTATCTTGTTTGAGGGCTCTTTTGAATATCCAACATTTTTCTTCTTATAGAACCGTGCACGAAAGAAAAGGCTGAATATCATCATTGTAGCAGAAGGTGCCATTGATTCTCACAACCAACCTATAACTTCAGAAAAGGTTAAGAATGTAAGTATCTATCTCTTTGTAATGCAGGGTCTGCTGTGGTTATAATTTAGTGTCGTTTCCTTTCCACTGCTAAAACCAGAATTTCCACAGGTTTCTGGTAAAAATTCTTCTTACAATACTTGCAGTCAGGGCTGGATTATAGAAGGGGTTTAGGGGCTGAAGCCCCAGGCCCCAGCCAAAAAGGGGGCCCCAGGCTCCAACCCCTAAAACCTCTATCTGGCTCCCTCCTGCCCCATTCAGCACCAGCGGGGCTGGAGGGCTGACAATGCTCCAGACCTACCAGTGCTGGGAGGGGTGGGGCCTTGGGGCTAAAGGCCAGGCTCTGTGCTCTTGCCCTGCCCCTGGGCTAGCTGGTCCATCCCCGGGGATGGAGTGGGTCAGGCCAGTGCCTGTTCACTCTGCCTGGGGGGCTGGGCCAGCTGGCTCTTGGCACGGCCTCCAGTGTAGCCTTCCGGGGCCCGTGATCCTGGGGGCCGCACCGCATGCTAGCTGGATCCACCCCCAGAGCCAGATTTACCAGAGCAGAGTCAAGGTGGGAGCGCCCTTTGGCCCCAAGCACCGCCCTCCCAGCGACAGTCTTCTGTGTGTGTGGGGGGTGGGGACCCACATGGTGGTGGGGCCTCACAGTGGGGGCAACCTGGGGCCCCCAGGCCCGTTAATTTGGTCCTGCTTGTAACTGTGTTTTTATGCTTGTCTTTAAGGACTTGCACTGCTACAGGCTGGGGACCGATCGGCTAAGTAGCAGCACTGTAGAAAAGGACCTGGGGGTTATGGTGGACGGGAAGCTGGATATGAGCCAACAGTGTGCCCTTGTTGCCAGAAAGGCCAATGGGCTGCATCAGTAGGAGTGTTGCCAGCGGATCGAGGGATGTGATAATTCCCCTCTATTCAGAACTTGGAATACCGCATTTGGAATACTGTGTCCAATTAAGGATGTGGACAAATTAAAAAGAGTCCCGTGGAGGGCAACGAAAATGATTAGAGGGCTGGGGCACATGACTTACGAGGAGAGACTTAAGGAAGTAGGCTTATTTAGTCTGCAGAAGAGAAGACTGAGGGGAGATTTGATAGCAACCTTCAATTGCTTGAAGAGGTGCTCCAAAGAGGAGGGAGCTAGGCTGTTCTTGATGGTAACAGAGGACAGAACAAGGAGCAATGGTTTCAAATTACAGCTGGGGAGGTTGAGGTTGGATATTAGGAAAAAACTTTCTCACTAGGAGGGTGGTGAAGCATTGGAATGGGTTACCTAGGGAGGTGGTGGAAACTCCGTCTTTGGGGATATTTAAGTTTCGGTTAGACAAAACCCTGGCTGGGATGATTTAGTGGGAGTGATCCTGCTTTTAGCAGGGGGTTGGACTAGATGACCTCATAAATTCCCTTCCAGCCCTATGATTCTCTGATTCTATGACTTAATCCAGAGCCCATTGACGTAAATGAGAATCTTTTGATTGGTTTCAGTAGACTTTGGTTTGGGACTTATTTTTTTTTTTAAATTAGAGGGCAGTCAGTGAAATGATGTTTTTAGAGGCACGATCTCTAGGAGAACAGTTTAAATCTGTCTCACATCATTTATTATTTTATGATGGTATTCGATGGTCCTTGGGGAAATTAAGTGATGCTCTGTCAGGTTCCTAATGATTTCCTTATCATAATAATTTGCCAATAAAGGACATATTTAGGAGTGTCTCACCAAGGCCAAGAATTAAATGGGCACTGAGACTGGAATTAACTTCTGCTTGGAAATGGTCCATTTTGGAACAAGTTTTGAAACACATTGATTAACAGGATGGTCTGGGGAAACTTGAGCTGACCCTGCCCAGGCTTCCACTGTTCTATGATTACAGTCCTTTGTTCTCAGTTGCTGTCAGGCTATGGCAACATTTCAGGAGTGCTAAGATAATGAAGCAATCCTTGAATCATCAGTACAGAATTGTCCTTCATTTGAAAAACTACAAATTAGTTACATTGATTAGAGTGTTTATGTAAAAGTGTGGGAAATAGTTGTTAGTCATCTTGTTATTTAGAGAGGAAAACATTACTTGCTTGTTGCACAGATTTCAGTCAGTTAAAATGTCTAGGAATTTGTAAATAACAGGAATGTAACTCTTGGGGAGCGTGAGAGAGGTTTTTATACATCTTCTTGCTGGCCTTGTAGGAGCAGGGAGTGTGTTACCATACTAATTTTTGTTTGCTTACATCCTAACTTCATACTGTAACAGAGGAGATCGTGATGAATGATCCCATTTTAATGAGCCTGGACTTGTCCTTTACTGGTGAATAAATAGAATGGAAAGAAAATATAGCCAGAGGCAGTAAATAACTGTTTTTCTTTTGTGTGTCTCTGTGTACTTTTTTCAATATAAAATTGTTTCATTCTCTGTGATTTTACAAATAAAATCATCAGGCTATGAAATTGGACAAATTTTACTGTTACTAGGAAGGGTAAAACAAACATTTTTAAAGTGATGGAGCCCAAAAGTTTCCAGAACAAATTGTTATACCTCCTTTAGTTTGTGGTCATCAGCCAAAAGCAATGAATCAGAAAAACTGTATAAGGATAAAAACTTTCATGGAGGTTTTAGTTACACAATTTACTCCAAGATATTTAGTATTGTCTGTTTATAAGATGTCTATAAAGAAACCCTATTGCAGTAGATTATTTTTTTTCCAGATTTCTAATTGTGATCCTTAAAGTTCTTTTTATAAGGCTAAGGACCTAAGCGGTTCATTTGTTTCTAAATAAACAACATCAATATGCTTGTCTCTAATTAAAGCATTGTAGCTAAAACCCCTTCTTTACCATTATTAAACTAAACATTCCTTCCTTCAGAGCAGTTGTCTGAAGATAAGTTTCCCTAGTCTAGATGCAAAGAGACTTCAGTAATTCCTTTGTTGTCACCACTGTTGATGTGTGAACATCTATATCCTATACAATATAATATTTCAGTATTGCCAGTGTGTGCATACTGTATAACTGCTATAGTAATGCCAATATTTTATATTTCTTATCTACATTTTGAAATTCTTTACAGCTTGTGGTCCAGCAGCTAGGATTTGACACTCGTGTGACTATTCTTGGTCATGTTCAAAGAGGTGGAACTCCTTCAGCTTTCGATAGAATTTTGGTGAGTTGAACCTGTGATGATAATTTACGAGTGTCTACAAACCCTGGAAGAGTGCATGCTCTAAGAAAGTAGCAGTGTCCTTCTACTTACGCATACCTTTTCATTCAAGAATTTTAGCACTTACAAAAATCAGTTAATACCTTCGTGAAGGGAGGCAAATATAATTATTGTCCCCAACTCAGGCAACAGAGAGTTTGCCCAAGGCAACATACACAGACTGTGACAGAGCCAGATTTAATGATCAAAAACTGGCAGTTACTGAAAAAGATGGATTATGTACAGCAAAACCCTACAAAAATGGATACACGCACATTAAGCACATAGAATTTGGGCTGCAAAGTACCAGACCTTGTCTCCACTTGAAAGTGTTTGCTGGTGTGACTCTGCCAGTTTAGCTGTATGGACGAACTCTCCTGGCATAGACATAGCTTATACCAGTGGTTCTCAAGGGCCACAAGTATCATTTTTACAACTCTGAAGGGCCCCCAGTCTGTCCACTCATAAAAAATGTATTAACATATACACCATGAAGCACTACAGATCACTACATATTTAAAGTAAACATTTTTTGATGCTCTTGCGCTCATTTTTACGGTCACTATTTCACACCTGCAGATTACTCTCAATGTATCACACACTCACAGCCAAAGCACTAGTGTAGATCAGTGACTGTCACCACGCACTGAAGCACAAGGCCTGGCAGGTAAGTCATGGTGGGTGGCCTGAAGTCACGGGTGTTCAGCGTCCAGCCGCTCTCTTCGAGCACCGTGGGTCCTGGCTGTTTGGAATCCTGTTTCCCTGCCCCCCACCCCCTTTCAGCCAGACAGAAGGAATTCAGTGGGGAGGTTGTCTCCTTGCTGATATCACATCCCCCTGGCTGCAGCAGAGAAACGCATGTCCTATAGCCCAGTACGCTCCATCTAGGTACCTAGCAGTGGCTCCCTTCTGCAGCCAGGGGATAAGATATCAAGGATATCAGTGCTTCCCTCCCTGTGGCTCCATCAGGGATCCCAGTGCCTAGCAACCTAGGCAGAGTGCTTTGCTGTGCTGCTTTTTGGAGCCAGTGGAGGGAAGCACTAATTTCCCATCCCCTTGGCTGCAGCAAGGAGCCTTCATCGGTCTGGTAACCCTGCAGCAACGTACTCTGCCTGGGTCCTAGGCAGTAGCCCTCTCCTGCAGCCAGTAGGAGGGGAGCTGTGAGCCACTTTGAAAGACTCTCTTGGCCACTTTTGGCTCCCAGGCCACAGGTTGGGAACAACTGGCTTAAATAGTGTTTAAAAAGGAAAAAAAGTATTCTTGCTAGTATAGATTATACAGTTCTCCAAATGAAATAAGCTGTGTTGGCAAAACGCATTTTTGTTGGTATAACTGCAATGCTATTTATCGCATGAGCTTTCGTGGGAGAAAATCCCACGAAAGCTCATGCGATAAATAAATCTGTTAGTCTTTAAAAGTGCCACAGGACTCTGTTGTCTTTCTGCAATAGACTAACACGGCTACCCCTTTGGAATTTGACTGCAATGCTATTGTTGGTGTATAAATGTCATACAAATAATCACATTCCCAACCAGCATTACTATACTGGCAAAAGTCTCTAGCGTACACCTGGCTTTAGAGTGCCTTTACTATTCATTGTGCAGTGCCATGTATCAAAGACATTAACCTAAATTAATCAATGATATATTTGGTGAATTTGCAGAGAGGATACTTGCATACCTGCTCAGTTCCTGTTGACAGGTGCTGTCTATGGGGGGGCATATAAGTAGGGAGCTAGATTTAAAGAAGAATGACCTTCACTGAAATGTACTTATTTGGATTACTAGTAAATACGATTACTATCTCCTTTGTAAGAGCTCTGATCAAAACCTGACTCTGCCGTGGGCTTGAGAAGCCAGCCGTTGGAGCAGTCTTACTTGTTTCATGGGTCACAGTATACAAAACATAACCAGTTGTGATCACAGCGATCAAAGAGTAATTGTTTTAATGGTGTAAAAAGAAATCTCGGATACTTCCTTGTTTCTGTGGTGGGAGCCAACTGATTGGCTGCTTTTAACACTGAGCACATCCCCCAGTACATAGACACCTTTCTATCTATTTTATTTTCAGGCAAGCCGTATGGGTGTGGAAGCTGTCCTAGCCCTTCTAGAGGCAACCCCAGATACCCCTGCTTGTGTTGTGTCCCTATCTGGAAACCAGGCTGTCCGTTTGCCTTTAATGGAGTGTGTACAGATGGTGAGTTCTGGGAGGAGAGCCAATTTATACTTATTCATTAACTGTTGCAAAGTGCTCTAACAATCAATGGTCTGTTATTAGTTATAACACATGGATAGAGCACTTAACTGTGTTTGATAATAATGATCTCTTCTTCTGTCTTTGCTGTGTGTAATTACTATACAGTTGTTTTAGGAATAATCACTAATAAATAACAGTCCAGGAAAGAAAGATTTGGAAACCTCTATTGTTTTTCAGTTTCACCTGAATCTTTCTTTTTGCACCTTATCTCTTTGATTATAAAAGTCTCCATCCATTATAGCCTATTTGCATAAATCTGGTTTCCTCCTCCAAAATTATTCAATGTTCACCTCAATTTAAATTAAAATAAATAAATAAAATTCTCCCTTTATGGCTGTTCTGGGTGCCAGTCTTCCCTCTCCCATCCTTAAACCTGTTTGTCCTCTATAGAAATGGTAAGAAAAATATAAAAATGCTAGTGTGATACAGGTCACAATAGACAATGAGTCAATCATCAGATTCTCCTTTCAGTATTCCAGATAGCAGTTCTGTTTCAGAACAGATTCATTTATAGCTGAGTCCTTAGTTTACTAACCTTTTATAATCTATTCTTTTCATTAACTTTTAAGACTCAAGAAGTACAGAAGGTAATGGATGAAAGAAAGTTTTGTGAAGCTGTGAGACTTCGTGGAAGGTACAATACATCAAATCACACTAATCTGCTTGCTTCAAAAGATACTGACCTACTTTGCCTTCCTGATAAAGTACTTGGGTATGGGGATGTGAAGGCATTACTCTGCATAACTCTGCACTCCCCTTCCTCCTGCACCTCAGCTTTGGCCCTATGCTTCAGTAAAGCGTTGAGTTCAGTCTTTACAGAATTTTTCAGAAAGCTTTACGAAGAGTTAAATCTCAGGACTGTTGTATGTGACACCCTGATAAATAGGTGGTAATAGTCCACAATCATTTAAAAAGAGAGAGCACCATACTTTCTTAGTAAAACATTTAATGCACACAAAACACATTGTAAGTAGGATAAAATGTTACAAATAGTATTTGGAATACTTTGAATTACTTTTAAGCAAAAGCTGTGAGACAGAACATCTGCTGGTGTTCCTGGCCCCCTTTGTTTCAGTTACAAACATTCAGCTATAAGGTTTCAGCATAACATTTTCTGTTCTTTATCACACACATCAAAACACATTCTGCTCTAATCATCTTCCAGCGATGTTTTTTCAGTCGGTATCGTGTGATCATAGCATACAGCGTCTCACTTGGGCTCCTCAGAGCGTGAAAAATGGCAGTTTCTCAGTCCTTCCAAACATTTTAGAATTCTAGCCTCACACGGTCCGGGGATCGCCACGGCTAGCAGCTGTGCAGCCTGCAGTTTAACTGTTGATTGGTCCTCTCAGTTGTTGGTGAAATACCGTAGACTGTATCCAACATGGCACAGGGATTGGAACTCGGGCAGCATGGCAGACATATCAATTGATCCTGTGCTAGTCAGCCACTTAGGTCCGGTCTACACACACAAAACTGCGTCGATCCCTGAGTTGCCCTCTCCTGCTCTCTGCGCATGTGCAGAGACGCAGAATATACAACTAAGATATCTCTCTCTTCTCCACTGCTTCTCGTCTAAGAGAAATAAAATTAAAAGCTACAGTATAAGGCATGTGGGTTACATTAACATTGGCTATTTTATGTTAGATATTATCGTTAGTTAAAGTGCCAGTAATAGTGGGTGACCAGGTTTCAGAGGAGTAACCTAGAAAGGATAATGAAAATTATAGGAATATGAACCATTATTAAAGATACAGGAAACAGTAATTAACTTCAGCTTGCTTTAGGACTCCAAGGTAGACTTTGATCCTCATATAAATCTACAATCCAGGAGGGAATGAGTCAACAGGATTGTCTGAGATGACTGATAATACTAGTAACTGAATATGTTTGCTTATGGATAAAATTGAGAACCAAGTACGTAATGTTTTAGGGTGATTAGGCTCTTAGGCCTAGTAAAGTAGTTGGTGGTTTATTTCGCTGAGAAAACTGCCACTTTAAAAGGGAATTTTTAAAGGTAATTTGAGAGAAACAACTCAATTATTGCTTCAAGTTGGTTAATGACAAAATACTTCCTTGCATATCTATATTAGAGATTACTGTTTGCCAGAGGCTGGGAATGGCTGAATAGGACGGATCACTTGATGATTACGTGTTCTGTTCATTCCCTCTGAAGCACCTGGCATTGGCCACTGGGTTAGATGGACCATAGGTCCGATCCAGTCTGGCTGTTCTTATGTTCTTAATATTATTTTGGCTATTGAATTGTAGCAGATTTTTAATGACATTCTCACTGTTATTTACTCCTACTGTTTAAATACTTTACATTATTTTCAGAATTCTAGACGTTTCATCTTTCCAGTTTTTAAAATGTTTTGTATCTGTGATTTAAAGATCCCCTTCTCCCTAGTCCCCCCGCCCCCCTATTATTCCTCTTAAGTGTCTTAATTTGGAAAGTCACTCTGATTTTGGTCGAAGTAAGTGACTGTTACTTGATCAAAGTATGTTTCCTTATATGTGTGTCGGTATTTTGAGTTGTAAATCAATATGTAAGAGAGAAGCGCACTTCAGAGAATAAGATACAGTTATTATCACCTTTAATTAACACTTTTCAATAGCTTTTGCAAATAAATAACATTACCACGGTATTCTTGGGTCTTCCCCATACTGAATCATATTAACCTCTGCTAGCTGCAAAGATAACAAAGTTTTTAAGGTCAGCCACTGTAACTTGAGTTTCTGTATTAGGAATTATTTTTACTCTTTATTTTAATAATGTTGCCCTTTTGACCTGAGTAGCTAGTCAAAGCTTTGGGCTCTGTGGATGGTGCCAGTTGGAAATAGAACTTGGTGATAGAAAGGTATTCCTTTGGTGCACTTTTGGTTATTTATAAAGGATGTGCAAAGTCCTGTATCCCTGAATGCAGAAGGCTAGTAGGAGACAGCTTCTTTTTTTCACACCATCAAGAGTGCTCTTGTCAGCCTGCTCCCTGACCCTGAAATCTCTCCTTAGGTTTCTTTCAATGCTCAGACACTGTGCTTTTAGCTGCTCCTTTAGGCGATAGCTTCGAAAGCGATACTCAGCACAAGCTCTCAGCACAAGCAGATTCAGACACTCCTTTTATTTTAGGTGGGGCTTATGCTGACAGTTATGTGTATTGAAAGGTGAGTTCACGCCTATCATCTTCAATCCCATAACAGAATCTCACCTTGTTCATAAAAATAACTTCTACAGATGAATGTGAATCTCCTAAACCAGCGGTTCTCAACCACTGTGTCTGGGCATGTTACTGTGTCACCACACAGCGGTAAGCGTGTCGCGGAGAGTGGGGGAGATGGCTGGATTTGGCCTGGGAGGAGCAGGCTAGGGTGTCCTGTAGAGTCGCAATATGCTGCTAAGTGTATGGCGACCCACAGAAGGTTGAGAACCACTGTCCTAAACTACAATGTTTAGTTTTCTTTTCCTCAGTCTAGAAATGGCCATTGCTTTAGTCAGCAGCATTGCCTGAACCAGCTTTCTTGCTATTAATCTTGCCATCAATTTTTCTGAGGCAAGCCTTCCACCTTTATTCTTATTTCACTTGTGGGTAAAAATGAAGCTTTCCCATTGCAGCTCTTTTGTGGAAAATGTAATAGTGTTGTTACATTTTCTTCTCTATGGTGTAACAGTTGTCTGGCTATCCTGCTGTTTTCCATTCAAACATGTTCTGCACTAAAAGTGATTAGAACAGGAGAATGATACCCCTTTCATCACTAAAAGGATCACTTTTCATTGTAAAAGAATTAAGATCCTCTATGCACTTTTAGCAGGGACCTTGTCTGATAGTCGTGGGTAATGGGAACAAAATTAACCACTCCTTACTTCATTATAAATCATCTCTGTAAAATCAGAACTCTGCTTTCGGGGATCTCTTTGTTTGTGGCTTCTATTTGGGGTGCAAAGGGCCAAAATTAGCATATGAAATATTGGCAAGTTTTTGTGACAAACACTCACATATTTTCTTTCAAAGAATTTAAAAGCTAGCTAATGAAAACATTATTTTTCCTTCTTTAGGAGCTTTGAAAACAACCTTAACACTTACAAATTATTGTCTCACAGAAGACCGGATGCAGAGCTTCCAAAGGTAAGTTATACAATTTGATTAATTAAATGAGCCATTCTTTTTTTCTGTCTAGTTCACATAATAATTTTTATCTGGAGTATTTTAATAAATACATCTTAAAACAATATTTTTAATTTGGATCTTTTTACAACTGTTCCGCTAAAATAATCTTAGAGTGTATTTGGTATAATTAAAATAAAGACTTCAATGAAAGATAGAAGATTGGTAGGATACAATTTGATTTTTATCATAAAATTAGTAGATTAATAGTGTTTTAAAGCCAGGTAATATTCTTCCTAGGAAATTCCTTTCTAAGTTATCCATCACAGATATATCTCTGGGCCTGTTACTGTAATATCTATATGCGAGTACTATTATTACGCTCCCCTATGCTGCATTATATGCAGTAGAGCAAAAGTGAAGAACTCATACTTACAAGGGTCTGCAAATCTTACTAGAAGAGGACACTGGGTAGGAGGATTCCTCACCTCACCATCCAGAGGGCAAAAAGCATTTGTGAGAACTCAGTGTGTGCAGCTAGAAAGTTAGACGGTGGAGGTCAGTGGCTGTGTATGTCATATTGATCTGATCTTCCATTCATTGTGCATATATTAGTGGTAGAATAACCCTGATTCTCTCGTAGTTTGTGAATTGTTCATAAACCAATCTTGATTCCTACAAGTATATTCATTATTAGGAAGAGTTCACCAATTTATGTAAACAAATTTCAGCCTGTGGGTCATTCACATTTGTTCAATTTTGACTAGTCTTCTTTCATTATTCATGATTTGTGGTGTAGGATAAGTCTCGTAAATCACATTGTTGTTTCTTCTTTCTAATTGGATGAGTGGTATTTTTTATGGAACAATAATGTGGATAACGAACTTAGAATATGACATTTTGGGAGGGGAAAAAATCAGGCTAAAATTAGGAAATATTCACATGTATAGCGGGTGGAAACCCAGCTAATAACAGGATCTCAACGTATAGGACAACCCAAGCATGCCATTTTTGTTAGCAAAAATATTCCTGGATCACTATTTATTTATTTATTTATTTATCTAGATCTGGGCTGCTCCCCTAAAAATATGGGGAGCAGGAGGAAGAGCTTATTATTGCTACTTAAAATGTTGTTTTAAGTCTCTGGCTTCTCTTCCCATCAAAGGAGGTGTAGTTGTGTGTGAAAGCCCCTCAATGTGATGTTCTGTCTTCCTCTAGGCTAATCAAAGTGGACTTTTTGCTCATGCAATAGAGGCTCAATCCATTTAGAGCCAAAGATCTCAGGTTTAAACCCCATTGCTGCGGACTGAGCCACAGCTGTGGCATTACACAGGTGAAGTTGCAAGCCACCAAACAATGGCATCACATCCAGAGACCAAGGAGAGTACTCTCTGTGTAGATGCTTCGAGAGCCATAGAATGAGGAGCCAAGATATTCCACAAATCCTAGAGCTCCATTTCATTAGATGGCCGTTCCTTCTCTGTAATGTTTAATAACCCTTCCTCCACTTAGGTTTTCTATCATATATGTTATGCAGTCTCAGAGCTATAATGGGAGCTGTGGAAAAGGAGCACAGCAGCTTTGAAAAATCAGGCCATTTATTTAGGTACCTAAACATAGCAATTTAACTTTAGGCTAATATTTTTCTTTTTAAATCTTGGCCATAGCTTTGCTGTCTATGGCACTAGTGGGTATTGTAGATGGCCTTTAATTGTTAGCAACCATTAGAATCTGATCAAACAAATATTTTTATTTTGTTTTTTAAGCTTAAAAAGGTTTTAGAGGCTTAAAAATATCCAGAAGACTGCTTTTCACTAAAAATGAAAAATGTAAATGAGCTGTTGATATACTGTGTCACAAGAGTTTTTATAATTATTGTTGTCTAAAAGCAAGTAAACACAGAAAAGCAGTCAAACGTTCAAGAAAAAGACACAACAAGACAATAGAATGGAAAAAATAAGACTAGCAAAACACAAAATATAATAATGTAGTGGTCTATTACAGAAAGAAAACTAATTTAAAAAATCTATGGGAAGATAATAATCCTCAGCTGATATAAATCATCATTGCTTCTTATACTAGATAAGTAGATCACCCATGTTCTAGTGCATTATAAAAAGATTTCACAGTGTCTGTTTCCTGATAGAGATTTTTCTTCTTGAGTAACTTAACAAATATCCAGCATTAGTCCATTTGTCTGGAGAACTATGCATTGTAGGATTGTAGATACTGTCTCATTACAACTGTTAGATTGTTAATTAGCAGAAAATACCTGTAGTTGTAGCCTTTTACTTTCTTTCTGTTCTTTCTGTCTGTAAAATCTTTCTGTTCTTTTTAACAGGACGATCTCTCATGTAGTGTACGTAATTACTTGCACAGTGATTAACCATAGATGGCTCAGTAACCTTTGTAGGTTTTGAGACTGTTTTACTTTTGCATGATAATGAGATTTAATTTGCTTTTTTCTTTTTAATTTTACACATGCTCAACAATTGGACTGTAAAATTTTCAGGATTGTGCTTCAGTTTTGCCACAGTTTATATCAAACCTTTTTCACCCCAAAAACCTGGAATGTTAGTATTTGTGTAATAAAATGAAATGTAAATCGACTTCTGTAAATTGCAAATTTCATAATTTACTGATAACCACTTTCTCTATAGAATCTTTCCTCACTTATCCTAACACAGCACGTTTATCTCAAGCCAAATCATGTGTATTTGTAGCAGGTTATAAAAGACGTGATCCTGCAAACTAAAGTAGTCCCTTTGACTTTTAAGACAACTTGCCTGAGTAAGGGGCTAATTCTGGAAAATGTAATAATGATTTGGAAAATGTTATGTTGGTTTAAAATACTAATGAGGAATGAAGAGATCAATGGAGAATAAAAGAAGTATGAGATCTGCAGATGACTGAATTGTCATAGTGTTATTGTAGTTTAATAACTTCATGATATTTCTTGGGAGTAAACAAGTGCCCACCACCTAGCTCCATAGTCTAGGATAGGGTCGAGCAATGGTAAAAAGATTTCTCTAATCCATTCATTATTAGACTGATATCAAGGTGATGTCCAAGAAAAAATGATCTTTTCTTTGGTGTTTAAGAAGGTCAGATAATAAATCCCTCTACTAGCTATTCTAGTTTTTAAATATCAGGATACAAAATTCTGGGAGTGAAGCAGCAGAAGTATCCAAAATGTTACTCACCTATCAGCCATCTGTAGGCAAAAAGATTGAATATTTCAGGAGCCCCAGCCATTACATTTCTAAAAGCCACAGTATTGTGTAAGATTTACTCATACCATGTGTGGAGGCTTAGTCATCAGCCTTAGTCATAAAGTAAATTAAATGTCTCCTTGAAGGCAGCAGAAGAAAATTAAATATCAATTCACAGTTTTTTTTAAAAAAAAAACAAAAAAAACCTCTTTTTAAAATTACTTAACATCAACTGTGACCCAAAGGATTTTATGCTATGTTCTTTTAAATTTGTCTTGTATGTAAATTAACATCCCAGACATAATGGTTTTGTTATAGATGCTTAATAATAAAAGCAGACACATACATGTTATATACTGTGTATAATAAGGCCCTGATCCAGCAAAGTCATTCTGGCTTCTTGCAGTACCTAAGTGCTTTGCTGGATATGATCCTGTGTGTCCTTCAGGTGCTGGAAACTGAGATACACTTCACCGCCGGTCAACAGAGTCTGGCATGTATAGGCACCCCATATGGCTCAATGGCCTATGGAATAGCACTGTTCCTATAGTCTTTGCATAAATATCATGATTTGGGAATAACAGCTGTTTATTTTTTACAATCTGTAATCTTTAGGGGGAAAAAACAAAGCTGTTCTCTTTTGGGATTGAAAATGCAAGCGTTTCCTCCTCAGTTAGGCCACTGCTATGCTGAAATCTGGAAAGCGCATTTAATGCATGTCATTTTTATGTGCAAATGCGGCTGAATGTGATTAACAAATTGCTTAAAGCTCAATGAATGTTGCCACACTGGCTCAGACTATTTTGCATTTTGCTTCTGTGGTTCACTAGCATTTGAATGCTTCACCCTTACTAAATGTAATGTAACATGGTTTAACTTCTCCAGAAGGTAAGCCATGCAAAGTTCTATCTGTATATTTTTTTTTTTGCTAGTATTAGTTTAAACTTGTGTAATATGAACCATGGACCTATGTATTATGAGTAGAGGCTTACTTTTCTCACTTTAAAGTAATGGGCCATAGTTTTAGCGTACGTAAATCAGTCTGGCTTCATGGAAGTGAGTGCAGCTGCACTGATTTATACTGTCTGATTATCTGGCCCAATCTGAAGTTTTTTTTTTTCTTAGTGCAACTTTCAAGGAAAATGACCTGTGATTAATTTGGAAAGAGCACTTCTCCATTTTAGGTACTGCTTGTTGTACAGAAGACTCAAGTTTAGTAGAGTTGTATGTACCATAGTTAAAATTAGTCTGAAAGTTAATGTTGCTGTTTTGTTATTCGGTATCATGACTTATGTTACCTACTGAAGCAAATTTTGTGCTTGTCATTTCCCTTAGCACTTAGAGTAGAAATTAAAGCATGGAGCAGTTTCTTTAGGAAAGAATCCATGGACCTCTCTCCTGAAGTGGTTCTTAGTTACATCAGTGTGAAATAGGAATAACTTCATTGCAGAAAGAAATATTTGCCGTTCCCAAACTGATTTGAGGTCAGAATTGGATCTAGAATATCTGGCTTATAAATAAAAGGAACATCTTACAGCAACAGTGTGTGTATTTGGTCACCTGAGGAGTATCAAATGTGCTCTCCTGTAAATCCACTACAAACAATTATTTTGACATATCCAAGGTAAAACTCATGATTAAGCATTGTAAAGAAAGACTTTGTCACTGATAAAAGCATGTGTACAAAACACAAATTACCTAATAATATTCTGTTTCCCTTTATTATTGCAGATTTTGTTTTATTAAGAGCCATTTTCCTTACAACCCAGCTTGTTCTCTGCTCTGATCTTTAGTGAAGTCATAAACCTGTATCTGATATTGTAGTATTGTGCCATGGAAATTATTGCATTATCACACATTAATTAGCCTGACTTCACTGTAGAATTTATCAGAGAAACACTTTTAAGCACTAAAAATCTTTACCTACATTCATTTAATTCCAATTATTAGGAAACATTCAGCCCCTACCTCCCAAAGTTCGTGGACTCAAGTTATCTAAATCTGGTCTCCGAACAATTAATCTACAGTGAAAGTCTCTTTAAGTGACCCTTGTTATGGGATCTTGCCTACAGCTATAAGGATTTGGCAGACATTTTAATTTAAAGATGATGTCTTTTCTGCTCCAAGGGTCAGCTGATAGCACATGCTTGGTGTTTATGCCACTAGACCAAACATGTCCCTTCCCACTCTTTGCTGTGCCGCCTCTGTTGCAAATTTCTGCACTGATATTATGATTCCAAGGAGATAACTGAGGTTTTTCTGTCATCTTTTTTGACCCTGTTAAAGCAAAAATACAAGAATTCTAGTGATTTAATCTTCAGCTAAGTGTAACTCTTTGCCAAAACTGTTGAAAAGAAAAAAAAATAAACTTAGAAAAGTCATATCTTAATTTTTCCTTTACTGATTATTTTAAAAATTTACTGGCTTTTTAAATTTTGAAGATAATCTTCTGAAACCTTTTCACCCACTTACACCTAGAACATCTCTTCAATAGACCTTTCCACTATCCAGTTGCTATGTAACATTAGCATGTCAGTCACTTTGCTATTGTACATTGTGACTGACTATAGTTTTCTCTTTCTTTTGCAGACTAATTTTAATGTGGCAGTTTTAAACGTAGGTGCCCCTGCAGCTGGGATGAATGCTGCTGTCCGATCTGCAGTAAGAGTTGGCATAACTGAAGGTCACAACATGTTTGCTGTTATTGATGGATTTGAAGGCTTTGCTAGGGGCCAGGTTAGTATGAAATGAGTGCATTTAAAATGGTGTGAACTGTTCCTTATTTTTTACCTTTTTTCATATTTCTTAATGGAAATATGTCAATGACAATTATATCATTCAGTGAAGTGATTTTACAGGTTTCTTCTAAATTTAACTGCTTATATATAGACACCTAGTTAACCCAGATTGGAGCTGTATGCTTTACTGCCAACAAAATCTTATAACTAGATAGATTCGAAAGCTCATGCGATAAATAAATCTGTTAGTCTTTAAAAGTGCCACAGGACTCTGTTGTCTTACCATTGCTAAGCACTTGCTATGGAGACTGAAAATTTCTTGATGCAATATACAGATGCCAAACACCAGCAACTGAATTTCCTTGCAGGCTAGATCCAGACAGTTAATTTATGCATTCATATTACATTGTTAGACACCAACAATGTCTGTATTGCTCCTTGGAACACAAAAATAGAAAATAGCCTCTTTCCAAAGCAAGTACATTTTTAGACGCATGGCTCTCTTGTGTGAAAGTGCAAGGTTTATGCCAGCCTTTGAAATGTGGACACAAATCTGAATCGTCAGGTTTCTACCTGATTGCAGGCACAATACAAGTAGGCAGAGGCTCAGCCTACTTAATTTTGTGCCTGCAGTTATATTTTTACACTCAGACACTTTTGCAGATGAAATATGTGTCTGGAAACAAACAGCCCAATGAAAAAATGTACTTTTAAGAGCATCCTGACTTAGGTTATTTAAAAAGGTCTGAATTCTTTTGTCTCCCGGATATTTGGATAAGAAATTCCCTGTATAAGAGGTTCACTGCTTCTGCACAGAGGACAGCTTTAATGTGACCTTGGCAGGATGTTGCGTGTTTGGCAGACTGCCTCTATTATAGTAGCCGCTTTGAATATGAAGCATCTGGAGATAAGTACATAGGCTGGATAATAACAAGGTAACAAGAAGTCAGTGAATCTGTTATGTTTGTACCTTATTATCACATGTTACACTTCAGCGGACTGTGCTACTACACTATCCAGCACCCTGTATTTTTGAAACCCTGAAAGACTTTCCTTTTTCAGAAAGTGGGGTTAGGTCCATCAGGATACTTACCTTCCTCCCCGTCAAAGGCAACACATCAGCTAACCTGGTCTCCCATGGAGGAGATGGATACAGAGTTTGTTTTGTTCTGCTTCCTAGATCAGATGGGGGGCGGGGATACGGTGGTCATGTCACAGCAGACTTCCTTGAGTGAGTGAAGGACCAAGTGTGGGATCTCGTTTTGGATTCTTGCGTTACACTGTCACTGAAGGTGAGGGGAGAACATGAGATGGAGCAGGGACCAGATAAAAGGAGTTGAGGAAGAAGATGGAGGCAAGATTCATAGAGGAAGAAGGAACAAATAGAGGGAAGCTAAGGATGGGGAGGAAGAGAAGGATTAAACTCCCAGGGAGAACAGGTCAACCACTTGGGATTTTTTGCCAGCCTTCATTTGTGGCAGCTGCCAAAGTGCTCCACATCTGTTCCGGAAGCTTTACATTAAACTGCATCTGCCGCATGAGCAAAGATGTAGCATTGGTAAAATCACTCAAGATAACCTCCTCTTTTTAACTTTATTTGTAGATAAAGGAAATCAGCTGGGGCGATGTTGGAGGTTGGACTGGTCAAGGAGGGTCACTTCTTGGCACAAAACGGTAATACTATAATTTTCATTGGCAGTTCATTTACCCAAGTAAAGAAATAGTAGCCAAAACCTACGTCATAGTGAGCTGCGTGTGCTGTCCTTGCTGTACATTTATGTATTGAAGCTTCTTTTGCTTTTTGTCTGTCCTCTTTTAAATTCAGGATGTTGCAATTTAGCATTATGTGGTATTACCATCATTGGAGACAGAATTAAAAAACCAGTCCCTGTAGTGTTTTATTGCTTAAAGATGTGTAGGGTTATCGCTACAGAGTATTATTGTAGGTGGTTACATGAAGCATGGTTACATCATACACCTCAGTCTTGCAATCTACAACTTGTGAATAGATTGATGTGTCCATGCAGAATGAGGCTGGAGCACAAGCTGCAGAATGAATTGATGTAAACCCATGGCTCTATCTTGTGAACAGATTTTTTTATTGGATTTTTATATGGATTTTATTGGATTTCTTTCTTCATCTTTTTATATGGATTTTTATCTTTATCTTCATGCGAATCATCGCTTTATCCTGTAAATCAGGAATGTTAAACTCATTTGCTACAGCAGGCCAGATTTGAATTAAACGTACTTCAAGTGGGTCGTACATACCTGGACCGCCCACTGAGTTGAAGAGGATTTTTGGATGTTCAGCACTTCTGGCAATCTGACCTTCTAGAAATTCAGTATGCGAGAGTGCACTGTGTGATCCTGCAAGACCTCTCTCTCTCTCTCTCTCTCTCTCTCTCTCTCTCTCTCTCTCTTATTTAAGGAGAGGGCGTGACATCGCTGAGCTCATTCTCACATACCCAGCACTCCGCCAGCAAGACCTGTGTACACTCTCACAGCATTGCAGAGTGCTTTGTTATAGAAGCCTGCATTCTGTGATACGACGAGACCTCTCTCTCTCTATCTGTCTGTCTGTGTTAAGAAGAGAGTGTGGTGTCACGGAGCACAGCTGCGGGCCAGAGTTCATGGGCTGTATCTAGCCCATAGGCCATATGTTGGACACCCCTGCTGTAAATAGATTGATGTGTCTGCAAATCATGGCTTTATCTTGTGACACACACACCTTTTCAATCCATTTATCAAAGAGCTTAAAGTTGGGTATCTCACATCTCATCACCCTTTTAAAACTAATCATCCCAGTAAGGGGGCGGGGGGGTGATTTGTGCGGTTAAGGCTACATCTACACTGCAAGCTAGGGGTGGGATTCCCTCCTTCAAGTACACATCCTGCGCGGTGTAGCTGCAGTAGTTCGTACAATGGCAGGAAAGCCATGACATGGATGTGCCAAATACAAATCTGCCTGAAGCTGGTGTGCAAAGCTCCACTGCCGCCATCATGTTGCCAAGGTCACACCGCTGTTTATACTCATGCGAAGTTGATGAGAGCAAGTACAAGTATGGGTACCCGAGCAGGGGAATTGCCTTTCCCTGCCAGCTTATAGGACAGACATGGCCCAAGTGTGTAAATTACAGAACATTTCACAGTCTCCTTACAAGTTAACAACCCATACTACAAAAATAAATAGGTATTATCGGCAATAGCCATATCTTTTTTATTTCTCTTTTTGGTTTAACTAATTTTAGTACCCTCCCGGGAAAGTATTTGGAGAAGATTGCTGACCAGATGCGCGCTAATAACATCAACGCCCTTATGGTTATTGGTGGATTTGAGGTACATTACTTAATTGTTCTGTTAGCTAATTAGCTGGAGAAGAGTTGAAACACACTATCCTCCTTTTTAGCCACCAAAATATTTTTTTCGCCCTTAACTATAATTTTGTTTATCGTATGCCAAAATTCATGATACACAGCGAGAGCTTCTGAGATAAGAAATTTTGGAGATGATCAATTTCTCTGGAGCTTTGGAATTCAGGATAGTTAATAGTAAGTGCAAAACAGGATACATTTTTTTTTTTCCTTGATCTGAGGTAAGACAGCAGGATAGAACGGATTTTCAGAAGAAACTAAGTACCTGTACTCCTAAGAAATACAGGCAAATTATAAATCCCCCTATCAGTCTTGAAATTATAATAAAACTGGACCTCTTGATTAAGCCACTCTAGTTCAAATGTTCATTTCTTTCTGATATATCTTCAGTGTAAATAATCTAAAAATGTATTTTTATATTTAGAGACAAGAATTTTAGTCTCCTATTACTCCTTTTAATACAGCTATTAATTCATATAGGCCCTGATTCAGAAAAGCATTTCTTTTAAGGAAAAGACATAAAACATATGTTTAAGCATATCTTTAAGTGCCTTTCTGAATATGCAAATTCCAAAGGGGTAGCCGTGTTAGTCTATTGTAGAAAGACAACAGAGTCCTGTGGCACTTTTAAAGACTAACAGATTTATTAATCGCATGAGCTTTCGTGGGAGAAAATCCCACTTCGTCAGACGCTTTGAAGATGGGAAAGTTACAGAATGGGAGGAAATTAAATGCAGGGGAGTGTATGACATAGCATCAGCTCTTCAAAGCGTCTGACGAAGTGGGATTTTCTCCCACGAAAGCTCATGCGATTAATAAATCTGTTAGTCTTTAAAAGTGCCACAGGACTCTGTTGTCTTTCTGAATATGGATGGACTTATCCACATGCATAAGTGTTTTGCTGAATCAGGTCCACAGTGATAAGAATACTGGGAACATAAATGAAAATAACTGATATTAAGATATATGGGAATCAGATCTAATAGTAACATGTTTCTATCATTTAAAGCATTGGGAATGTATAAAGTATCTATCTCCTTGCAAGTGAAAGAGGCACTTATTGTTTGCCTAAGATTTTAAATATGCATATATATTAAATGTATATATATTTATATTTGTGTATATATATGAAATGTATATATTTTTAATGTGTGTGTGTGTGTGTATATATGTATTTTTGTTAGATTTTAGTGGTTCCTTATTATCCCAGTCTGTGATGTGTGCTGTGGTAAAAATGGCTCCCTTTGGCCTCTCCATGTTATAATTCCACCCTTGTCCTCTTTTTATCCCCTCCAATTGTTCACACTGGGCCTGTGCCCAACAGGCCTACCTGGGACTTTTGGAATTGTCAGCTGCCCGTGAGAAATATGACGAGTTCTGTGTTCCCATGGTTATGGTTCCTGCAACTGTATCCAACAATGTACCGGGTTCAGATTTCAGCATTGGTGCAGATACTGCTCTGAACACTATAACTGATGTAAGTCTGTTCAAGTGTGTGTGCTTACTAACAAAGCGTTCAAGTTAATGCTGATTTAATTGGCTAGAAGTGGATATTTTATAGACCAGAACACTGGAAACATAATCTGCAAAATGGTTTGGTGACCGTGTGCAAGTGATATCTACTAAACTGAAAAAGCCTGATACACTTAGCTTTTCCTCTGTTAGCGTCTTCTGGAAGTTCTAACCGTTTTCACATACACGCTACATAGAAAGACTCCAATTTCAATGTTTTAAATTTTTGGATTTTGGAAAGTAATAAAATGAGGCTGCCATACACACACCCAAAAGAGAGAGAGAGAGAAGGAGTGTGGGGTCATATCTTTTAGTGAACTGATTTCTGTTGGTAAGAGAGACAAGCTTTCAAGCTACACAGGACCTGAAGAAGAGCTTATTCCTCTCACTAGAATTTGGTCCAATACAAGATATTACCTCATCAACCTTGTTTCCCTAATATCCTGGGCCTGACATAGCTACAACAACACTGTACACACACAAATGGTCTTTCTTTCGTACAGGTACAGACGGGAGAGAGAGAAGGAAAAACCTCTACCACCAAACCTAATGCCCAAAACAAGTGACATTTTATGGCAGTCTAGAAGAGGAAAGCCCTTTCCTACATCAAATAGAATACCCAGTTCCAATAAACAGTTACAGGGTATTCTTGTATATTACAAAGATTAGGGTTTATTTCTTAGACATTTCTCAAAAAAATAGTTATTCTATTAATACTCTACTTTGCATCAATCTCCACTACTAAAGATGTGAGGGAGATTCCCACACTTCAGCAATTCTTCATAGGTGATAAATTTGAGGAACTGTTTTAGATTAAGGTGTCAATAGAGGAGGCTTTGGAACAAATTGATAAATCAAACAGTAATGTGATGCCAATTTTCTTTTTTTTTTAAAAAAATGGTTCCAGAAGCAATCCCAGTAATTTCAGGTCAGTAAACCTAACTTCGGTGCCACACAAATTGGTTGAAATTATAGTAAAGAAAAATACAGTTTGTTGGGGAAGAGTCAACATGGCTTTTGTAAAAGGAAACCATGGCTCACCAATTTATTAGAATTCTTTGAGGGAGGTTAACAAGCATGTGGACAGGGATGATATAATGTAGTTAGAGTTTTCAGAAAGTCTTTGACAAGGTCCATCACAAAAGGCTCTTAAGCAAAGTAAATGATTATTCCTCTCGTGGATCAGTAACTGGTTAAAAGATAAGCAACAAACATGTGATATGCTGTACCCCATGTATATTTGTTCCAAAAGGGTAGGAATAAATAGTCTCTTTTCAGAATGGAGAGAGGTAAACAGTGATGTTCTGTAGGGGTCTGTATTGGGGACAGCGCGGTTCAACGTATTCATAAAAGATCTGGGAAAAGGGGTAAGCAGTGAGATGGCAAAATTAGCAAATGATGCAAAACTACTTAAGGTAGTCAAGTACAAAGCAGACTGAAGAGTTAAAAGAGATCTCGCAAAATTGGGTAACAAGGTAACAAAAAACAGGTGAAATTCAATGTTGATAAATGCAAAGTAATACACATTGAAAAACAAAATCACACACACACACACACACACACACACACACACAATGATGGAGCCTAAATTAACTGTTAGGAGTCAAGAAAGAGATTTTGAAATCATTGTGGATAATTCTCTGAAAACATCCACTCAATGGGCAGCACATAATGATAACAAGACAGAAAATATTGTATTGCCTCTTTATAGATCCATGATATGCCCACATCTGAATACTGAATACAGATCTGGTCACCCCCATCTCAGAAAAAAAGATACATTGAAACTGGAAAAGGAACAGAAAAGGGCAACTAAAAGTATTACGGGTATGGAAAAGCTTTCATATGAGGAGAGATTAATAAGACTAGGACTTTTCAGCTTGGAAAAGAGACATTTTAAAGGGGGATATGATAAAAGTCTATAAAACCATGGCTGATGTGGAGAAAGTAAATAAGGAGGTGTCATTTCTCATAATACAAAATCCAAGGGCTTACCCAATGAAATTAATAGTCAGCAGTTTAAAATGAACAAAAGGAAGTATTTCTTCACACAACACACAGTCAACCTGTGGAACTCCTTGCCAAAGGGTGTTATGAATGCCAAGACTATAATGGGGCTCAAATAAAAATTACAAAGTTCATAGAGGTTAGGTCTACCCATGGCTATTATCCAGGATAGGCAGGGTTTACTGTTTGCCTGAGACTGGAAATGACTAATGGGATAGGATAGCTCACTTGATGATTACATCTTCTATTCATTCCCTTTGAAGCACCTGGCATTACTACTGTCAGAAGACAGGATACTGGGTTACGTGGAATCATTGTTCTGACCCTGTATGTCATTCTTACATTCTTAATGTAAAAAGTAAAGGGAGACAAAATTATTAGGTGTATTGAACAGCTTCCAGAGGAGAAAAAATTAAGACAAATGGGAACTGTTTATCTTGGAAAAGAGATGGTGGGGGGAAGGGGAGATATATGATTAGAGGTCTATAAAATCATAAATTGTGCAGAGAAAGTGAATAAGGAAGTGTTATTTAACTCTTCACATAACACAAGAATCTGGGGTCACCCAATGATATTAATAGGCAGCAGATTTAAAACAAACATAAGAGAGTACTTTTTCATAAAACACCCAGTGAACCTCTGGAACTCATTGTCAGGGGATTATGTAAAGTTAAAGTGTAACTGTTTAAAAAAAGAGAAGTTCATGGAGGATAGGTCCATGGAGGATAGGCAAATCCTGTTTAGCCAAGGTGGTCAGGAATGCAAGCCCATGCTCTGGACGTCCCTAAACCTCTGGATCATTCAATAAATTCAGTAAATTGATCATTTAATAAATTGGCCTATTTTGTTCATTCCTTTGTTGCATCTGATATTGGCCACTGTCAGGAAACAGGATACTGGGCAGATAGATCGTGGGTCTGAGCCAGTATGTCCATTCTGCTGTTCTTACTGAAAAGCAATGTTTTCACTATATAATCATTCAAAAATACATTTGGATAGCAGTTCTTGATCCTGATGGGAGGGGTAGTTACTCAGAATTTAGGAACTTTTTCATATGATCATAAACTAAATAGTTTATAGTTACTATAAAAAATAACTAATCTTGACTGGAGAGAAAATTGCCTCATAGGTACTTACCAAAACAAAGACGGATATTGTTGTCAAAAATCTTAAATTTACATTTCACTGGTATAATTTTGGAAACGTTAGAAGACATAAATCTATCATTTTTATGCCAAATATAGCC
Organism: Pelusios castaneus; assembly: GCA_007922175.1. Classification (NCBI taxonomy): domain Eukaryota; kingdom Metazoa; phylum Chordata; order Testudines; family Pelomedusidae; genus Pelusios; species Pelusios castaneus. The sequence goes on from ML685862.1 coordinate 7,768,859, forward strand.
ATTTTCTTTTTATACAGAATTCTGTTCATGAAATAAAAAACATTGAAATTGAAACTGTTTTGAAAAAAAAACCCAAGGAGTTCTGTGGCACTTTAAAGACTAACAAATGTATTTATTGCATGAGCTTTTTGTGGGAGAAAAATCCCACTTCATCTGACAAAGTGGGATTTTCTCTCACGAAAGCTCATGCGATAAATACATTTGTTAGTCTTTAAAAGTGCCACAGAACTCCTTGTCTGTTTTGCTGAACTAGACTAACATGGCTACCCCTTTGGAACTTGTTTTGAAAAACAAAATCATATTTGAGGGGGGGGGAAACCATGCTTAGTCTGCACAGCAAGTCCACTTTAAAACTTTAAAACAATTTAAAACTACTAAGGAGGATCTTTAAGACTGAAGAATCCCACATTTTTCATTCTGGATTTATTTCAAAGGACTTTTAACTCTCCTTCATAGCATGTTTATATAATTGACATGTCACTTTCTGTTTTTTCCCCTCATCCCATTGGATCATAGCCTTAACCTCTTCCTGGACTATAGTGATAGGGAGAAATTTTCAAGACCCATTTAGTCCCGTTTTCAAAGTATAAATGTGAAGGCATATACATCTCACTGGCTTTTAGTGAAGGATGGTGACTTTCAAGTCACTTTCGAAAATGGGACATCAGCTCCTAGATTACTTAGTATGTCTGTGCTGGAATAAAACTCTTATGGCTATCCCTTGTCAGCTGACTGGGGCTCATTGGGCTTGGCCAGAGTGTTTATTAATTCCAAGAGCAATAACATCATTTTTTTGCATCTATGCTTTTTAACTACCTGTATATAAAGTAGTCAACTTTTCATTTTATTAACTTTCAGCAAGATTAGACATTCGTGCATTATTAGATGTTTTCCCTGATAACATTGTCAAGACTGTAAACAATTGACCAAAATTTAGTTCTAAATTATTTTTTACACGTGATCCATGTTGTAGCTAAGTTGGCCTTGTTTCCAGTTCTGGTAAATAAAATACTCCATTCCAAAAAGATTGACAGCAGATCAAGGTAAGTAAACTAAAGCTATACTGCATGATTCCTGCTTTTCTTCTCTTCATAGGCTTTCTGCGTTTACCTAACTGTCATCTCTATAGAGAGCTTATAGACTTTCACACAGAGCAGGACACCTAGCGATGTTTTCCTTATTTTGCAATACACTGGGAAAGTTTTTAGATTTCATGTTACATCATTAGATAGCAGCCAGAGAGTATTCATATGTTAATATAGTAGTTTAACTATTTTGAAGATGATATATTTAACTAATAAAAGGCTAGAATTTTGTCTTAATTCTTTGTTTTATTTTTTCTTAAATTTCATTTTGAAGTAAATATAAAATGAAATGGTTCAGGAAGGCTTAGACTCAATTCAGCTGTGACGAGTACTAAAATGTATTTGAAACCATTTATTTAAAAAAGTATTTTATTTATAAGAAAAAGGAGTTTTTCTTTCACAAAAGATTGTTAAGCTGTGTAAGCCTGTGCTCTGAACATCTGAACTGAAACTATGGTGGGCCACACAGACTACATAGATACTTTTGCCTGCAGGGCACACTTCCAAATTGGACTCATTAGTGACATCACACCTGTAATGGCCAGTTGGCTTGTTAAATATGAATAGGCAGTGTCCTTCCAGTTCATGCGAGTGAGAACAGTGATCAGACATATTGCATGGGCAAGAGTGAACTCCTACAGGTGATTTCCTCTGGAACAAGACTGACACACTGTAGTAGTGAAGTTAAGGGTCTCATACTTCTGCTGTCCCCGGTCAGTGGATAAAGTATACGACATCGTTTCCAACGGTAAATCATCTTTCATGAGCGCTAAAGTGACCTGAAACTTAGTAATAGGAATTCAAACCAACTTTTATTGCTACTCTTCTCACTTCATGGTCGATCTTTGTCAGTTTGCAATAAGGTAAGCATGTGGTCTGCTGGTGGATAATGAACATACAAATGTGTATAGGCAAGTTTCTGAGATCCCGAAAACATGTAGTGTTGCTAGTTACTTCAGTTGCTTATGTCAGAATGTCTGAAAAGTACTTAAGCGTATAACAAGTATCTTGTGGGATACTGACTTCCTAACTGGCAATTTTATTTTCCCATAGTCAGATAAATTGTCCTCTGTAAATTATACGGGGGTAATTTTTGGTTAACTGATGGATTGTACGCCCCCTGTTGCCCAAGATGTCTATGTAGGTAAGATCTGCTTAAGGATGACTCCTATGAGGCCTGTAAGGAGAGAATAAAATGTCTCCCCTAACCAGAACTAAATCCTAAAGTAATCAAACTCAAAAATTAATTCATGGGTCATTCAGGGTATTTCTCTTGGTGCAGACAACTGATAATCACCCAGTGGTGCTTAGGCATCTTTTTAAAAATACTTACTTCCCATTCATTGGAATCAAGAGAAATAGTATAGATTTAATAGGTAGCAACTAATCTACACAGATATAGACATTCTGAATTAGAGAGGTTTCCTGAGAGTGCTGAAGAGAAGATGGACGGATGAACTTCCTGCTCTGAAGCATTTACAGCCTAAACTAAAGAGATGTCTAGGATCCAGTAAAGGCTTGTGTGATCCTTAGCAATGGGACCTAAATTGTCTAGCAAGATTCTTGGATTTTGAGGCTCTCTAGCATAGCACCTTGGGAATTCTGTGCCAGCTTCACCTGCATTTTAGACTGCAAGTTATTTTATCAGGCACATATTTTAAAAGTGAATAATATGATCACCACAGTTTGTACTGTTTGTTTTGAGTTTAAATTGAATTTATTCTAAACTGTGCCTACATTTTATATGTTGATATGCCAAAGATTTTGTACTGACGTGTAACTTTATTGCAGAACTAGTCTGGGCAAACTTGGCAGAGGTTTAGTCACTGACTAGGTAGCATTTGGAACTTTTGGCACCTAGATGGTCACAGGAGGCATTTGAAGATTGTGGAAGAAATATGTTAGCTTGTAGTTTCTGCTAAAGAATCACATTAGGTACTGTATTTTTCGGACCATAAGACGCACTTTTTTCCCCCCAAAAGTGGGGGGAAAATGAGGGTGCGTCTTATCGTCCAAATAAGTGTTCCCTCTAAGCTGCGCGGGTGCGCGGCCGCACAGCGGCCGTCGCACCCCCGCGCAGCAGTGAGGGACCCCCGCGCAGCCCGGCAGCCCCCACTGCTCCCTCCAACCCCCGGGGCCGCAGCTTTGCCGCGGCAGACCCAGCCTGCACCCGGCCTCTGAGCTGGTCCTCCGTGCCCCCAGGGCGGGACAGGCAGGCTCAGGCTAGGGTCCGGAGCGCAGGCCTGCCTGCCTGCCCCACACGGCCGGGCCAGAGGGGTGGCTGCGGCCGGGGGGGCTCCCGGGCTCCCACCCGCCGTCCGCCTCCTTCCCGGCCTGGGGCTGGGGCCGGGGCCGGGCTAATCCACGGCCCCGGCCTCCCAGCAAGGGGCCGGGATCAGCCTCCGGGGCTGGGGTGTGCTCCCCCCCACCGGTGGCTTCCCAGGGCCGCGGTAGGGTCCTCCCCCTCCGGCGGCCTTGGCTGGCTTTCTTGCTTTCTTTGCTTTCTTCCTTTCTCTTCCTTCTCTTCTTTCCTTCCCCTTTCTTCTTTTCTTCTTTTTCTTCCTTCTTTCTCTCCCTTCCTTCTCTTTTTTCTTTCTCCCTTCCTTTTTCTTTCCTTCTTTCTCTCCTTTGCTTTCCTTTTTCTTTCCTTCTTTCTCTTCTTTGCCTGCCTTCTTTTTTCTTTCTTCCTCTCTCTCTTCCTTCTTTCTCTTTTTTCCTTATTTGTCTTCCTTTTTTCTTCTTTCCTTCCTCTTTCATCTTTCTCTTCCTTTTTCTTTCTTTATTTCCTCTTCCTTCCTTCCTTCCTTCCTTCCTTCCTTCCTTCCTCTTCCTGTTTCCTCTTCTTTCTCTCTTTCTTTGCTTCCTTCCTTTCTCTTCCTTCTCTTTTTTCTTTCTCTTTCTTTTCTTCTTTTTTCTTTCTTTCTCTCCCTTTCTCTTCCTTCCTTTTTCTTTCCTTCCTTTTGCTTTCCCTCTTTTCTTTCCTTCCTTTTGCTTTCCCTCTTTTCTTTCCTTCCTTTTGCTTTCCTTCCTTTTGCTTTCCCTCTTTTCTTTCCTTCCTTTTTCTTTCCTTCCTTTTGCTTTCCCTCTTTTCTTTCCTTCCTTTTGCTTTCCCTCTTTTCTTTCCTTCCTTTTGCTTTCCCTCTTTTCTTTCCTTCCTTTTGCTTTCCCTCTTTTCTTTCCTTCCCTTTGCTTTCCTTCCCTTTTCTTTCCTTCCCTTTGCTTTCCTTCCTTTTGCTTTCCTTCCTTTTGCTTTCCCTCCTTTTGCTTTCCCTTTTCTTTCCTTCCTTTTTCTTTCCCTCTTTTGCTTTCCCTTTTCTTTGTTTTCCTGCTCTAAAAACTGGGTGCGTCTTATGGTCAGGTGCGTCTTATGGTCCGAAAAATACGGTAGTTAACATGGAGATAATATTTAAATTAACATTTTTACAGTGTTAGCAATCCATGACGATGAATGACACAGCCCTTTCAGGGCTATTATTTCAGACTGTCTGTAGACTCAGGAGCATAGCACTCAATAAGTGAATCCTGGTCAATGCTTTCAAATTGCTTTCTTCATAATTGTAAGGGCTAGATTTTAATATTGGGTTCTATAGCACAGATCTTTAGCCAGGAGAGGATTTCACAGCAAATCCTGCACCGTGATTTTACCAAAAACATGGGGCTCTGCATATGATTGAACAGAGTGAAAATAAATTACAACCCCTTTCACAGCTAACCGAGTCTGGTAAGAGAATGGGAGGGAGATATTTGGAAAAGACATAAAGCATCATGGGCTTGGAAGGATCAAAAGAAAGGCATAGAGCTGAACCAGAGACAGGAAGAAGTCTTGAGTTGGGGATATGTCTGTATATCCTGAACTCAAGCACTGCAGAAGCAGTTCACAGGCCAGCCTACCTGAGCTATTTTGAATCCAGCTAGTGCGGATAACAGTAGCAGCAAAGACAGCAAATTGCAGGTTTCACAGCAGGCTGGAGAGTCAAATACATATCCAGATTCTGTACCGGTCTTCAACTACCCATGCTGCAAACTCTTTACTGCTGTTGTTATCCACACTGGCCTGTGCGCAGATTTTGCTAGGGGATGTGGGGGAAAAGGAGAGAGAAGAAAAGGTGCCAGCCATGGATGGAGACTGGAAAAACAAGAGGAGCTGCTTAGTGTGAGCTGAGTGTACAGGAGGAAAGACAGCCTGTCAGAGCAGCAGCAGAGGTAAGGGGTAAATCATCTAACCGTGTTAGTGAGAGAAACAGCAGCATAGGGCAGCTGTATAGAGAAGAGGTGATGTTGAGTTACTGCATGTTCTTACATCGTATTTTTGGTCACGTTTTATATTAAGAGCATATTTACAAGGGTTGGAACTGATTCATAGCTGTTAGAGACATGTTACAGACGTTGGCAGTCAGTGTTCTAGATCAGCAGTTCTCAACCCGTGTGGGGACACATTACTGTGTCGCCACACAGCGACCAGTGTGTCACAGAGAGCTGGGGAGAGGGCTGGATTTGGCCTGGGGGGAGTGGACTGGTGTGTCCTTAGAGTAGCAATATGCTGCCAAGTGTGTTGTGACCCACAAAAGGTTTAGAACCACTGTTCTAGATGGTTATAAGTAACCTGCTGGATTATAGTGCGGTCTATAAATATTGTTAACCATTTATTAAACCACTTGTTAACTGTTTAACCTTTTATAGACTGTAGGATGGATGACTTTTGGACAAAGCGACTGCTTGGGTTTTCTTTGTAACAGTGATACTTGGTTGTTACATGTCTTTATGCAGTAGCAATCCTGGGATATCGCCCAGTTATCGTGTGTGTGTGTTTGTGTGTGTCTTTGCTAAAAATACTTACATCAAATGAAATGAGACAGAATTGAATGCAAGTAAAAATGTGTCTTTCGTGGAAGACTGACTAAATGGTTAGGCCAGTTATTGCTCCAGATCTCCCTCTAACTTCCCCAAAGCTTCTGGCTGAACTCCGCAGCTGTGCTTATCCCTGCTTTGCAGGTATCCCGCCTGCTCTGAGGTGTTACTAAACAAAGTCAGTGCATCTTTTTTTCTGGTGTGAGGAAAAGCTCAAAGCTACCTGGCTGGGCTGGGGCAGTGGCAGTTCTTTGAAATTCCCCACACCAGAGCTTTCCAACGGCTGATCTTGAAAGACAAATGGCATTCTCCTTCTTCCTAGCTGTGGCGCTTTTCAGCAGTGGAAGGATAACTTGGCAGCTTTTTAGTCCAGAAGTGACACTGGGCTCATTCAAATCCCAGTTTTAGCTTAAAGTTAAATTTCCAAAATACTCCATGATGGAGTGGTCTTCAGAGTATTGGAGGTGAGGCTTTCCCCTTTAGTCCCCTGCCCACTGCGTCATACCACCAAGCCACATAGACCCTCAGCACCTGACTCCAGTTCCTCATCTTTCTGTGTGGAACTCTCCCAGGTAGATCACCTCTTCCTTTCCCTTCTCCTGCTCACAGTCCACCCCTGCACAGACATCTGAAGGATTTTAGGGCGTGGGGAGCTGGTTGGCCTGCAAAGCTCTCCTCTCCCGTAGCAGTAGCGTATTTTATGCCCACTGCCCAAACCAGGCTCCTCCTCTTCATCCCTCTGAAAGAACCAGATTGCTGTGCACCCTTTCCTCACTGGGAAAACAAGACTAGTGAAAACAAGAAGTTCTTCTGGGTTTGGAGAATCATCAAACGTGGGGATTTTTCATAGTCTATCTACACAATGGCTGTTAGGGATTCATGCGTATTGAGGAAGAATTGGACTCGTGCATTCACTAAGCCAGAACAGCTGCACCTTCTGCAGTCCTCTTACCGAGCAGAGCACTAGGAACTCTGAGCCTGGGCGATACATATACGCACAGATTATTTCACACACTGTACATTGACCTCCTGACCATACAACATTTGAAATTCCCAAAAAAACTTTTCAAAGAGTGTCTAAAATGTTCCTGAAAAAATATGGTCTTTTCAATATGCAGGTGCAAGATCTCTGCATTTTTATGGTTGCATGCATGCATAAAAACAGGGGTTCCTTGCCCATGTGCGTGGAGATGTGGCCCATATTTTCATGTTTTTTTCATTGTCTCTCTGAGGCTGGCAGAAGTGTCTTTACATTCGAAGAGAAGGTAGTAGCTAAATAAACCAGTGTCCATACTAGTAATATAGGAAGAAGCATTTTTTTTAAGTGTGGGTGTTTTCTTGGTTACCGTTTCTTAAGCCATTTAGTAATAGAATAGTGTTTGTTCATTTAACTTACTTTTAGAGGAATTCCTTCTAGAGCACTCATGCTGCCTACATATCTGCTTAGCTACTTCTGATCTCTGCATTACTCTCATTTTCACTCTGTCCTAACGCACATTAACTTCCTCCTGCACTTCCTTCAGAAGAGCATTGTGCCAATGCGACCCCAGTGCACTGTTGTGGTATTTATAGGAAACTTTTTGTTGTCCCTCCTTAATAAAACCAATTTTATTTTGTCATGCCAATGGAAAGCCAACCCTCCCATCACACGCAAGGAGCCACTAACTGAATGCATAATAATTTGCCACCCTAATGCAAAGGTGTATTGCTAATAATACTTGTACCGCTGCTTCAGGCCTATGAAAGTTGTCTGCAATTGGCTGAAGCACGTGCTCACTATGAGGAGTTTTGCATTCCTATCTGTGTATTGCCAGCCACTATTAGCAACAATGTCCCAGGGACCGACTTTAGCATTGGGACTGACACTGCCCTGAATGCTATTATGGAGGTAAGATTGCATATTCTTGGAAAACGAAAACTGTACAATGTCTGTATTTTGTTGAGATATTAGAAAGACCTTGAACGGTTTAGCTTTCTAAAACATTCTAGCTTAAAACATTAAGCTCCTTTGTTCTGAACGTAATCAACATTTTCCAGATTGATTGAAGATTAATGTAATTAAAATTAAATGGACTCCGTTGGCGGCTGTTTAGCTTCTGTGTTGGTGTTTTAGACAGTGACACTAGAGTAACTATTTCAATGCATTTTTAGGGTTTTCTATGTTTGCATTAAGAGTAAAGTATATAACTTTTTATGTTGTTTAAAGAAATTTACATAGTATTACTTTGTTGCACTTCAAGGGAAAAAAAACTGCGTCTTAGAAATGTAAGTGATGAAAGGAATGGACCAATGACTGAATAAGATCCTCATTCCTCAAACCATATGCGCTCAGTCATGAAGCACTTCACTGGTATTTAGCGCATGGTAAACGTTAAGCGCATGGTTTAAGTGTTGTGCTGAATTGGGGCCTAATGACTGCAGCACTTAAATTCACTTTCTTGCTATACATTATTTTTACAGGTTGGATACATCAATGTTTGTCGTACAGTGATGTCACTTTCTTTTATAATCAAACAGCGTTGATGTTTGAGATACTACTGCTGATTAGTATTGTGCATGTTTCTGTTTAAATTGCCAAGAATTTGATTTCAAGTGGGCTGTATGACCAGCATAATGTGGTTCTCTGGGGTTACTTTGGGTACCAGAATGGGCTATAATCCTTGTTCTCATTAGATAAAACATGTGAATGTGTGCTCTGCCATTAGACAGTGTTCAGGATTTTATTCCTCACCAATACTGGCTCCTCAGAATCACTTTAGAAATAGAACATTTTTAGTTGCGTCATTTCGTGACTGACCCTGCAGTCATGAAATCTAGCAAGATTTTTGTCCCTCATTTCAATTAGACTAGGATTTGTCCTTAGTCTTTACTTAACAAGGCATTTCCCTTAGTCCCCACTGTTGTTATGGCACCATTGCATCTCCACTAGCACAGTCTAACGCTGCATACACCAAGTCATAGTAACATGGCCAATATCCATGCAGCCAAAGTCCTCAACTGTGATTCATCTGGCCAAGACTCCAAACGTGAAAAGTAACAATAATAGTTACAAATGGCAGGTGGCCAAAGACACGGTAGAAAATACCCACAATTGCTGCTTCTATCCCATTGCCTTTTGTTGTAGGCCACGCAATGTCATTAATGCTTCATCCCTGACAATGCTCAAAATAAAAACTAAATGAGCACATTTTTGCCCGTTTGCACACATGCAGTCCCATTGAGTTCTGTGGTTTGCACACTTGTCTTTGAGCCATTGTCTTCGGCTGAGGCTGTTATTAGTCACTGTTGCTCTTCGGATCTTCTCTGAATGCCAGAAGTTTTAGGAGAGGTGATGTGCTTCACACGATGGCAAAAGATTATCAGAATTTGGTCCTTGAATTCTAACTCTGCTTCTGATACTGACATTATATGTGCCATGGGGCAAGTCACTTACCCTTTCTGAGTCCTCTTCAGCTGTCCATTTCTCAGCTGAGGATCTGCCTCTCTGAAACTATCAGATAAGCATTATTAACTAGTATTCTGTGATAGTGGAAGCCATACAACTGCTTCTTCCTGAAATAACGTCCAATACACAAATGTTGAGCCCAGTCGTGAAAATGCTTATAATCTCAGGTCCTTTACACATTGGAAGAAGTCCTGTAGTAGGAAGAATAAAGCCTTTTCCCAGCTGAATGGGCTGTCATGAAGTTAAAAGAGATGCGTAAGCAAACAGACATGGTTATTCTTTACTTCAAATTCTTCAAAAGCTTCATGCAGGAATTTTCACTCCTTAGTGTTGATGCTTAGTGATGGTGTGTATTCATCACAGTCAGTGGAAGTTGTTGTGTGAAACTCTGATTTTGGTGTGAATGGATTATCAACTAACCAATCCAAACGAACAGCCAGTCAAAGGGACAAGATAAACAATCCACAACAGACTTAGTGGATGGAAATCCAGATATTCCCACAGTAAAAACATTCAAAACACTTTGCTACAAGATTTAACCTATTTTTCCATGTTTAGTGCCTCATACTGCAGGTTGCTGTAAGGCTAAACTTAATTCTTTTTTGTATTTAGCCAGGTAGATATTAGATAACATAGTGCCTAAAGTCTACTGAGGGTGGTATGTTGCAGTCCTTGATAGATCCAAAGTCTTTCCCTAATAGCTTTTTTGGGGGGGAGCCGGGGGTAGTATTTATAGATTATAAGGCAAGAAAGGACCATCATGGCCATCTAATATGGCTTCCTGCAATAACACAAGCCACAGAACCTCACCCAATAATTTCCATGTCATGTTTCTGATTGAATAGTAAGTTTCCCTGTATTATAATCACCATCTGACTGGACACGACTCCTTAGAATCTGTCGGTGCTGTTCTGCAGTTGGGCAATCACCATTCGGTGACAGATACAGAGGAGAGAAACTAATCAGACCCTAGTTACCGGAGGTGGAGAGAATAGGAAACAAGCCCAGGGCATGATCACCCGGTTGTCCCTATGACAAATAATAAAAAGTAAAATATTCCACCTCTATAAAAATAAGGCCAAGACTCTCAAAAGCAGTTAGTGATTTGGAGATCCCTGGGGTATGAGCCATTCAATTTAGGATGCTTTGGCTGTGCGGGACGGATTTTCAGAAAGTTTTGAGCTCCCGTCATCTGAATAGCAGGCTCCTTTGAGGTGTCCCAGGTTGGACAGCCAAGTCACAATCATTTTTGCACATCTTGGTCTATATGTTTACTTCCCCAGCTTCTAAAAGCCAGGATTTCCTTAGTGAGGTCATAATGTATGCACTTGCACTTCAGGAAATCCCAAGCATCCTGTTGCCAAGGAGTTAGAATTAGTGTGATCAGAAGCCTCCCGGCTGTAAAAGCAGAGGGGTTGCTACAAATAGATAATATTCATTGCACATTGATGCTTACACTGAGCTGTACTCACTGAGGAAAAGACTAGCTCCCCTCTGCAAGAGAGGAACACAGTGGTTTTCAAACATTTTTTCTCAGGACCCAGTTGAAAATAATCATTTATGCCCACAACCCAACAATTACATCTTTGAACAATGCAGTCCAATCTTTTGGAGGCAACAACAGGCGGTATTGTGACCGAGTACCTGAGGGTCTGCGACCCAGTATTGTGTCCTGGCCCATGGTTTGAAAACCATTGAGTAACAGGTGCAGCACAAGACCAAGACAGCCATTGTAGCAAATTGATAAAAGTATATGATCTGGACTAATATGTGATTTTTTTTTTTTTAGTTGTTGTTACTCTGGAGTTGCTTGGTTTTGTTTTTTTTTAAATATGGAGTAGCATGTTTAGATCAATCTGTTTGATCATTTGTGGATTATAAAGTAAGTGTATACATTCATGCTTTCAGGGCTGTAATTTATGATAATGTTACTTGCTTACGATTTTTAATTTTTTTAGCTTTTCCATTTACCAATTTAAACTTCCTTTGTTTTGTATTCTGGTAAGTAGGTATTTAATGCAAAATATCAAGCACAGAAACGGTCTTTAGATATTAGAAAATAAAAGATGCTAAAGTTTTATTTGGAAAAATCTACCTTCAAGCAGAACTGCATCCATAGTTACTCATTTAAAAGCTCAATAGCAGTGTGAGGGCTGTTTTTATGTTTCCTTCTAAATAAGTTACTAATGAAGGGCAAAAACTTCATGATCTCTAATTTGGCAGAACCTTCCATTCATCTGCTTCCCCTTAATTCAGCTGAGCCCACAAACTAGGTTTGCAAAATCTGTTTGCTCTCGAGTAAAGGTTTTTAATGAGCAATTAATATTACTTCCTCTGCCCTGTTATCCTCATACTAGTAGTGAATGAATGTGTGGTAATTTTAAGACAGTTTTGCAGAAGACAGCTCTATAAACATGTTTTTTCAAAAGAAAAAAAATGAAAATAAATACCAGAAAACTTCTTGAATATCATTTGAGTTCAAGGATGCCTGGCATTTTTCAAACATCCTCAGGTTAGCTCTGCTGCTATTTTGGGGTCGTCATCTTTTAAAATTCTTTGTGGATTCCTGTTTAAGCTACTCCCAGGCAGCCCTGAGAGGAGAAGTTGTAAATCATCACCCCCCAGATAAGCCTACAGATTTCCTCATAGGGAGCAACATTTGTCTAAGAATGGGTAAGATATTTGAGGTCAGTCTCCCATACTCTGTATATATTTATAGACCTCAAGTGGGAGAAATTGGCTCTGTTGCTGCTGAGTCTTGGAAATTTGCATGAATAGCCCTCTTGAGAAACAGCTAATAGATTAACAGAAATCTAGGACATCAGCCTTGTAAACCCTAATTGTAAAGACACATTCATAGGAATTGATTAGCGTATACATAAACTCTTTGTAGCAAAGGGGGACTGTCTAAACTTGGGCATATGCCAGATCAGAAAGCAAATTCTGTTTTTATATCTCTATAAAACTCCAACTTAGCTGCCCCAAAGCTTTAAGAACAACAGATCAAGAGTGTATGTGTCATGAGATTAGTTCCTATTTTTAACATTTTCAGAAAGCAGTCAGATGGAAAAATTAACACAAGCAAATATGACATTCCCAAGATACTCTATTTTACATATACTGTCCAAGATGTGACCTGGAAGAACTATTTTCCTCCAGAATTAACAATGATAGTGTGTATGTGCATAGAGAGAGATCTGTACTCTTATAATTTTGATTTTAAAAAATCATATAGTATATGGCAAATATCATAGTTGAGAGCATGTTAATGTTTGCTTAAGTCTCTAATGTGCTGTGCTTTGGTTAGACATGTGATCGGATCAAACAGTCGGCCAGCGGGACCAAGCGTCGTGTGTTCATCATTGAGACAATGGGTGGCTACTGCGGTTACCTGGCCAATATGGGGGGCCTTGCTGCAGGTGCAGATGCTGCTTATATCTTTGAAGAGAAGTTTGATATTCGAGAGCTCCAGGTATGCAGCACAGTTTTACTGAAATAATGTCTTCATTTTTATATAGGCTTTTGAAGGGTTGGGGGTATGGAGCATTTAAGGTGTGCATTGTTGTGTGGAAGCTGTTACAAAACGGTGTCTTGGGCTATGTACACACGATCAGATTAAAGCGCAACAAGGCAATCGCGCTACAAAACTCACGTGACCTTTATTGCGGGACAACGCGTACACACGTTGCTCCCTGCAACGCAACAAAAGTACACGCATTATCGCGGTTGAGCGCAATGACTTCTGGGCACCTATCCCATCGTTCCATTTTCCCCTAAGTTGGCGCTATGAATCATGGGATGAAGGAAAGGAACGCAAAGCGCCATGGGTAAACTCTCAGTTTCCCATGGTGCTTTGTGTTCCCCTAGCGTCTTCCTCGTTGCCAATAGCAACTCGCGCCTATTTTCAACATTGCAGTGACGCAACGCACCACTTGCAATCAATCGCAACAGCGACAGCATGGATCCTGCTATGATCTCCATTGTCGCCTTCAACATTCTGAATACATCTCGGCTTGTTGCTCAGTACGCAATGAGCTCCGAGTCAGATGAGGACACCGAGGAGCAGGGGCTGATCGATGCCATGCAGAGCAACAGCACCGCGTTGCTCAGCTCCTTCACCGATCATCTGCACACGGTGCAACGCCGTTTCTGGTCGCGAGAGACGAGCACCGAGTGGTGGGATCGCATTGTTATGCAGCTGTGGGATGACGAGCAGTGGGTACAGAACTTTCGAATGCGGAAAGCAACCTTTCTGGAACTGTGCTCAGAGTTGGCCCCTGCCCTGCGACGGAAAGACACCAACATGAGGTCAGCCCTAACTGTGGAGAAGCGTGTTGCGATTGCTGTATGGAAGATGGCGACTCCCGACTGCTATCGGTCCGTTGCAAACCAGTTTGGAGTCGGGAGGACCACCGTCGGATTAGCCCTCTCACAAGTGTGCCAAGCCATCAATCGCATCCTGCTACGGAGGACAGTGACATTGGGCAATGTTCGAGAGATTGTGGACGGCTTTGCTGCCATGGGATTCCCTAACTGCGGGGGAGCCATAGACGGCACACACATCCCTATTTTGGCTCCAGACCATCTCGCGACGGAGTACATAAACAGGAAGGGCTACTTCTCCATGGTGCTGCAAGCACTCGTGGATCACAAGGGTCGTTTCACGGACATCAATGCTGGGTGGTCGGGAAAGGTGCATGATGCCCGCATTTTCAGGAACACTGGTCTGTACCGGAAGCTGCAAGGGGGCACCTTTTTCCCTGATCAAAAAATAACAGTGGGGGAGGTGGAGATGCCCATAGTCATCCTCGGAGACCCAGCATACCCACTGATGCCATGGCTCATGAAACCCTACACTGGGAACCTTGATCGCAGCAAGGAGCGGTTCAATTACCGATTGAGCCGCTGCAGAATGACTGTGGAGTGTGCCTTCGGCCGTTTAAAAGGGCGCTGGCGCTGTTTGTATGGGAGGCTGGACTTGGCAGAGGACCAGATCCCTGCCGTGATTGCGTCATGTTGTGTCCTCCATAACATTTGTGAAAGTAGGGGAGAAAAGTTTTCCCCTACGTGGGCTACGGAGGCACAGCGCCTCGAGGAAGCATTCGAGCAGCCAGCCACTAGGAGTATTAGGGTGGCACAAGGAGAAGCTGCTCGCATAAGGGAGGCACTCAGGGAGCATTTCAATGATGCCCTTCCCTAGTTCAGTTCCATGACGCATGAGGTGCACCTTAGGATCATTTCAATAATGTGTATAAATAAATGCATTCTTCAAAGTATTTGTTACTGTTTTTATTGAAACCTGAAAGATGGGGGTGGGGTTACA
>ML685862.1:7784289-7838102 GCA_007922175.1 Pelusios castaneus
GGACCGTATGCTGCTGCACTGTGTGCTGCCATGGTTCCCAGGGCTGTGCTTTGCAGCTGGAGAGGCAGAGTGTCCGTCTTTGGGAGCGCAGACACAAACGCTCTCCCATCTAACCTGAGTATTAGGCTCTGGAGGTACATCGAGGAAACCTTTTCTGACCTAAATGCAGATGATTATTTTACAATCACTGCTTGTATTGATGCCCTGCTAATGAATGCAGAGTAAATAGCGTGCACAGCGGGGACCCGCAAGCACCCCCACCCCAGACAATGATATTTTAGCAGGAGCAGAGCTGAATGAAGGAGAAACTTACCTGAACCCCCCTCTGCCGCCTCAGAGAACAAGCTGCAGTTCAAGCCTTGGGTGGACGTCTCAGCGGGGCTGCTGAAGAGCTCCTGGCTACACGCGGTTGCGCTTTCCTCCGTGTCATCCTCCATCTCCTCCTCCTCCTCCTCCTCAACAACGTCCTCATCCTGCTCGGCTCTGGCAATCACCGGACGAGGAGGGGCTGAAGTGTCCACGGGACTTTTGGCAGTGGTTGTGGGGTCCCCGCTGAGGATGGCTTCTATTTCCTTATAGTACCTGCATGTTGCAGGCGCTGATCCAGAACGGCGGTTTCCCTCCTTCGCTCGGTGATAGGTAATTCTGAGCTCCTTCACCTTTGATCTGCACTGCACTGTGTCTCTATCATGCCCTCTCTCTGACATGGCCCGAGAAATTATGCCAAATGTGTCATAATTCCTCCTGCTGCCGCGTAGCTGCGCCTGCACGGCGGACTCTCCCCAGATGCTGATCAGGTCCAGCACCTCTGCCGTGCTCCAAAGGGGTGCGCGTCTTCCACGGCGGGCCGCCATTGCTACTGATGATCGGAGCACAAACACACTCCACGAGGAAGAGAGCAGGAAGTGAAAGAGACTTGAAATTTGAAAATCCCGGGAATAAGTTCGGGGCAGGGCGGGGACAGTTTCGTCACGGCCACAGAGCGGGTGGGGGGAAGACCAGAGAGGACGACTTGGGAATGCTGGGACAGTTCCGGACTCCAGTCAATGCGCGGTAAGCGTACACACGAGCTCAAACGCGCAATATATGATCCGCAACAGCTGTTACCACTCTCGTCGGAGTGGTTGTTGGATTGCGCGACAACAAGGCACTTAACGCGCAAGAGCCCTGTTGCACGTGTGTACGCCGTTGTTGCTATCGCGCGGTAATGAGCTTTAATGCGCGATAATCTGATCGTGTGTACAAGGCCTTGGACTGCAGCAGCAGCACTAAATGACGACTTTGAAATGCATACATGACACCTTCAGCCCAGGGAGTGGTCACATCATGCCAACGTTCATGTGTTTTGTAGTAGAATTAATCCTCATTCGTGTCATCAAGCACAAACTGGTGACCGCCCAAAATTGCACCAGCCAATCACCACAGCACTATTGAGAGTAACAATTACATACTTATTATTTTGCAATCTGATTATTATTATGTATTAAATGGACAACATGAAAAGGCAAATGAAAGCAAAAGGTATCAAGGAAATATTTTTTTCATACAATGTGTGCTTAAACCAGGGCTGGCAAAGTCAGGTAACCTTGGGGGCCATTTCTGCCAGCAACTCAGACTGGCTGGCCACTCACCCTCCCCTCCCTCAAGACCCCCCACCTCCCACTCTAGTCCCAACGCCCCCCACCTCCTACTCCCCAAAGACCCCTGCCAGCAGTGCAGACCCCTGGTGCCCCCTCAACCCCCAGCAGCATGGCTTCCCCCCCCATGCAGCAGTGTGGCTCCTCGGTATGCCTCCCCCCTGCCACGCAGCAGCACAGCTCCCCGGTGGCCCTCTCCGTGAAGCCCCTGACCCCACCACCCAGCACAGGGTGGGGGAGGAGGAGTGGAGTTGGTCTGGCCCTGAGGACCACGCCGGAGGCTGGCTGCACGGTGCCGTAGCCATGTGCCGGCAGACCAGCGCCTCATCGCCTGAGGCTGACCATCGGGCCCAGGGGCGGGGCGAGAGTGCTGCACAGAGCACGGCTTCTGGGCAGCCCCATGGCTGGCCGATCACCCCACTCATGCTGGCTGGGCCGGCTCCCCAAGTGCGGGCCGCAGCAGAGCAAACCGCGGGTCGCAAATGGCCATGGGCCACCCATTTTGACATCTCTGGGCCTTAAACTGTAGGTAGACCCTGCTGCAGGAAGCTGTGAACTCCCAAGAATTTAACAAGATTCAGAAAAGAGCTGGGTATCAAGAATATCCAATGTTGTTAGAATGATGACATATTTTAAAAGGAATATAAATCTTATTTCGTCAAAGCCAATTCCTAATTATCAGACAACAGGATGAGTCCTAATGTGAGTGGCAGATCATCCCTTATCTGTCTGTTGCTGAGTTCTTACACATTCCTTTGCTGCATCTGGTTCTGGCCTTTGTTAGAGATAGCATGCTGCTCAGGATAGACCCTAGGGTTTGAGCCAATCTGGCAATTTCTATGGAAAGTTATCAAGTAGATGGTGTGTTAATGATATGCAAATGCCTAAAAACCTATTGAAATTACACTCTTGTCTAGCACAGTTGTTCCTAACCCGTGGCCTGGGGGCCAAAAGTGGCCCTTGGGCTTTCAAAGTGGCCTGTGGCTCCCCTCCCGGATGCACAAGGGAGTCACTTCGTAAGGATCCAGGCAGAGCGTGTTTCCACAGGGCTAAAAAAAAAAAAAAAAAAAAAAGTGCAGGCTCATTGCTGGAGCCAACAGGGTGGGAGATCAGTGCTCCCATTCCCCTGTCTGTGGGAGAAAGCGCAGCAAAGCCCTCCATCTATGTCCATAGGTGCTGGAGTCCCTGCTGGAACCAGGAGGGGAGCACTGATCTTCTGTCCCCCTAGCTGCAGAAGGGAGCCACTGCGTAGGATCCAGGTGGAGTGCATAGAGCTACAGGGTGCATGCAGTTTCCCTGCTGCAACCAGGGAGATGGGTGATCAGAACTGTTCTGTCTAGCTGGAGTGATCAGACACGTGCTGGCAGAGAACGGTAGCCCTTCAGAGTTGGAACCACTGGTCTAGCAATATGATTAAGCTAAAAGCTGTTGGTGAGTATGGGGGAAAGAGGTTAATTTTAAACCAGGACTAGTAGCTTTTCACCCACCCATTGTCATTTGTCCTGGAAGCCCAAGAGATTGTGGGTCAGCTGGATTTTCACATTATAGTAGGGGTTTCTAAGTATTGGTGTGAAATACTCTTGGGGAAGGAGGCAGTAGCATTATCGCATTTGTTTGAGTGCTTTCTCTGACTTCATTTCTAGGCTAATGTGGAGCATTTGACTGAAAAGATGAAAACCAGCATCCAGCGTGGGCTAGTGCTGAGGTGAGCAAAGGTCATTTAATTAAACTGCATCAGCAAATGAGTAATGTTTCACAACCCTCACTGTGTAAAACCCTTGAAAGGCTCCATTTTTATTTTATTATTTACTTATACAAGCAGGGATTCCCAGTGGAAGAAAAAGCAGAGCTAAGCAGCAGATGTAACAAAGATCCCAAGCTCATTCCCATTTTAACTCTTCACATTCTGTTATTGATTTGGGTTCTCATAAGTGCTGCACTTCAAGGAAAGTGTTTTATGGAGGCCGTGGGAAGGTCTCGTCTTTTATATTTAACAATGGTGACATTCCTCACCTCCCTCCCCTGCTGTGCAATGGACCAGCAGAAGACATGCTTAGCTCTGATATGAAGTGGCACAAGGCTGCATTCTGGCCCTCTGCGTAGCTTTCTGCCTCGTGTGCACAGCCTTTGTCAGCTTGTGACCTCCATCTTTTTCCTGGCCATCACTTTTCAGCCTGTGTGGAAAAAATCAGTTGCAAGACGAAACCCCCAAATGCATTCACTTCCCCATTGCACTCAGTTCAGATGGGCCAAGACGTCCCAAAGAACAGGTGAAAGGGAGAGAAAGTTTGTACAGACCAGGGCATCGGCTATGTGTTGGAAAACAGCTCGCTGTTCAGCAGCTGCTAAGGTCCCTGTGATAATACAAGAAACTCCGACACTGAAAGTAATGGTTTGTGGAGAAGCAGCGACACCTCCTTTGAAAACGAACCCCGTGGGAGTGTTGGAGTGGGAAGAGGAAGGTGAAAATATACAAGCCTTCCCAAGCGTTTGAAGGCAAGAGATAAGGGACTTGTCAGGTGTGGGCCATGTCCCCTCCCTCAGCAGCTGCATGACTGTAAAGGCGTTGACACAGAGAGGTCGGGTAGTTAATAATTTGGTTTTCAACTGGCCTGACAGCATTGTTGTGGGTTTTGGTTTTGTTTTGTCCTGTTATAGGAATGAGAACAGCAATGAGAATTACACAACTGACTTTATCTACCAGCTGTATTCTGAGGAAGGAAAAGGCGTGTTCGATTGCAGAAAGAATGTGTTGGGCCACATGCAGCAGGTAAATAAGGTTATGAATTCCCGTCACCATTCCAGGATTATCTGCTATTCATCTTTTGTGCATGCACTCTTTACACCCTGTTGTCTAAATGAGCGGTACCAGGGGTTTCCTCCACTATCCACTCCCAAACCTTTTTTGGGGGGGAGGTGTAACTTAGTTTTGCAAAAGGAAATTGCTGCAGATTCCCTCTTTTTTCTGTTTCATCTGCCAGTGCTTTGCCTTCTTGGTTGCCTCCAAACCCTATTTTTTAAAAGGGTGCTGTTGTTTTTTAGTATCCCACTCACTGGCTCCTACAAAACCTCCCTGCAGCTTCAGGAACATCTCAGCACTGAAAGAGAAGAGAGTTGGTTAACAAGACAATATTCGTGCTCGTTGTTCATTATTCCTTTTTGGATGAGAGGGGAACTCACTGTCCTATTAATCTTCACAATGATTGGCTTTGCCCTGTACAGGACTCCTAGCTAATGCATCTACTCCCCCCGACATCCCCCACCTCCCTATAGGGCGTTAGTCCAGTGAATAGCCACAAAAGTGCATAATGGCACAAGACAAGCAACTAAGAAATTTACAGTGGGAAGGAGGGCAGGTGTAAGGGAAAGGGTGAGTTGCAAAATGGGTTTAATATGAAAGCCTGGGTCAGTCTCTAGAACAGACTGGGTCACACAAATCAAAGTTTTAATCCCAGCTCTACAGCATCACATCGTCTGTTTGCTGTCTATCAAAGCATAAGAACCAGAATTATACAACAGCTTCCCTGCCTTGTTTCTAGGTACTGTGTACATACGATATATACTAACACTGTTTGTACTCGGGTTCATTGTATTTAGAACTAAATGCTACAGATTTCAGTAAAAATACACAGAACAGGCTGTGCCTAGCAATGAATCTGCTCTTTCACATAAGGAACATACACTTAGAGCCGGTTCAGTCCTGACTTAACAGCTGGAACAAAAGCTGACTAATAGCTGTTGTGTGTTGTCAAATTCTGTTACTATAGAGCTAAATCCCCTTGGTAACAGTGTAGATGCATCCTGCTTGGTGGCGGCTGAATGATAGAAGGGAGAACTCTCTTGATTACAGACCCAACCCAGTGATGCCACGCCAGCCTCCCTTCCCCAGCACTGGCCTGGTCTGTTCGCTCCCTCACCAGTCCTTTATTCTGCCTTTATTTGCTTCATGCCTGGCCGTATGCTTTCCTATCTCCCTTTTTATTGCGGGAAATGGTACTGTGCCGCAGCCCTGCCGCCGATGCTGAACATCTTTCAGGCAATGCTCAACAGCAGCATCCAGTGGAAGGAAGTTAGAGAACATGCAAAATATGCTACCCTAGGTTCAGCAGAGTGCTTAAGTCCCATTGAATTCACTGGGAATAAGCATGTCCTTATGTATGCATTGTGGAATGGGGGTCTGTATCACAAACAACCCAGGAAAGTCCTTTTGCGATCCCCACATCAGGAACTCAGGGGCTAATGAAAAGCAGTGGTGTGTTTTTAAAAAAAAAAAAAGGGGGGGGGAGAATGAGGGGCACAACCGCCATAGAACACAGATGATTGGTCAGAGTAGAAAGACAAGAATAATGCTTCTGGTTAGTGCAAAATCACAACTAATCTCCAATTATATTTTAAACATTAACAGGGTGGAGCACCTTCCCCATTTGATAGGAACTTTGGAACAAAGATCTCTGCAAAAGCTATCCAGTGGATCTCAAAGAAACTGAAAGAAACATACCGAAAAGGTGCAGAAATAGTCATGGCTAGTTACTACTTTTTTCTTCCTTGTGTGTTAACTCCAGAAAAGACAGCCTCTCACTCCATTCAAGACATTTTGTGGAGTCTTTAAATACAGTAACAGAATAGTAGCTTTGTGGTTATAATGTAGTTCCTCCAGTCTTCCCTTTGGTATAGACCAGTGGTTTTCAAACTTTTTTCCTTGGGACCCAGTTGAAAAAAATTAATTTGTGCCCACGACCCACCAATTACATCTTTCAGCAATGCATTCCCATCTTTTGGCGGCAGCAGCAGGGGGTGCTGCGACCCAGTACTGGGTCCTGACCCTAAGTTTGAAAACCACTGTTACAGACTATTGTTAATGTATTTCCATTACCTGGGACAAGAAAATGTTTCCTGAACTGACTTTGATATTGTGAATGTTTATCCTGTGTCTGTTTTTCTGTGACTTGCTAGCATAACTTTTTTCAAGCATTTAGAAATTGATAGTTTTACAGTTAATGTATTCTTCCTTTTTTGTTTTGTTTCTTGGTGGCTGCATGGGACACAGAAGAAGGTAATATGTCTTTTGGGGATTTATTTCATCAGCTTCATGAAACAATATTTATTGCTATTGAGGATAACAAGCCTAATTTAAAACTGGAAGTTAAGGCTACATCACTTTAACATTGCTTAAGTACAATTGCATCATTACTGCTCAATCATTAAAACTAATAAACCCCAACACGGGAGGTTTTCCTAATACTGTTAAACTACTAATTCAGATGCTCTGTTGCTTATTTTAAGATTTCAGTAACTCAGCAAAAATTAAGAATCCTGCCAAATATTCACTCCATCTTTTTCTTACAAGAAAGTGGTAAATTCTCCCCCAAATAATATAACCTTGCCTTATTTATTTTTTATAGGAAAAGTATTTGCCAACACTGAGGACTCCGTTTGTTTGCTAGGAATGCGCAGACGCAATCTTCTTTTCCAACCTGTAGTTGAGCTTAAGGATCAAGCAGATTTTGTGTAAGTGAAGAAGACTATGGGGCCGGATGAGTATAGCTTCCTATCTCTTTTGGCTCCCTCCATAAATTTTCCCTCTACCTTGCCTCACAGTAGCTTTCAACATATCCTCCACGTTCAATAGGCCAATGATGCTTCGGGCCTTGGATCACCCACTAATCTGCTTTTCCCACACTCAGGTTCATGCTTTCTCCATGCTGCCCCTTTTGCTTGAGAAGAGCTCCCCCTGAGAATACTGTGTCCTCTTAAATTCCTCCTCACAGTGTCTGCTACAATGCTGACAAATCACTGTGCCTATTGAGATGGGGGCTGCAACTAATTTTTGCATATACAGCTATGTTTACTAGAATCTTGTTCTCCTCAACCATAGAAGCATAGACTAAGAGGGCTGGAAGGGACCTCATGAGGTCATCTAGTCCAACCCCCTGCTAAAAAGCAGGACCACTCCCACTAAATCACCCCAGCCAGGGTTTTGTCTAACCAGGCCTTAAGTATCTCCAAAGATGGAGATTCTGCCACCTCCCTAGGTAGCCCATAACTGTCTCCCTTCTGGCTTTTATTAACCTGGCAGATTTTGTCTAGTTAACCTGAACTGTTGGGGCATGAATTGTCTTTGTGCAATGCCTAGTGCAATGGGATATAAGGATGTCCTGCCACAATAGAAATAATAAATTGGGTTTATAATTGCTTGAGAGGAAGGTTAGCTGGCAAAAAAAGAAAGATAGGGAGGAGATGGAGTTTGTGCATGTTCTAAGGGGAGCTGGAGGTCACATTAATCACATTCTATGTGCCACGGCTCCCCAGGGCTGTAGCCATGGGTGGGCCTAGGCTCACCCACTTGGACATGAGGCCTGCCCACCACAGCACCCAGCAGCAGCACCAACTTCACTGCCGGGGCTGGCCAGCAGCCAGCTGCTACAGCCACCAGTGAAGCAGAGAAGCCAGCAAAGTTTGCGCTTGGCAGGTGTCATCATGCTGCCTCTCCCCCTCCCTCCTTCCACAGCTCCGCTTGTTACCTAGCAACTGAAACATCTTGGGGCAGCTTCCAGTCAAATGACTGACTAAGCCCCTGTAACTGCCTCTCCAAAAAACTGTTAAACTAAGAAATGAATGCATTCGAATAGTAACTTCATTTTCTACTTTGTTGTCACGGCATGTAGATGGCAGCATTCCTTCCACAAAATGAACTTAAGACTCATCAGTTCAAGCAGAGTTGGTCAATAAGATATTCTGATATAGACTTATAAAACTGCCTATAATTTAAGCGAAGCCAATTTTAATAGTGAATTTGATTCTTAGGGCTAACATCAGTGGGGTCACTTGTACAGAATAGCTTTGACTTTTTTTCCTCTCCACCTTCTGCACAGGCACAGAATTCCTAAGGAACAATGGTGGCTGAAACTCCGACCTCTGATGAAAATTCTGGCCAAATACAAAACTAGCTATGATGTTTCAGATTCAGGTAAACTAGAGCATGTAGCTAGACACAGTCCAAAGGAAGCAGAAACTGGAGCCATCTGAGAAGAGATCATTATTTTAGATGAAGTTATAACAGACCCACCTTGTGCGTAACAATGCTTTAGAATATTGATTACAGCTGTTTGTAACATTTAAATTATTGTACCAGCACTTTATGTGAATTCAGAAACGCAAATGTGCACAAGTTCTTTGCCCAGTATTATCTTAGGTTTAAAGCAAACCCTAACACCTAACTTATAAACTATCTACAACTGGCCTGATCCTTAAGTTTAACAACAAATTCTATGCACTCAGTGTGATACGTTATTCATCTAGCGCACTTTATCTGAGAGTATATGTAAAAGACTAGTTTTGTGTCAAGTTAAAAAATGAATTTATGTATCCAAAGTGGAATAAAAGTCCTGTTGCAAACCACCTGTGTGACTTGAAGTTGTCAGCTGTGTTCATTAGTTTTTAGGCAACTGGTTAACATCACTGTAGAAAATAGGAGCAATTTTTATTTGCATTCTAAAAGGAAGCAAATAACTGCTCCTTCTCTGCTTGGAAGCTGTATTAATTTGAACTACCCCACTAATTCCTCCCCAAGAAAGGAAGTTACACACAAAAATTACTATTAAAAACAATACTAAACTTGTCATTCCATGAAGATGTCTATTAACCTAAAAGGAGACACAAGGAGGCTATGTCCACACAGCCGCTGGCAGGTCTGATTTCCAGCTCAGGCAGCTATATCCATGCCAGCTTGGCTCAAGCTAGTGTGCTAAAAATAGAGTGGCCACAATGGAATGAGGGGCTCAAGCTATCCACCCATTATGATTCTGCCTGACCCCCTGGATATGCACCCAGGCAGCTAGCCTGAACCATTATGGTCACACTGCTTGGGTGCTAGAACGAAGTTAGTACACAAAGCTACCTGAGCTAGAAATTACAGCTTTCAAGTGGCTATGTAGCTGTACCCTTAGGAGAAGTCTACTCTGCAGCAGGGGGCATGTCTTCCAGCATGGAGAGAGATGTTAACTTCGCATCACGCTAATACGCATGGAGAAGCTTCAGCTAGCCATCTGAGTCCAAGACTGGCCAGCTAGTCCAAGCCGCATTGTCCACACTATCCGGCTTAGCATACTAGCTCAAGCAAAGCCAATGCAAGTCTGGCTTCCCATGCTGAGAGGTTTGCTCTAAGCTGTTATGTAGACCTATCCATCGAGGTCATGCTAGCTAACCTTGGCTTCTCTCCGACAGCAGGGCAAACCCCCAGACTCACCCAGGACTGATTCCTCTGAGCAGCTGAAATGTTTGTGAGACCAAGTTATAAGCATGATGGCTAAGTTATGTTCACACCACAGTTTTCCCCCACAGCACAGCTATGGCTGTTTAACAGTGTTTGGCTGTAGAACCCTAGCCAAAGGTAAACAAAGGACAGAACAACACTGAGAACTGCATTCTGGGATATCCTTCCATTCATTACTGGGAGGAAAAAACTCCCAGGGTCACTACAGGTAATGGTTATGGTTTAATGGTTATGATTTAATAAAGCCACATTTTCTCCTTCCTGTAATGATGAATTATTAGCCACTAGTTGTATAGATAGGTTTTGATCCAGCATTGCCACTCCATCATTAAAAACTTAAGCTGTAGTGTAGACGGAATACAATGGAGCAAGAGTTATTATGAAGAAGCTAGTTTTGCATGACAATTATGGAAAACTAAACACACTAGGAAAGACTTAGGAAGTAGCAGTATAGGTGAAACTTCAGTCTGTTTGTCCAACAATGGAGGTTTAGAAATACAGACATTGTAAGACGACATGATATAAGCTAAACACATTTTAAAAACTCAAGTGCTAGCTTGGCTTTTAAAAAAATATTTTGTATATTTAAAAAAGTTATTAAAATCCACACTTGTTATGCCACACAAATGGCAGGAACTGAAGGCTTGCTTTAGCTATAGATGAATAAATAGCTTTCACTCAATGCAGTTGTAGAGATGAACTTTCTTTGGCAGAATTAGTTTCAAGGAAAGGTAACTTGAGTGGCTTGTTGCATGTCGAGTACTGAAGATAAAATGACCTTTAACTTAGACCTTAACAGGCAAATTAAAAAAATCTAATGTGCCTTAGTCACACATGAATTGGCTTGTTTTATTTCTTCTAAGCCATTTTCAGCAACAAATGTTATCGTTTGACCCAGGATGGATCTTTGGCAATGTTCAGGTTCTCTGGGCCTAGTACAGCCAGTCCTCGGGTGCTCTTCCCACCTACAAGGTATCTGCAAGAGAGAGACACATTATGAGAAGCCACCACAACCGAGGAAGTGGAAGTCACTCTCACAGCATCCTGACACATACAGGTGAAACCTTTCACCTATACAGTAATCTTTTTGATTAAATCTGTTATTTTTATGTATATATAAAGTATGTGCACAAAGGCCAATGTGAAAATCGAGGTGAGAGAACATATTTGGTTCTCTACCTTCTCTCTTGCATGTGGCAGAAAATGATTATATGAATGTTGGAGGAGAGGTTTGTGTTCCTTAGACATTACAGGAAAAAACAGATGCCGAATCAGTGTTAAGTGTTCTCATTCAGGGCTACACTGTACCCACATAGCTACTTCTAAAACTGATCAGTTTGAACTGTTCAACCTTGGTTTTAAAGGATCTGAAAAAATCAGTAAGGTCCTTGTGCTTCCTTTCCCCCATAGTTAGCACAGCTCCTCACATTTTTCAGTTCTGTGCTCAACCTAAGCAACAAAAAATAGGGGCACAGATGGGCAGGGTCAATTTTAATTGACATACTCTACCACCTCTTTTACCCCTGTGAGTGGTTCTCTACATTTCTCCCAGATTGAACAATCTTCACAGTAGCCAAGATGAAGAATAAAAGTCTACTTACTGAACTGTACTCCTTCAAGAACCTATGCCCTTTCATCTGTATGTTGCTCCCCAGCTCCCTTGGAACAACTAACTTAACATGATGGGACTGGTGAGAACAATACAAAAATGGTGCACACGGGGCAGCAGAGCAAAGGGCTACTCCAAAGAGCACTCAGGGGGAGGATGTCAATTTCTTAAAAGGAAATAAAAATATTCTAGCTCATCAGCATGAACACTAGGCAAACAGAAAAATATGATCTACACTTCCCAGGTTAAGCGGCATTAAGCATAGCAGTCCCTGGAGATTCAACATCTCTCTATTGTAAACAAAAAACATTTAATCTTTTAAAGGGGACTCAGTTAATCTGCCGATATAAAAAGTGCAGAGAAGATGTGATGCAGACACTAGTTGTACTATACTAGGCAGAAATTCCCCTAGGATGCACACTCCATAACCACTCAAACATCTGATACTGGCCCCTACCTACTGGAGACAAGGTACCAGTCAGGTGCCCCACTGGCCTGATGCAATATATAATGCAGTATGATAAAACTTAAGACATCTGGAAGCAGGCAAAGACTGGTAGAACTGTGTCCAGAAAAAACAAAATCTCCACAGAAAAGGGACTAAATTTGGAGCCATCTTGTTTGAGTTGAAAGAATAAAGAGTTTCTGTTCCAGTCAGAAGCAGAACAGCAATTTCAGGCAAATTAAGTACTTCAACAGAGTTCACAAAACAGCAATTAAAATGCTGACTGAAAAGTTAAATGGAAATGGCGACACACCTTTCACAACCACAGTGATGTTATGAAAGCAAGTACAAAAAACCCCGTCTTTATAGTGGTCAGTCTCAGAGGCCATGGGAAAAGTGACAGTGGCTTCTTTCAGGCAATTTCAGAGTTCAAACCTTTACCAGCTATTTTACATTCTCTTTAGTGCAACAGATTTGAATCTGACAAACTCTTAAAGGTGCCCTGGGTTTACTTGCATTTCTAAAATGAGCAGACTCACTTGTTTGTCACATTAATCAGGTGGTCACGGCTAACAGCAAAAAGTTGCTCCCTCTGTCTTTGCTTCATCTCATCTGAAATGCCATGCAAGAAATGGTTCATCCCTGAAAGTAAAAATGTGACTTGGTAAGCATACTGAGTCTTTGGCAGTCAAGGATAAAAATCAGATAGATGCAGAGTACTCGAAAGCAGGATGGGTTGGGAGGAGAGTGAATGCCATCTGCAGCTAGTTAATAGCACCACAATTCTAGACATGTCATAAAAAACACCAACTTCAAATTGTTAAAAAATATCAAAGCTAGAGCTAGGCAAAGATGCCCCATTTTGTTGAGATTTAAAAGCAAAAACTATTTTGACAATCAAACTTTTGGTTTTAGCTTATGTAAGACAAACCACAACATTTAACCAAAAAGCCAACCGGGGGGGGGGGGCGGGGGAAATTAAATAATTTGTTCCCAAAGCGTCAGAATTGAACATTTTGAGATCAGAACTTTCTTCTCCAAAGAGAGTTTTCTAGAACAACAGGATTTCATAAAGGTTTTGATTTTAACAACTATGTTATCTGATGGAAAAGCTAGTTTGTCAAAGTTTTTGCTATCAGTTCTAGTCAAGGCTGCTAAAACAAAGATCTGACCCACCTTTTTCTCTCTAGCTGTATTGTCTACATAATTCTGCAAACAAATGCTTCAATATACTCTCAGGAAATCCTGTAACAGGGATGCCTAACTTACAAGAATCACTTTTCAATGATCAAAAAGGTTCAAAATAATCACTGATGGACTTCTTGACATTTCAATTTGTGACTCATGAGGAACATTAAATCTCCACACCTTTATGGCTCTACAGACAATTCGATTATCTTCCCCCTTCTAGCTTTTGAGTAGAATTTTAGGGGTGTTCCCTTTCCTCTTCTCCAAACTCCACCTAACAGGAACTAGGAGGGAGCCTGGTTGATTTCCTCAGTCCTCATAAATAGTTTTATTTCACTAACTTTGCCTGATACCAGTTAGAGCATGAAAATCTCCAGATTAACCTGTGCACTACACAAGTGCCAGGCAGTTCAAATACCAACGGCTGAAATTTATTACTCTCTGACAAGCCATCAGCATGAGACTGTGAAGCATTTTGCTCACAATGAACATAGACTGTTTTCATTGTTCAAGGTGACAGGCAGAGAAACCCATGAAAGATGGACAAGAGTCTTGTGGCACTTTTAAAGACTAACAGATTTATTAATCGCATGAGCTTTCGTGGGAGAAAATCCCACTTTGTCAGACGCTTTGAAGATAGGAAAGTTACAGAGTGGGAGGAAATTAAATGCAGGGGAGTGTATGACATAGCATCAGGTCAGGCTGTAACAGCAAATCAAAGTAGGGGTTAGGATTCAAAACACCGGGGAACAGCACATAGAGGAGGGGGGAGGTCAATTCACTTGATGTAATGCAAGAAAAATCCATAGTCCCTGTTTAACCCCAAGGCAACTGAGTCAAATTTGCATATAAGTTCGAGTTCTGCAGACTCTCTTTGAAGCTGTGATTTGTTATTCATCTGTTTCAACACAGCTATTAACAAGTCGTTAAGGGAGTGAGCAGGGAGGTTGAAGTGTTCCCCTACAGGTTTTTCAGTATTGCAGTTTCTGATGTCAGATTTGTGTCCATGAAAGATGGGAAAGTAAACAATTTTAAAGTTTCCTCGGTTAATAACCTGAAATATTAACACAAATAAAGCCATTTACAAATAAACCTTGATTTTTAACCTACATATACCTTTATTTATATTTAAGGGGTGGATTAGACATCTTAAATTTAAGTTTTGGTTTGGATTTATCAGCAGGGGAGAGCCGTTCTCTCAAACTACAGATTACTTTGAAGTGTGTTTAAGAGTTCTAAAAAGAAAACAAACAAGCTACCATTCATCATGATATCCAAACGTACAGCTGATTTTACTTAGTTTTATACATTTAGCACTTTTCATCAAGTATCTCCAAAGCACCCTACAAACAACTTTGTTTTCTCCCAGTAGTCGTTTGCAGTTTATAGAAACTGTAATTACTATGTTAAATCCACTGAGGACTAATACCAGCTTGTGAAAGGAAGCAGATGAGCAAACCAGGAATCATTCATTTCCTTCTAAGCCTGGCAACAATGGTGGACTTGCATTCTGGAGGACTACGAATGTAGAACATACCTTTGTCTGAAGGAGCTATAGGAGCATCTACAGCTGCAAACACTGCAAGCTTGGCTTCATCAATATCTTGCTGTGTGAATTCCCCAGACTGAGCCCATTCAGCTGCTTTTTCAAAAGTTGAAAAGGTTGATGTAGAATTTGGATCCCTAACAAACAGAAGAGCTATTTTTATATTCTAGATGACAGACAACCTGAGTTTGTACAACAGATAATACAAGTATTGATTTTAAATCCACTGCCTTTCATTCAACAATTCCCATAAACCAGTGGTTTTCAAACTACGGGTCAGGACCCGGTACTGGATCACAGACCCTCAAGTACTGGGTCGGGGCGCTACCTGCTGAGCCATCGCAAGACTGGAATCCATTGCTCAAAGATGCAATTTTTGGGTTGCGGGCAAAAATGATTTTTTTTCAATTGAGTCCTGAGGAAAAAAGTTTGAAAGCCACTGCTATAAACTACATCTACACCACACATGCAAACATGCACACACACCGTATCAGACTAAGGCAGCTGCCTTCATACAGCATGTAGAAACGCTACACAATCATTTATTCAATAGAAGTTATAGCAGAACTATAGATAGGCAGAGTGGGCCAAATTCAGTGGTAATGTAAATAGTTTCTAAACTGATGATGAAAAAGGTAAAAGTAAATGCAAGTGGAAAATTGCTCTAACCTGCACAAATTTGGCATCCAACACGTTTGCAAAACAAATAAAATTGACTTTGATATGGTATTATTTGGAAACCAAATTTAGTGTCTGGTATAAACAGGTATAACTCCAATTAGTACCAATACCAGTTATGGTTGCTTACTCCAAGGATGGATTTGGTCCATGAGTAGACAGATGTTACACCTTCTGGTAAAATAGCTTTTCCTGCTACACCCACTTTCTGTTCTTCATTCTGTTACATTTAATTTGCAAACCTACTGACTTCCAATTAGTGAAAATTACACTAAATTGTAACTCACACCTGCTGTGTAACTGACACAAATGCTTACACCCGCATTGATTTTAGCCCAGAGCCTTCCATGGGAGCTGTGCTGTGCTGCATTTGACCCACTATAATTATTTAATGAGGCAAAGACAGTGGGTATGTACCCGATCAGTAATGGACAGCTTCAGTATAATGTGCCTCATAAAATCTGACTTGGGTAATTGCTCTGGGCTGACATAAGGGAAAAGTATGATCTATTCGGTCACCAGCACCACTTTCTGCTGCAATCAAGTCTTCCTTGGAAGTCTCCAGCCCACATGTAGGCATGTCTGGTTCTGCTAGGTAGGGGGAGAAGCCCGGCCTTGTGGGAGAAGCCAGTTTAGATATACAAGTCAGGAACCCCCAAAACTCCCCCAGTTAGTGTTCTTAAAATGCCTCAGTTCCCTCTCCTCTGCTAGGACCTATCCCCACCACTGGGCCAGGAAAGAATAAGCAGGTGGTGTCATACAGCTGAGGTTAGTTAAAGGGTAAAACTGGCACACTAAGAACCACATACACCAAGCAAGGCAGCAACAGGACTGAAGTGAAGCCTACGATGTGAGAGCGATTTTGCTGAGTTCTGGGAGGAGCAGGGAGACAGCCCAAGAGCGAAACGACTACCCCACACACCCACACCATTACCTGTAAGAATAGAAAGTGAATATGCCACTGCTACTGAGTGTGGCCCCTCCTCCATAAGCACCTCCTTTCTCTCTAATTTCCCTGTGCAAGAACTTAGCTGTCATCAACCGTGCAAGGATCCGAAGGCTGAAACAAAAGAGAGCCAAGAAAAGTATTGAATCTGCCCTATGGCATTAGGTATCAAATCTACTACTTCTGCTCTTGACCAGAATTTTGCAAAAAACCTTAGTTGTACAAATCAAGTGTTCCTAATTGCACCCTACAGCAATAATAATGATGATTTACACATAAAATGCAAAAGAATTTTTAAATGTGCCATCTTCAATAACAAGCCTCAACTTCTGAGCTACCATGATGCTCACTATCTTTCCTATATTGTTTACATTTCATCCCGCTCCATGAAATGCAAAATTCTCTAATCCTTCTATTTTGCCACATGCTATGTTAGAATACATTCAAAGAAAGCAGATCAGCATATAGGGTGCACCTTCTCATTGGAAGTCCTACTTCAGTTGCTTTTAGTGCCCAAATACTAACATTGTGGCAAATTCTGCCCTTAGGCAATGACTTCAGCAAGAGTCATGAGCACAGATAGTAGAATTTAATCCAACAACTCCACTCTCCCTTACAGAACAACTTGTTAGAACACAAGGAAATGATATTTTTTAGACAATTATTTAACACAATGAGATCAAAAGACTGCAAAAACTGCCTCTAGAGCAGTAGTTCTCCACCGGGGTACACATACCCCTGGGGCTACGCAAAGGTCTTCCAGAAGATACATCAATTCATCTAAATGTTTGCCTAGTTTTATAACAGGCTACATAAAAAGCACTAGCAAGGTCAGTTCAAACTAAAACTTCATACAGTGACTTGTTTATAATGTTCTATATATAATGCACTGAAATGTAAGTAGAATATTTATGTTCCAATTGATTTATTTTACAATTATATGGTTAAAAATGAGAAAAGAAGCAATTTTTCAGTAACAGTGTGTGGTGAAACTTTTATATTTTTATGTCTCTGTAGATGGTTTTTATGTGAGCTGAAACCAGGGGGTATGAAAGACAAATCAGACTCCCGAAAGGAGTACAGTAGCCTGGAAATGTTGAGAGCCACAGCTCTAGAGCAGTGGTTTTCAAAGTTTTTTTTTTTTTATTGGGACCCAGTTGAAAACAAATCATTTATGCTGGCAACCCTAGAATTACATCTTTGAGTAATGCATTCCAGTCTTTTGGCGACAGCAACCCTGGGCCCCGCGACCGAGTGCCCAAGGCTCTACAACCCAGTACTGGGTCCCAACCCTAAGTTTGAAAACCACTGCTCTACAGGATTACTTATCTGAAAATGTAACTTCTTCGGGATAGGTGTCTCTATGCATATCCCACAAGGTGGTGCGCATGCACTCCACACACCTAGCTCCGGAAATTCAACAAGCAGCATCCATTGGCCTGCACATGCCCAGTTCTGCCTTGCTCCAGATCGAGAGCACAGAGGCAATGCAGGCCAATGACTCTCCAGTTCCTCCTCTTACCGTAAATCCAAAAAGACGATCCAAAGAAGAAACAAGAGGTACTGGAATATAGGTAGGGAACACTCACCTGCTACAAGTAATTACCTCCATTTTGTCTTTGAGTGCCAATCCCTATGTGTATTCCACATATGGGTGACTGACAAACAGCATTCAGACTCAGGGGTGGGGGGAAGAGCATGAGGATGCTGGCCAGAAGTGTGCTTGAACTGTAGTTCCCATTGCTGTGTCTGCAGCAGAGGCCTGAACTAGTGCTCCATGTTTAGTGCTCACATGCTTGGTAGTGTAGGCAGCTGTCCTGCATGCATCAGGAAATGGGTACTTCATGCAGTGATGCTGTAGAGGCATCTTGTACTCTGGTGGAAAGTGCCCTTCCCTTGTTAGGTGAAGAGATATGTGCCATTAATAGCACACAGTGGTGCACCTACAAGTCCATTTAGAGATCCTTTTAGAAGATAAACTTCGTCCTTGTGAACTCTCTGCCTATCATGAAATGGGCTAGGAGACTTTCGGATAGATTTGATCCTCCACAAGTAGAATGCAAAGGTCATCTGATGCTTCCTTAACAGAGGTACGGTGTCTCAAGAAAAAAAGTGGATAGCTTTGTTGACATGAAATTCTGAAATAATCCTGGGGAGGAATTAAGGATGCAATCAAAGAAAGACCTTTCCTTTGAAAAACAGTATATAGTGGGTTTGTCATGAGGACTCCAATCTTGCCCACTTTTCCAGCTGGGGATGTAATAGCCATTA
The DNA here is from genome assembly GCA_007922175.1 of Pelusios castaneus. Lineage (NCBI taxonomy): Eukaryota > Metazoa > Chordata > Testudines > Pelomedusidae > Pelusios > Pelusios castaneus. The sequence continues at coordinate 7,802,882 of ML685862.1, forward strand.
CGAATGTGACCTTCATGGACAGGTGGAATATGAAACATGTTGCAGAGGTTCAAATGGCAGCCTGGGGGGGGGGGGGGGAGGACAGGACAAGTGGGGCAACCTCTCCAAGCCCTGTGGTCCCGCAGGCCCCTTCACTCCCGCATTGCCTGCTCCCCCTGCCTTTGGTGGCAAGCCAAAGACAAGGGGCAGGGTGGGAGTGAGGAGCCCTGCCCCAGCACGGTGGATGCTTAGAATGGTCCTGCTGATAGTACGAGATTGATGTCCCCATGAGACGTAGGTTTGAGGACTAGCAGAAAGGTTCTAACGAGGCCTTTCATAAGCCTCACTGTTGTAGAATGAGTAAAGATGGAATGCCAGCTACTGCAGGAAGGAAGACGCTGTTGTTCAGCTGAGAACGCTGACCCATAAGGGATGAGTCTGTAACAATGGTGACCAAAGGGGGAGGGAGGGAGGCAGAGCAACGAAGGGGATGCGCACTCTCATTCAGAGATGTACTTGCTGATATGGTGGGTCACAATTTAAAGGTCTGGCCATCTTCAGAACAGCTCAAGTCATGCCCCTCCAAAGGAGGCACCCCCATTTATCCTGAGTCTCCCCTCCTGGAAAGCAGCAGGCCCCTCCCTGCAACTCCCAGCTATTGTTCCTACTTCTCCCCGCCAGCTGCAGCTCCCCGGCTCTGGCAGCCATGCAGGCAGGGGGCCTGAGCACGACTGAGCAGGGCTGGCAAACACAGGCAGAAATTGCAGGGGGGTGGAGGGCAGATGAACATGCATCTCTGCTCTCACATGATCTGAGTTTGACTAGCAGGTAAGAGGCGATGACTCCAGTGGGAACAGTTACCCTGGTGCTGATAGGACTCTTCTCTAGTGAGTACAATGAAGAGAGCCAGGTTTGTAGGCAGCACACATGAAGCTTGGGGTATGTGTCACGTAAGAGCATGAGGCCATGTGGCCTATAGAGAAAGGCACAGCCTGAATGTAGTTTTTGGTCTGTGAGCAATCTGTGCTATCAGATGACTCATGAGCTGAAATATTTCCATGAGGAGGGAAGCATTTGCTGTAGTGGAGCCCAGTGTTGCTCTGATAAAGTTTATCATCTGTGCAGGTGTTAAAACAAACTGTTCTTTCTTTATGCAGACTCCTGATGCTAACAGCTGCAGAAGGACAAAGTTGTCAGATAGATCTCTAGCCTGTATCAGCTTACCAGGACCAAAACAATGAGGTATAGGAAAAGTATTCAACCCTGAGGTCTCATTTGGGCTGCCAATGCAAAGACCTTTGCAAATACTATGGGCACTGTCATCGGTCCATAGGGAAATACTCTTGATCCACTAGAAATGAAGGAACTTTGTGTGGGTACATGGTAAGTATCTATATGGAGATAAATTTTCTTCATTTCAAGAGCCACCTGAACTTTGATTTTTGAATACAAATGTTCAGTTGTTGAAGCCCCAGAATAGATCTCCAGCCTTCATCTTTTCTGGGGACTGAAAAGTAAGGGAAATAACCCCACCCCTTATTTGACACTGAGGTAGTCTTACTTCTACTGCCATCTCCTGGCAAAGAATTGCGTTGTAAGAGCAGTTCCTATAAGAGGACTGGAAAGGGGTTTGTGAGGAGGGACAACAGAAAAGAAACTCTATGGAATAGCCTTGATGTATCATGTCTAGGATCCAGCTCTCTATCATGATGGAGTCTTAATTATGAATGAAAAGTGTGAGGCAGCCCTCAGAGATAGTGGGGGTAGATGTCGGTGGCAAGTGGAATATGGCTGTCATCTGGGAATGGGCAGAAGTGGTGGCAGTAGAGATGGTTGAAAATTGACGTCTCTGAACCCTGTCATTTATGCAGAGGCTCAGATGAGCACTGACTGTGGAGGATGCAACTTTGGTCTATATCCTGCCACTGGTACATTCTCCATGGGGCTGGGGTGTAAATCCCCAGGGAGGTGAGAGTCCTCTTCAAGTCCTTCAACAAGTGTAGAGACTTGTCCATTTTCTCACTGAACAAACCCCTTGTTGAAAGGCAAGTTATGTTTGATGTTCTGCGCTTCCCTGGAGAGCTATGAGGAATGAAAAACCAAGACTTATTCCTTTTCACTATGCCAGTGGCTAACCCTCTGGATGTAGTGTCAGCTGCATCTATTGCAGCTGGAAGGGAAGTCCCAGCCACTAATTTGCCCTCCTCTAAGAGAGACTGAAACTGGGGTCTGTCATCAGAGGGAAGATGGTCCTTAAAATCAGCCCACCTGGAATAACTGTTTAAATCCAATTTCACTAACAAGGCCTGATAGTTAGTGATACAGAACTATAGGCTCATAGAAGAAGAAAATACCTCTCCCTCCAAAAGGCCCAACCTCTCTGAGTCCTTGACAGCCAAGGTGGTCTTGGGATGCTATGACGTTGGTTTCTCTGCAGCAGCATGTACCAGCAGGCAGAAACGGGAGAATAGAAATTCAGCCCCTTTGTCAGGGGCATAAATAGCATCATTCGCCCTTTTAGATGTGGGTGTGTGAAAGACCGGAGTGTTCCAAACCACTCTGGCTGCCTCAATGATTGCCTTGTTAATCAGGAGCATCATCATGCTTTGACCTATGGGATGCAGAATATCCAGGAGCAGGTACCTGGAATCCTGGACTTCCTCCAATGGTGTTCAGAGGTCTCTGGCAATTCTTTGAAGTAGCTCCTACTATTGCCTGAGGTCACTTGGTGGAGATGATGAGGATGAAGCGATAGCTTCATTTAGAGACAAAAAAAGTACCTGGGAATCTGGGTCTATGCCCTTCTCTCTCTTTGTACTCTAATGGATTGGTGCCATGTAGGAGAGGTGTGGTAAAGGTTTGTGGATAGATCTGGGACATCTCCTGCAGGGGTACCAAAGTGCGGGATTGACTGCAGAGACAGAGCACACAGCGTTGTGTACCAGTGATCCCTGGGGAAGTCACATCTGGGAGGATGGCGCTCAGATCTCCTTCACTGTCTAACATGGCTCAGCTCTCTGAGATGATGGACCAACAGATCCATCCAAGCCTGAGAACTGCTCTCATTCCACTGGTGGGACCAACAGTGCCAGAGGCTGGATGGCTCCAGTGACAACAAACGAAGCTTCGCCCTCCTCTTTGGCAATGTCCCTCAGGAGCACTGGGCCAGAAAGCAGAGAAGACTAATGGCAAAGGAGGAAAATATCCTCCAGTATAGTACAAAAATGTCTAAGACCTGGTGTGTTCAAGGCATTCCAACAGTCAGGATTGACAGTTCTGACTCATCCTGGGTGTGGTGGCCAGTGGTCCTAAGAAGGATGGACGGCACCATGGACGATCAGTCCAGTAAGTGTCAGCTCTTGTACTGGAGCTGGAGCCGCCAGTATCTCCTTCTTTTTACATACTTAACCTTCCAACCTGGCGGAAGGAGGGCGGGGCGGTTTCTTTTGTGTTCCTGGACTGGATTTGCACACAAATGCTCACCCAGCCTGGATGTGTTTGGGAAGGGTTCCTTTCCTTTATAAGCAAATCTGGAAGGAATCTGTCCTTAAGACCATAAGAGTATTCCTTAGTCTCTTGGGAGTCCCAGGAAGATGAGTCCTTTGCTTTAGCAGATATACATTCCGCTCCTAAGCTTGTGGTCTGAGGGACGCTACTTATCTGATGGGGCCATTGTGAGGTAGCAGGGTCTCCCTAGTCAGATCAGAGTGAGGCTTCAAAGCCATTTCCATTTGATGTCTTCTTAATCAAAGCTCGTGAGCTTCGTGACTTTGCAGCAGAAAAAAGTCTGACAAATTCTGGACTTTGCAGCAATATGTGTCTCACCCAAACAGCCGAGACAGGGTTAGTGATCATTGCTCATACAGAAGTACAAAGGTCAGGACACACAGTTCTTGAATGCCAGGACTTTAAGCACAGTCCCAGACCACATGGAGGGAGACCCTGGGATGGGGGGGGAAAACCCTTACCTATGCCAACTATATTCAAAATCAACTATGCTAATATAGAAATTTCCAGAGGGGTAGCTGTGTTAGTCTGTGTATAGCAAAAAACAACAAAGAGTCATGTGGCACCTTATAGACTAACAGATTTTCTTCGGCATAAGCTTTCGTGGGCTATGACCCACTTCGTCAGATGCATGAAGGCAAGTGTTAATAAAATATAATATAATATAAACCATACACTATTTACAAATGTCTTTACATCATATAAGGATAAAAGCTAGAAAAATATGTGGACACAGAGATTCCAGCTCAGACCATGTAGCAGTAAGAAGGAACTGGAGAGATGTCGGCCCACGCTACTTCTTATGCCCTCAGTTTGTGGGACTACTGCGCATGTATGGGCCAATAGATACTTGTTAGAATTTCTGGACACTTGGTGTGCATGTCATCCACATATAGGATACACACAGAGACCTGCACTCGAAGAAGAATTTCTGCATACATCCTGGCCAATGGTTTTCAGTCTGAAACTAGACCAGTTTGATTTTTATGCTCCGTGTCACAAAATAAATATAGTAGCTCACTGCTGAGCCCTTTTGTTTCTTACCTTGCATAGTCGGGAGCTGTGTAGGGAACAGTTCGAATGCATTCACCAACATAATTCACTGGGAAGGGAAGTAGAAAATGGGTCTTCATCTGACATGGTTTGAAGGTAGGCTCCTGAGGTGGGGGGAGACAGGGGGAGAGAAATCACATCTGAGTTGATTAACATGACAGCTAGAGATATTAAGTATATAAAAAGAACCCATTCATTTCAGAATATAGCACCACTGCATACTTCTTAAGAGTCCGACACTCAAAATACTAGTACTCAAACGTTCCATCTTATTTTGCTACAAAAATTATGCAATTGTGCGCATGCCCCCTTGCAATACTATTATCAGACATACTGAAATTATCTTTGTCTACCACAGCATATGAATGTTGTACTGGCACAGCCTCATTACACAACACATTCTCAAATATGCATTCCCAGTATCTTACTGAACAGGGAGATCTGATTTGCATAATCCTCTCCTTCTCCTATTATGCCTTCAGAACTCCCCATTTATCCCACCTAACTTCAGGTATTCAAAGAGCAGAAAAATAAAATAAATTGCTTTTAGTAACGGGGAGTGTGGTAGGATGTCTGTGTAAAACTAAGCCATCAGGGGCCAAGCAAAGCCAAAAGGGGAGCTATTAAAAAGACTAGGCTTTAGCAGTATGACAGGGTGAAGCGAGGGTCAGGTTTCATGCCACAGACCCAGAAAGTCCTGAGGACAGGGCAGGATGAGAAGGGCACCGTACATTTTAGCTACACATGAATAATTACAGAGTATTGTTCACTGCAATAACCATAAAAGGGGTCAATTAGGGCAGTAATATGAATACCCAAAGTCAAATACACCGTACTTACAGTAATTAGTTTCCTTGTGATTTGTGAAGAATTAAGCCTTTCCCCTCCAACAGGCTCTGGAGACTTCTACAAATACAGGACTTTGTATTAAAAAGAGGTTAAAAAGTCAGAATGAGGAACTTGACAAAAACTCCCGTTTTTAACCCCTGGGTCATACTAGCAACTTTTGTCCTCCTTATCCTACAAACATCAAGGTAAGCTGATTACTTGTTTCTACTTGCACGTATGAGGAAAAACCAAAATAGACATCAACCTTTGGGTAACCTGACAAAAGGAATGCCAAATGATAATGTGAAACTCTTAAGGGCTATATTGCCAGGCTTTAGACAATGATTATGGGCGTCTTAATTTCTTCTATCATTCAGAGGCCGCCCAAGAGATTTGCACAAATTGCTCCTTATTTTGAGGGCTGCTTCTCTCCTGGACACAGTCCTTAAAAGTTTCTTTCAGTAATCTTGTATGTCTCATGCTCCCAGATCAGAATTTGGTCCACCTGAGTGTGATGGCTCTGAGCATGTTCAATGCTTCCCTAGATGTCCATGGCTCAGGAATGTGCTATTCTCCAGCTGAATGAGTGCATGGAACAAGATCACTCTCCCTCTCTCTGGAAGACACATTAAATGGAGCTCAGCTAAAGAGAAGTGATAGGGTCAATGTGATGGGGGGGAAAATAACCTCCTTCCCAACACTTGAAAGCAATCAGGGTGTACAATACAAATCCCAATAGCTCAGCCTCCATCAAATCAACTAACGGAAGTCCTTTCACTATAACCACACATATACATTCTCCTTGAAATGTGCTCAAAAAAAGAAAGCTGTAATGTTTAGGGATAGAAGAAAGCACATTTTTCATTGGCTGTGTGATCAGCTACTGTATTAGATTTTCCCTAAAATCTCCATCCACACCTTAAATAGGTATGTGACCCAGCATACTGACATTCAGCCCTGAAAATACATACACTAGGTGGCATTATAAACTATTTTCATTATCACTGAGATGAACAATAGTTAAATTTTAAAAAGTGTACATTTGTTAGGCAAACCGCTTGAACGTCACAATGTATATGAAGGAACTGGTTTCTCTTTGAGAAGTCATAAGTCTTTTTGTATAGACAGGATGCGTGTAAGTTCACTAAACCATCAGTCTTCTGTTTGTCCGCTACGCTGCATTAGTCTGTACACTATTAATCTTACTCAGTACAGTAACCACTTTTTGAGTAAATGACAAATTTTACTAAAAAATTAGATCTTTTTCATACCTCAATTACATGGGGGCGGACAGGTTTTCTCTCTTTTTTACTTCTAGTGATGCCCTTTAAAAAGTTTTCTACTTCTCTAGATGCTTGTGACATCTGTTGAGGTGCAGCATTCACTGAACATCTGTTTGGAAACAAAGCCCTGAAAATAAGTACCATGTTTCTTGCAGTTCAAAGGCTTCTAGATTTCAACTAATTAGCATCATTGTACACTTTCTTCCCAGAAGAGTCATCCAAAATCATTCACAGAGGATCTCTGTGCCAATGACCTTGATGATAAACACAAACCTCAGCAGTAAATCAGGAAAGCACTGGCAATTATGACTGCCACATGCCATCCGCACACAATCACTTGAAAATCCTACTCGATTCTTGTTGCTTTCCCAAAGACAGCGAAACAAAACTTGAACAGCATCAGACTTAGCACTTTACAGCAGTTGACAATCTAGCATTCCTGTGCTGAAGAGATAGTTTACCTATGTTTAAGCTTTAAAAGGCAAATTATCTACACCTCTATTACCAATTCTTTCTTTACAACCAAATCTTACCACATTCCTGCATTTAATAAAACATACCTAGATCATTTTTCACTGCCCCAAAACAAGATACAATACCCTGCAAATTTAAAAGCCTCAAAACAAGTTTAACAAGATCTTCTGAAATTACAGTGCCTGAGTGCAACATTTTTAACTATAGTACTTCTGTCCTCTTTCTCAGTATTTAAATACAAAGTGGATTCCAGGACCTCACTATTTCTCCATAGAAGCAGGAACTTCTCTAACCTGCATTATGTGAATTATTTACAGGACAAAGTTTTTTTCTTTGACTATTAATAGACCAGGAGCATTAACAGCATCTCACCTCATGTTATCACTGTTTAATAAATATTTCTTAATGCGTGGTAGTTTACGTAGTACTGGTTTGATATCAGACATTTCTGCAATTCGCTTCATTAATCTGACCTGAAAAGAGGGGAAGATGTAATCAGTTAATGTGAAGGTACTGTATATATTAGAACAGTGGTTTCCAAACCACTGGTCAGAACCCAGTACTGGGTCGCAGACCCTCAGGTACTGGGTCACGGCGCCCCCGCCTGCTGCTAAAAGACTGGAATGCATTGCTGAAAGATGCAATTGTTGGGTCATGGGCATAATTTTTTTTTTTTTTTCAACTGGGTCCCGAGAAAAGAAGTTTGAAAACCACTGCCTTAGAATAAATACACACAGTACTATATAAGATTTTGGATTGAGTTAAATAAACTACTTCCACTTTACCTGATCCATGCCATTAAACATTTCTTGTAACTCTCCAGCAGGTGTAAGAGTTTTGCTGGCTCTAACAGATGCATATAAATGCCCAGAATCAGGAATTCCATTTGACAGCTCTTGTGCAGTCATCTTAACCAGTACTCTAAAATGTTCCTCTTCTTCAAAATGTGGGCTATAATGGAAAGGGTGAAAAACAAGATTCACTTGCTACAACAGTACACATTCGTAAAAAACAGCTGAGAACAGAGCAAACACAAGAATTCTGGCCTCAAGCAGAAATGCTCAAGTCAATTTTAAATTATCAAATGATTCCATTATTGTAAGTTCTAAAAACTAGCCGTAACCCATTCAGCTATCCATTTAATTTATTATATGGTTTGTATAGAAAAAGTATTTTGATTTAGCACATGCTGAAATTAAGTTCAAAGATAGAATTGCCCCAGAAAAATGAAGTTGGAGCTCCTGCTCTTTTTGAGGGAGATGGGAAGGGACAGACCAAAAACACACAAAAAAGCCAATACACTACTTGTTAAAGATTTCACTCCATAAATGCATCATGTCTGGCAGATTTCTATCCAGGCACAGAGATGAAAAGAGCACACCCTAATGGAAAAAATGAAGAGAGACTTCACACACAGGATAAAGCAGTAGAAGACAACTGAAATCAAGGCTTGAGAAACACAAGGTAGCTTTTTATAAAAGTGATTCTACAGCAGGGGTGTCAAACACGTGGCCTGTGGGCCGAATGCGGCCCACGAACCTCTTCCATCAGGCCTGCGACTGCGCTCTGTGGGACCACATTCTCCCTAACAGAGAGAGAGGGGGGGTCTTGCATACCCAGTGCTCCGCAATGCCGTGAGAGGGTCAGGTCTCACAACATCACGGAACACTAGGTATGCAAGACCACACTCTCTCCCTACCAGAGAGAGAGAGAGAGAGAGATTGCGGAGTGCAGTTTCACATACATAGCACTCTGCAATGCTGTGAGAGTGCCATAGTATTTCGAGATATGTATGTACGGCCCACTTGAAGTACACTTAAGTCAAATCCGGCCCGCCACAGCGAACGAGTTTGACACCCGTTTACAGTGTCAGCCTAAATGGCCACATCACAGAACTACAACCAGATTGATATTTTATTGAAGAGAGTCCACTACTAAAACTTCAGGGCAGACACGAGGTGTACTTATATAGCTCATCCCTACTATGGGATAAATCCTGCCCCATATGCCATTAAGAGACAGTTTCTGTGCCCCAACTCCAGCCCATCACATCCAGAGGGTGGTTAAATGTGGTGTAGAAAAAAGGCAGCAGCACAAACAAAGCTGTTCAGGAGATTGAGAGCTCCTGCAAATGAGTACCTAATCCAATCCCCTAAAGAACCCTTCAAAGATACTGGTGCCACTCTCCCTGCACACTGTGGGCAGAAGCTTCTGCACAGCAGTTACAGAATCAGAAAGGGACCAGAAAAAGGCAACACTAAGAAAAATTAGAAAAGAGTCTTAATTGGGTTGAGTGGGGAAGTCCTAACTTGTCTGACCACTGATGAGCTTGAATATATTGAGTATTTCTTAACTATACATTCCTAGTGTACTATGTATGTAGGTTTTGCAGAATTCAGTATTTTTTTTATAATTTCAAAGGACAATATCAAGGTCTTTTAAAAACATTTTTTACATTTTTATCAACAAATTGTCACAGTGGGTTGTGTCGGGTGGAGATCAGACTATTGGGGAGGTCAGAGAATTTTTTAATGACATTAAATGTTGAAAATCAAAGTTAAAACTTAACAATGTCAAAATAAATATAAATAAAATAAATATCCTTGTATAAGACTCTAATATGTTCTCAAGCAGCATTTTTCCTACTTCGCCTATCTATCTATACATTTCTATCATCACCAATGGAAGTGGGTGCGTGTAAAGTGAAATCAATGCTTTTGGATAGAAATCTAATAACATCAAGTTTATACAAATATTAAAAGTCCTACAATTATAATGCCATGGCCCTCTGTCATGGAAGAACTGAAATAGGAAAACATCTTTTGATCCTTAGGTATTTTAACACTACTTGAAACTGTGATGAGAGATGTTATAAAAACAATCTGGAGATAAATCGTCATATAAAACATTACCTTTGGGATAAAGAGAAATTACTGTCATTGGGAGGGTTGCATATGGCAACAAAAGCCCACTTCTGCACCAAGTTCTCAGCCCGACATGTTTTGAAATCACTGAAGTGTTCAATGTTAGTTGTTTGCTTTACGGAGAAATCCTTCTCCACCCTTGCCTATAGAGCTGTCAATGCAATAAAACAGCAAGTATTTTGTTTGATTTACCTGTTCATACGCATCCAGGTGTGAATCATCTGGAATGATATGTGGGCTAACAGACATCCCCCCTGTTTTTAGCTCTATTTGCTGGGCTTGTTCTCTGTAGCCAAGGTTTCCACAGCCCAGTCTGTAAAAAGAGTTTTATTTCTGCTGAGTTCAATCATATACTTAAACCAGAAACAATCCAAGTTGCCAATACAAATATATAATGTAATTTAGGAATATAAGTAATCTGAGACATTACCAAATACATGGGTTTTTTTAAATTAATAAAGACACTTCCTAAAATGTTAGCAAATAGCCAATATTTGTTATTAAACAAGGAAAAAATCATTTAAAATACAAAAGTACAAAATGTATTTGATAAATCAAATAGCACACAAGCTTGCTGTCTAGCTGTCTCAGACCCTCCGCAATAATCAAAATTATTTGTACTATTGAAACATCACCTAAATTAATAGAAAACAGAGGAAAGTTCCAAGTTCCAAAGGGGTAGCCATGTTAGTCTAGGTCACCAAACAAACAAGGAGTCCTGTGGCACTTTTAAAAGACTAACAAATTTATTTATTGCATCAGCTTTCGTGGGAGAAATCCTTCTCCACCCTTACCTATAGTGCTGTCAAGCAATACAACACCATGTATTTTGTTTGATTTACCTGTTCATATGCATCGAGGTGTGAATCATCTGGAATGATATGTGGGCTAACAGACACCCCCCCTGTTTTTAGCTCTATTTGCTGGGCTTGTTCTCTGTAACCAAGGTTACCACAGCCCACTCTGTCAAAGCATCTGATGAAGTGGGATTTCCTCCCATGAGAGCTTATGCGAAAAATAGATTTGTTAGTCTTTAAAAGTGCGACAGGACTCCTTGTTTGTTCAGAGGAAAGTTAGAAAGCTTCCCGGGAAGTGTTCACTATCAATATTATTTCCTTGTACTGTAACGCATCATCTCATCCTCACAGATTCAAATACCATAATTATCTTACTTAGTAATGACATTGCAGAAGAGAGGCACATATGGTTTGAGCTCCTCTGGAAGTGTGTTCAAACTGGAAACTGCTCTGAAATACACGATCCCATTGGTCGGCTGAGCACAGTACTGGACAGGAATTTCATCAGCTATAAATAAGAGAAAAACATTGCAGTCTGCATCCCTCACTCTGAGCACATGAAAGATATGACATTTGCCAAAAGGACCTTATACTAGAGTTATTTTTGATACTACGGAGGCAGTAGAAGGCCACTTCCTGTATTAATTGAGGATATTGAAATGAATCCTGAGTTTTCTAGAGCAGTATACAGTTATAACAACTTAATAAGAATCATCTTCACAACGACCAGACTGAGAAACGTCATTAAATATTTAAGTTTTTGAGTAAGAGAAGGACAAAGTGGTTGAGGTAAGATCTTTTATTGGACCAAATTCTGCTGATGAGAGAGACAGAGAGAGAGAACCTTTCGAGCTACATAAGAGGAGTTCTTCAGGTTTGAGTAGCTTAAAAATTTGTCTCTCTCACGTAATAGATGTTGGTCCAATAAAAGATACAACTCACCCATCTTGTCTCTAATATCCTGGGACTGGCACAGCTACAACACTGCATACAAGAATAAGAGAGCAGTCAAACTGAAAGTCAATTGTTTTTAAAAGCCACATTACACAATTTTTCATTCCTTCTTCCCCTTCAGTCCATCATCATCTCCAACTCAAGGGAGAATAGCTGGGATTTTTACATGGCAAACAAAGCAGTGGGAAATCCAAATATATTGTAGGTGATATATGGACTAGTCTTGCTGACCCCTATGGAAAAGGAAGGGGGGTATTGTTTGGAGGAATACAGGAGAAATGAGAAAAAGAAAGAAAGTCATTTTAAAAAATTAGTCAGAAAAAGCTATCTTCAGGCCCACTTTTTCTGCTTTATTTCCCATCCCCATCCCCCTTTTAAGTAAGTTGGGGGGATTGCTAGTACTGCAATGAGAGAGAAGCTGAGATGGCAGCTTTATTAATGGCAAACAACTTGACCATTTGAGTACAAATAACAGAAGAAAACTTGTGGGAGTCATGGTAGAGAGATTTGTACACAGAGAAGTATGCTTAATACAGACCACTATATATCTCATGATTGCGGAAGTTAGTATCTATCAAAGTTCACGGAACAATATAACATACAAATCCAAACATTTCAGAACTCTAATTGCTAGAAATAATTCAATATCTGTATTTACTGTTTTTAATAGTCAGAAGTTCTCACATGCTCTTCTGGGGTGAGAATTTGCTCCTTCAATATTTTCTTAGAGGCAGAGGTTTTCTAGTTCATTAAAATTAATTATGCTGCTCCTGTTATAAAACTGTTTTTTATTGACTGATACATGTTACCACAAAAATTTATACTGACTAAATCCATTAGACTCAACCACGACATTTAAATTTTGAAAGAAATACCTTTCTTTTTTTCCCTCACAGGTACTTTTTTGAATTCTGCCAATGGTGATATTTAGTGGATGGCCAATGTAATTTTTACATGCTGTACAATTCCCTGTAATAACCTGGAACTGAGAGATTATATTCACTTACCAGCAAGTAGCAACAAAATAATAGCTATTCAGTATACATCTGTTTGTTTTTTATCTATTCATGTAGTGATTCCAGTCTGATAGATGAATCTACCACTATTAGATGCTAAAGCAACAAATTCTGTTCTGTGGCTTATACTAACGTATGAAAGAATCAAGCAATTTAGGAACACGAGAGATTCACTTCCAGTCCATTTTGACACCTGCTATCAAAGGATGCTGTTTTGCAGAAAGGCTACCACTGAAAATTTTGTGCAACCCAACATGACTTTTTCAGCATTTTACTATAATTCCACAACTGATACAAGTAAACTACAATTACTTGTTCTCTGTCCATTTTTAGAACAGCTCTGGGACCAAATAGGAAAAGTTATACTATTTATTGTATTTCAAGTGTTGCAACCACCTCGGAACAACTTAGCAGTATAGAATAAAAGCGTCAAGACTGAACCAATATACTGCCAAGTATATGAAGTCTTTTCATTTCTTGTTTACTTCTCAAAGTAAAATGCCTGCAAATTAAACTGTTCCTTCATTTTACCAAAAAATGTATTATACTAACCTGCAAATGCAATCTCCAGCTCAGTGAATGGGATAGTAGGTTCAATGTCAGATACTTTAAGAGCCGGGAGACAGGAGGTATCCTGAGGTTTGCTTTGAAGAGAAATTAATTCCAAACCTAAAAAGGAATGGAAAATATTAATCTTAATGCTTAAAGGTTTCCAAAAAACCTGCATCAAAACCTAGTGAAAATATGTAACTAAGGGGAAAAAACATTTCTATGGCAGAGTTTGATATTTCCCATTCCCACCAGCTCCCTGAAATTATTATATAGGTACTATATTTTATTAAAATGCACATTAAAGGCCATTATACATAATCCACCAGTGTACTAACAGAATAAAGTGTTTCTTTCTCCTCCTTTTTATGATAGTGTGATCCAGACCTCAAAAAATTTACCAGACACGTACCAGCCAGTGGGAGGCACATGGCTTTCAGGTGAGAAGCGCAATATCCACCTAGAATTCTTACCAGAGTGCTCTCTCTGGATCTTGCGGTGTGTTGTGGCGCTAAATCTGTTAGTCTGTTTTGAAAATCTCAATCATTGCCTTTTGTATCTGCTCTAGCTCTAGTGGTTGCTTTAAAAAAAGCTCAAATTCAGCTTTTGATAAAGGCAACCTCACCTTCCTGCTAGAAAGTTGAAGGATCTCTTCCTCTCCCAATTCCATAACCTTCACGATTCTCTGAAGTAGTATCTGAGCTTTTCTCCTCCTCCTGATTCCGTCTCCCTTTTCTTCTCTGAATACTGTACAGCCTGCCCTACTCATGGTGTTTATAGCTTTCCCAAGCACCAAAAGTGTAAGTGATATGGTTGTTTGACTCACTGTTGTCCACAGATGCCAAATCTTGTTAATGTCACTTAGTAGCTGCTTCCAGCAGCTTAAGCTACAATGTTAGAAAAACTACAGTGTGCAGTCTAAAAGACATCATTATTTCAATTCACATTCTGAAGGTTATCCTCGGACGCAAAAAGAGCTGGAAACAATGAAGAAAGTCAAACTTCAGAAGTGTTACTTACATCTCCTCACTTGGTCATAAATGCTTCCTACAGAACAGTGGATGGAACTGTGGATAGATCTGCTGTTCTGAAAGCAAGTTTTCTACATGTTTTCTAAGTATTAGCAAGTTAATATTAAAAAGAACATTGCCTTCACCTCTCCTCCAAGGCTTTCATCATTTTCTTCATTTTTTAAATATACTGGTGATCTCTTTAACTGTAAATTTGTGTTTTACATACAAATGCAACAGCACAAATTATTATTTTTTTTTAAAGTAAAGTCCATTTCCAAAACAAATGTTGAAAGACTACTGGAATATATAACAAAGATTTTTAAATATTCTATAAAGGAGAAAAAATAGCTGACTGATTTTTTTAAATCCATTATCAGAACTCAAAAAAGCATTAGAAGACTCTAACCTTTTTCATATGTTTGTTTCTTCTCTTCTTCAGAAAGAGCATTGACCTTTTGTTTCAGTTTTTCTGCTTCCAATTTTGCTTGTTTTTCATAGTAACTTTCATCTGGACTCATCGACAAAGTCAATCTATGTGGATTATCCTGTACAAATACATTCCGAGAACAAAATATTAAGTTTAAGAACTGCTTCTTCCTCCCTTTTGTTTTCTGATCCGTAAATTTCTGACATCACCAGCAGATTATGCAGCATACCATCCAAAGTACTGTGCTAAAGACACTTAAGGGCTCATTTTTTCTTTCAGGCAAAATCCTACCCTTTGATGCATTAATACACAAGGGTAGAAAAGGATGCTCAAAGACACAAAAATGAGCCCAAGCGTTTTCTTTGAGTCATTTGAGTAGCCAGAATCCTGCAAGGACACATTGGTCACTGCTCCAATCAAATCAATATAAACTATAGAAGTGTAACTTTCTCACACAGACAAGGCCACAGACACGCATGGCCTACCTGACTAATGTGCAAATGCTCAGAAAGTCCATGTGAAGCAGAGCGTCAATCCACAAAGAGGGTACATGTATCTTATACAGCCACCTGAAATTCTACCTGAGAGATGCGGTGCATAACGCTGCCTCTCCTGCCAGGGGATCCCCATTGCAATGTGAAAATTCCCTATGTGTTACAAAACACTATTAAAAGGACACTGTGAACATGAAACAAGTAACTGGCCATCAAGAAGTTTAGACTTAAAATTAGATGCAGGTTTCTAAAAATCAGAAGAATGAAGTTTTGAAATAGCCTTCCAAGGGGACCTGTGGGGGCAAAAATCCTAGATAGCTTCAAAGCTGAGCTTGATAAATTTATGGAGGGGATAGTATGATATGACAGCCTAATTTGACAAGTAATTGATCTTTGACTATTGGTGGTAGATATGCCAATGGCTTGAGATGGGACATTCAATAGTAAAGGTTCTTCCTTATTACAGAGAATTCTTTCTTGGGTGTCTGACTAGTGAGTCTTGCCCATGTACTCAGGGTTTAACTGATCGCCTTATTTGGGGTCGGTAAGGAATTTTCTCCAGGGCAGATTGGCAAAGACACGGGGGGGTTTTCACCTTCCTCTGTAGCAAGGGGCATGGCCCACTTCCTGGTGGATTCTCTGTACTTTACAGTCTTTAAACCATAATTTGAGAACTTTAATAACTGGTTAGAGCTTTATTACAGGAGTGGATTGGTGAGGCTCTGTGGCCTGCCTTATGCAAAAGGTCAGACTAGATGATCATACTGGTCCATTCTGACCTTAGAGTCTGAGTCTATGAAACTGTCCGTTTAAAATACGAGTCTAAAAAGGTCAAGGTGCACTTGTTTCTGAGACCCACTGCCAAGACTCAGGGCATTATAATCACACTTTACCATTTTAGGAGTTTCTCTCTCCTGTTGGGTGAATGGCCCACCTGAACAAAGAAAGATGGCTAACTACACAAGGCAACAGTGAAACTTACTATTAGGAAAAAGTGCTGTCAAACGTATAGAGTGAAAAAGACTTTTCCCTCACCTCTAATTTTTCAGCTTCTACCAATAATTAAATATATATCTTAAGATGTAAGAAAGTCTCTGAATATTTCACCATCATTTTCTATTTTGAGGGCTGGCACAGGTGGGTTCCCTCTTAAAACTTCTCCTCAAAATTATACTATAAAGGGCATTGTCACAAACTCTGTATTGCATTCCTTTGCTTTGAATGTCAAAACATTAAATAACTAAAGCTACCAAAGTACTTACTAACAATAAGAGTGCCCTCTGGAAAGCAACTTTCAGCTCACACCGTTCTCTCATGCTGCCCTTAACTATAACAGGAACTACTTTCATGAAATCTAGCTGGTAGTGATCTACTATAATTCTATCCTTCAAGAACATAAGTAATTTAAAAAGAAAGGGAGGGTGACTAAGTGACATGAATCTGGATGCTGGTTTGTGGCTAGAGGTGGGTGAATTTATTCCCCCCACTGAAAAATGAGTTCAAGGCAACTAAAACACATCCAGAATTGGCCTTGAATTTGCCTAATTGTGTCGACTGAAAAAAATTCCAAAAAACTTGGTGTTTTGTTTTAACAATGCTGAAACAATTTTTTTTGAAAATGATTAAAATTTTATTTCATTTCCTTTTTCATAAAACCAGAAAAAAAGACGAGGCTAATATTTTGTTCAATTCAAAATGAGAACTCCTGTCCTTATTCTTCTACCTTTTGGTTCAGCCAGAAAAAAAAAAAAAAAAGTTATTCACAGAATTTTATTTTTTATTTACTGGCATCAGTGAGTTTAAATAATGCTTCAAAATGACTGAATGGATCCAAAAAAAAAGGCCACAGATGTTTAAGGATATTCTCTACCATACTACTTCATTTAAAAAAACCAACCAACCAAAACAAACAAAAAACAAAAACAAAAACAAAAAACAAACAAAAAACAAAGAAAAGACTAAAAGACTGGAAAATAATAAGGAAGACATGGAGGTTAAATACCACAGCTTAGTTCTATAGCTAAATCAAACAGAAGCCCTGTAAGAACAAGTGACCATATTATCTATTACAGAACACTGAAAGGGGAAAAAATCCTTTGATAGTTACTAAAAATTGCTAGCAACAGGAATAGACATTGCTTGGCATAACAGATTGTACCCCTATGTTCACTACTTTAAAAAAACTATTTTTTTTCTTGTTTTTTACAAAGTATGCTTTATACAATATTATCATAATTCACTGATCATAATTGTCCTGGTAAAATATGTGAGGTAACATTGTATGTAAAGTTATAAGATTCTGCTGTATGATGTTATTAAGGCATATTAAGCATGGGGAAGCAACCCAGACCAATTCCTCAGAGATAAAAGGCAAACATGCTTTAGCCAGGTGTCAACAAAATCAAATGTACTATCTCCTGGGTAAGTGGCCATTCTTTGGCAGGTAAAATAATATGATCGAGAAATTTACTTTTTGGAAATGAAACACCTGTGGAAACAGACAGGCTGTATCCCAGTCAAACAGGAAGGTATAAAAATGAGGAACAGAGGACTCAAATCACCTCTCTCCCCATATCTCAACAATATCTGAAAGACAAAGAAGCATCGCTAAACTGAGGCAAATCCCGCCAGACTGTTATAAGCCTGTGGGGAGAAAAACCCTTTTATTTCAACTTCACTTAGCTTGTTAAATTAGGTAAAAATCTGTGCTTTACCTTTTACTTCTTTGTAACCAATTGTGCTTTCTATGCCAAATTACTTGTAATCACTTAAAATCTTTTTCCTTAGTTATTAAACTTATTCCCAATCATAGAATCATAGAATTTTAGGGATGGAAGGGACCTCATGAGGTCATCTAGTCCAACCCCCTGCTAAAAGCAGGACCACTCTCACTAAATCACCCCAGCCAGGGTTTTGTCCAGCGTTGTTTGGATCAAAGTGTTTGAGAAAGCTCATGTGAGATAACAAAATTTGTGCATGTAATTTTCGATTAATAAGATGATGAACTTTCTATGAGCTTGTACTGAACAGAAAGAAAAGAATTGTGGAGTATACAACATGATGCACATCTCTGGGGACAAGCCTGGGACTGGGAATTTGCTGGTGTCACTCCGCAATACAATTCAGGAATGGCTAGCTAGAGGCAATCCCATCACTTAATTGAGAGTAATTCACATGCTAGAGGCTGTGTGAGAGCAGATCAGGAGTGGTTGCTCTCACAGTGAAGCAGTATAAAAGGCACCCCAGACTGGAGAATTGAGGGGACACAGCTATTCAACAGTTCAGACTGTACCCTGGAGATGGTCACATTTGGATTCTGCCCAATATACACACTTTAGCTGGACATTTGACAAAAAAGGGCTGTAGCCACATTTTTAAAAGTCTTAATTTTAAGGTATATATGATGAGTGGGTTCCATCTGTAAATGCTGACATTTTAAGCTGCCTACAACAATGGGTTCTATAGTTACGAAAAAAATCAAGAGGCTAGCACTATTATCACAGGCTCAAACAGTGTGATTTAGAAATTAATATTCAAAGAACTTTTTCTCTAGTTTCCTTACCTTAAAATACTGTTTAACCTTTTCCTGAAGAAATGTTGGGTTTTCCTTGAGGCACTGTCTGAACTGAGACACACTGTCTGCAATCTTCAAAAGTTCCACAGGGTCTCCCTCGTGATTCCAGCAGGAGGCTATGTACTTGATTGACAAGAAATTAGGTAAACATGACAATTGCATTTACAAGTATTTCATGGACTGAGATACATATTCCAGAACACACACATTACCAGCCTTGTTTATA
Source organism: Pelusios castaneus (assembly GCA_007922175.1). Lineage (NCBI taxonomy): Eukaryota > Metazoa > Chordata > Testudines > Pelomedusidae > Pelusios > Pelusios castaneus. The sequence continues at coordinate 7,821,980 of ML685862.1, forward strand.
TATTTATGGCAACAAGCAACATCCAAAACTTCAGGAATACCACCATTAGATATGTATATAAGATAAGAAAATGATACTATTTGTTGAAAGGGATAGAGCTTATTGGTGCCCTTCACTTCATTTCCCACCCTCTCCCCTTCAAACCCCCTCCCCCACCAACCTCCCCTCCAAAAAGTTTGGCAGGTTCCCAATTTTCCAAGTTTTCACCTTAAGAAGTCTATTGTCACATTCTAGCCTGGCCCTCTAGCCCAGACCTCATCCATCCTCTTACTTTAAGAAAACACATTCAGTGCAATTGGGAGGAAGGGAATGGGAAAAGTAAAACTGAACCAGAACTGTTAAAAAAGATCAGGTTCCATTGTCAGTTACACATTTGTATGAGTTTTACAACCTAAAGAGAGGACTATGTTTTCACACAACTTACTTATGCGTTTAAATGGGATCATTGTCAAAGTAGATAAGATCTTATAAGCAGAAATCTAATGAGCCTTTTTGTTTTTGTTGTTAGGAATTAGGTGGGAGGAATCATGAATTTTAAAATTTGTGAAACTACTACTGAATGTTGATAAACATACTACAGAAGAATCAGAACTGGAGAGATTGACAGTTTCTTTTCAGCAGAAAAGACATAAGAAAAAAGACATGAAATAAAGTACTCTACAAAGCTAATGTAAAATAAATGCAGAAAAACTGTTCATGTACTTCATCAAATTATATTTTCTACAGTTCTCCATTCTCATTTTCTTAAGAAATACTAGTAGGCATTGTAAGTGTGTAACATCTGTCACGACTCTAAAAAGATATTTAAGAATACTGTGGGAATTTCCTGTTTCAAAGAATGTTATTCTTTTTCATATGCCCGAAGTAACTGTTGTTGAGTGATGGGAATCATTCTATAGTTCATGCTGCAATTGGGCTTCCATTATCAGAGCAATGCTAGCTTCCCACCAAAATCTTCAAGCAAAGAGAGTATCAGTTGAAAAATCAGTAGGTAGATCTTTGGCAGAGAGAATTTTTCCTACAAACTCTGGATCAGTATCTGTTTGTACAGAAAAAATGCTTCAATATTTGGAAGAATGTAATCTTACTCACTCATTAACTTTGATTGGTTAGCTATAAGTTGTTTGACAGTTTCAATGTCTCTTTACAAATGCTGTTTAAAATAATTAAATTCTATATGATTACACTAAAAAATTAAGGTATTTAAAGTTCAACAAACTTAACTTTTGCTTTTTCATCACTGTTGTCACAAGAAAGTAAAAAATGAGACAACTCAGTTACTGAACTTCCCTACCTAAATTCTAGGGTCTTTAAACAATCAGCCTAGGAAAAATGGAAGTTGAAAAGATAATTCCATTTTCATTATTAATGGAAATATGCAGAGATAAATATGGGAGGTCACTGCTGGAGACTTAAGCGGTTTTATCTTTTAAATAAAGTACATTTCTAGAGTATTTTCTTGCAGGGATAATCCCCAAACTTTGAATTATTTGTTTGTAAATTTTACCAATTAAAAAGGGATTTTTTTTAGCACAATTTAATCAGTTAAGTTGAAGACTTTTTTTAAAATGGTGTTCACCATAGTGAGAAACTTATCAAGCTCTTTTTCCAGATTCTAAGTTGAAAAGAACAGCAAAACATTTTAAATCAAGTTTGATTTGATTCTTCTATTTCAAAAAAGGTTGGTCACACATTTTTCTTGCTGCTGTCCCTTCCTCAAATCGCCTGGTAACCCCATTATCCACTCTCGAAGACCTCCTAAAATGCTCACTTATTTTGGATTTAGGGAGATCCACAGGTGGGATTTGCAGGCTGGAGAAAACATGGAATCTGGATAACATAGTGGAGAATGGGAAGAGTCCAAGCAACGTGGGGAAGAGTAAAATGGAAAAGATGGGAAGAGTGACAACAGAGTGATGGATAGTCGACAAGTAGAACATAGGGTGTACCAAAACAGAAGACCATAGAGAAGGAGATAAGGGGAAAGAGTGAACTATTCCACCACTCCTGTAGATCCTATATCTCATAGAAATCCCCCACTTTACAAAGCTTAGCAGGTTTCTCAGGGTCTCTCAGAGCCTCCCTCATTTTTTAGGGGGCTCATCTCTACAGTTGCTTCTATATGGAAACTTTAGATAAACATTCAAACCAATGCAAATTTTCATGTTTAAACTATGATCTTTAATTACAGCAGCAAAGCTAAGTACAAAGGACCAAATATTCAGTCATTTATATAGCCCTAACAAGTGCAAGATGCCTTACAAATGTATGCGTCCTTACAGGCCCAGGAAAAATTGTTACTTCAAAAAAGGAATCCCAGTGAAGCTAACCAGAAAACTGGGCCCTAAATTAAACAATACAAAGTCTAATGACAATAAATTATTGTGGACACTGATGGAAGGAAGGAGAGGCAAAAGAAATATTTCAGTGGAAGTTATGCAAGAAAGGCCTTTCAAAATCTGATCTAGCATTCTAAGACACTGAAGACATTATTTGAGGTGGGGGAGGGGAGAAACACCACTTACTGATGTCAAGGCAAGCCCAAAACTTGTAGACTGATGCTTCATCTGGATTTCAATTTTGTGAAGTAGAGCTTCAACCCTCTCTTCCTCAAATCCCTTCCTTTGGAAAAAGTAAAAAATAAAATAAAAAAAATGCACATATACACAAACAAACCATCATCAATAAAGACATGAAAATGAATTAAAGTATTGAAGCAGCATTGGTACTTAATATTTACCATACAAAATAAAACTTATATGAAATAAGATCACATTATGCCATATAATGAAACAGCACTAATATTAACTCCTGAATATCATGGTGAGAGGCACACTATACATAGGGAAAGTATTTAAGGAAGCTGTGAGGGAAACAGAAGGATGAGAAATAAGATTAGTTCTTTAAGAACTTTGAACCACAATACATTGGTACTTTAGTGTAGTTTCCGTACATTTAAAAATGTAGCTTTTTTAAAAATATACTTGTAGAAATAGCTTGTGCTAAAAGATTACTTCAAGAATGTAATATTACTCACTCAATAACTTCATCTACTGTTCTACCAATAATTTGTTTGACAGTTTCAATGTCTCTCTCAGCAACTCCCTGTAGGCCTACACTGAAGTAAGCCTCTCTCGTGCAGCCATTAAACCTAGAATAAAGAACATTTATTTCAGTGACAGGTACTAAAATTTTTGTAGTCTATAAAACACAAAGAAAATAACTAGCAAATGAATGCAAAAAAAAAAGTTGGAATTTACAAGATTTATACTAAAATGGAAAAGAAAAAAAAACTTAAGATGGCAAGAAGCCAAATTCTTCAGCTATTTATTTTTCAATTTCAGTAGGAATATTACACTTCTCAAAAGGGTCAGTCCAAACCAAAGAATGACGTACAACTACAGGACCAAAACTAAATAGGAAGAATTGAAAAACTAACAGAACTAATCTGTATTAATGTTTTCAAATACAGAAGATTTTTCTGTATTTATATAATTTTATATAGATGACAGATGCTATGACGACAACTCATTTTTAAAACCAACATGTATGTTCTACTTCGGACAATGAGTAGAATGCTGCTACCATTTAATCTTCATATAGCAGTTTTTTAAAAGAGAGCACAAAGCATATTTTGTCACTTTCATATTTGCGTCTCAATGACTCAACAGATTTAGAGAAACTGGAATAGATGTCCCAATGAGATAGCCGTATTAGTCTAGTTCAGCAAAACAAATAAGGAGTCCTGTGGCATTTTAAAGACTAACAAATGTATTTATCACATGAGGTTTCGTGGGAGAAAATCCCACTTCGCCAGACACTTTGAAGATGGGGAACTTACAGAATGGGAGGAAAATAAATGAAGGGAAGTATAAGTCATTGAATCAAGTCAGACTGTTACAGCAAATCAAAATCGTAGTAAAGATTCAAAGACTGGAGAACAGTATATAGAGGAAGGTGAGGTCAAATCACCTATTGTAATGAGAAAAAAATCCATAGTCCCTGTTTAACCGTGAGGCAATGGTGTCAAACCTACATATAAGTTCCAATTCTGCAGTTCTTCTTTGAAGCTTCGATTTGTTATTCATTTGTTTGAGCACAGCTACTAACAAGTCGTCAATGGAGTGAGCAGGGAGATTAAAGTGTTCCCCTATTGGTTTTTGAATGTTGTGATTTCTGATGCCAGACTTGTGTCCATTTATTCTTTTGCACAGAGACTGTCTTGTTGTCCAATATAAAATGCAGGGGCGGGGGGTAAGGGGGAGCATTTCTGGCACATGATGGCATAAATCACATTGGTGGATGAGCAGGTGAATGAGCCCTTGATGGAGTGGCTGGCTTGATTAGGTCCTGTGATGGTGTCTTTTCTGCAGATATGTGGGCAGAGTTGGCAAAATGGTTTGTTACAGGGATACGCGCCTGCTTTTTTCTCTCATTACAACAGGTGATTTGACCTCACCTTCCTCTATGTGCTGTTCCCCAGTGTTTGAATCTTAACAACTACTTTGATTTGCTGTAACAGTCTGACCTGATCCAATGACTTACACTTCCCTGCATTTATTTTCCTCCCATTCTCCCATTCCTCCCTATCTTCAAAGCAACTGACAAAGTGGGATTTTCTCCCACGAAAGCTCATGCAATAAATAAATAAATAGATCTGTTAATCCTTAAAAGTGCCACTGGACTGCTTGTTTGTAAGTCTAAGGTGCAGCTCTAGAAAACTAAAATCCCATTTTCAGAAGTCATGAACATCCTTCAGTTTCAACAGAAGACAATGGAAAGGGAGCTGTTGGGATTTGGCACAGCTGAAAATCAAATCCCCTGTACTCAAAATTCAGCAAGTCAGATGACCAAATTAGAGGCTATTTACTTTTTGCCCCCACCTCCACCCCCTTTTCTTTTTTTGCCATGAATGACTTGTCAAGGACCATTAAGTGATTCAGAACTCAAAAGCATCAAATAAGAAAAGTTCAATTCTCTGGATTATGCTGCTTCTTAATGTTGCACAGATAAATACATACTAGCTAATACTGAAAGTTACCAGTTTCTTGGCAAGAGGTTTCGTGTTAACCTAGCAGGCACTAAACACTGTCATTTCAGTTGGAATGAAGTGTAATTATTTAAAACATTACATTCTTAGGAAATTAATTTACCAGCAGTTATGCACATGGGTAACTTTACTCATCTAAAAAGCCCCATTTCTTTGTTCAATATATTACAAAACTGCAGCTATACAATTTTCTAGGCCTACATGAGACTTTTGGAAATGCACATAACTTGCATATCGTAAATGAGAATCTGATGGCATTTCATCAGACAAAACCAAAGATGTGTTTGTGACAGTCTTCATAGTACACTAAGTCATAAAACTAAACAGAAAAAAACCCAAAGCACCATAAGTAAATAAAAATCTACTAAAGATTAGTTTACTGATTGTTCCAAAGTAATCCTAAAGCACTAAAGATAAGATGTCAATATAAAGTAGTTTTGGATGTGGAAAAGATGTACTTTGGCATGTGAGAGACTGCCACAGGGTTTCAGTCTCCTTTCTCTACAGTGTATAGCCATAAACACACATTTGAAAAGAACTGTTTAAACACTGCATGCCAGTAATCGGTAACAACAAAACTGCAACATGGACTTTGAAAGAGGAGCCTTATTTTGATCTCCATTACACCAGTGTAAGTCAGGAAGCTAATTTAAATGAATATTTCTGTCTATTTGGGTGTCTTGCAAGGTCATAATTTACATTTGAAGATTCTTCGCTGTTTCTCTCTGGAAATAGTAAAATACACCAAAAGGTATTTATATAAAAAGAGGATGCAAAAATTATAATAAGAGTTAATTCTCCCCGCCCCCCACCTAACCTTTGGTTTATTTTTCAGAAAAGGAAGCAATTTTATAATACAAGCAGTGTTAATGTTACAGAAGTTATAGTCATTAAATAATAATGTAATGTAAATTATGACACATACCCAACATCAGGAGAAAAGTCTGTACCAAGATTGGCCTCAAGTAAGGCTTTGTAGAAGGGAGAATTAGGTCCACCAACCAACAGAGAAGACAACAGGTTAAGCGTAAACGTTTCAAAGGTATCTGTAATGCTAAAGAAAAAAAGTAAGTTTCAGTGTTACAGCATTGTGCTCTTTAAAAATATACTGGATATTATATTTAAGTTATCGTTAGCATCAAATACACACTGCTACAGGTTTTCTTTGGGGGGCAGGATGAGAGCAGGTTTTTTTATTTGTTTTAAACTAACTGCCAGTTCTGCATACACAGCCTGAATTCCTAGAGTCAAACTGGGTTCTTTCCACCTGGTACACCAGTGCCCACATAAAGGTTTTAGAGGTTAAATTGGACCCTGAGGTACATATGGGCAATCCCATTACATTCAATAAGTTTGCATAGGTGCAACCAATTACAATACAGTGAACCACTGGTTCCTCAACACTGACCCACAGAATACCTGGTACCAGCTATTAATTTCCACCTGCTAAAGTGGAAGACAGCTAAAAAATATTATTGCTTTCTTAATATTAAATGCTCTAAATAATAATTGACATAATTGTCAAAGGTATATTATTTAACTGGAAAAAGAAAAGGGGGAAGGTCACACAATCATGAATGGGATGAGAGGAGGAAAACTTGAGAATCTTTGTAGTTACCAATTCTACTAATGGTGTGAATGGTGAACTACAGCCCTCAGTAAGATCCTGGTTTGAGAGAATAGACAAGATTCTTGCGTTGTAATTTCATTTTCAATACACTTACTCTGCCAACAGGAAGCTGACACTGATAGTTGTCTGCTTTGTAGGGTCTGCAGCAAATGAATCTAAGCCACATTTTACATGATGCTCTCTCTGTTAAGTATAATAAATAAGAAACTAGGGGTATTAAAATGATTTAAAACATTAAACTTGAACAGAAGTTAATTAATCATCACTTGTTTCTGTAGCATTTTCCTTCTGAGGATTTTAATGCATTTTACAAATGTTAACAAGTTCATTTCTAAATTCATGACTACATCATTCTTGCGTATTATAATCTGTGTGAGATAGATAGTACCTCCATGATATTTTAGAAGTGGGAAACTGATTAAAAAAAAGGGTCAAACAAATCCTGCAATAACTTTCACCCCATTTAAGCCTGGGTGTAAATGAAAACTGGAGTTGGTTCAGAGAACAGAACAAGTTTCTTGGAATAGGAATAAAGGCCATATCTCCTGACTCCCATCACTGTGCTGATTGCTAGATGGGTAATTCTCTAATAGGTTAATAGACTCATAGACTCTAAGGTCAGAAGGGACCAGTATGATCATCTAGTCTGACCTCCTGCACAATGCAGGCCATAAAACCTCACCCACCCACTCCTGCAATAAGCCTCTAACCTATGACTGAGTTATTAAAGTCATCAAATCATGATTTAAAGATACAGAGAATCCACCAGCAAGTCAGCTATTCCCCATGCTACAGAGGAAGGCGAAAAGCCCCCAGAGGCCTAGCCAATCTGCCCTGGGGGCAAATTCCTTCCTGACCCCAAATATGGCGATCAGTTAAACCCTGAGCATGTGGGCAAGTCTCACCAGCCAGTCACCCAAGAAAGAATTCTCTGTAATAACTCAGAACCCACCCCATCTACCCTCTATACTGTGGTATTCTTCGAAAGAGATCACCAAGAACCTAAAGATAACAGAATACAGATCTCAGCACTCAATCATTCAAATTCGTCTTAAGGCCCAAAGCCAGTTAACACTTTTAAAACCAAACAAAATGATGTTCACTTTTATTAAAAAAAACACCCACAGCACAGTACGTTGAATAGCACTGCTGACCAGTATTTAAAGTACTGCAATATACATTTTGGTTGTATAATTATCTTTTACTTACAGGCTTATCCCAGAGTTGCTGTTTTGGGATGGCAGTATTTGGTTCAATTCTATGAAACTTTGTCAGTGCTTCTTCATGAATTTGTTTCAAATGCTGCTCTAATGGGAAATTACCGTAAGTGAAGAACCTGCATTTTAAATACAGGATTAGGATTTAATTTTTAGTCCGTATGAATAATTCATTAGCAATGAAGTCTATTACATTCTGAATTCCATGCATCTTTTAGTGAATTATAGACAAAAATGAATGTGATTATGGTCCACAAACCTATCAAAAATGCCACCAAAAATTCTAATGCAGAAATAAAACTAACACACACCAGCTCCGAATACTTTCTGATTGAAGATTCCCATGCCATTTTCCAGTCACTGTTTTATACACTGAAGTCAAGAACACTAAGAGCCCAAGGCTAGTTTATAGGATAATCTTACAGTACTCTTGGGGGGGAAAAGGTGTGTGTCCAAACAATCGGATTGCAGCAGGCAAATACCCAAAATGATATTTTTCTAGAAGAGAAGCAAGGTTATTTAGCTTCTTGCAATGCAGATAAGATCACACAATCCTTGTCTCAATGAAGTCACAAAGTTCGGCCTGATTTTGCAATGGGATCCACTGAGGCAGACCCTGACAGTTGCAAAGAACATTGTTGACTTACTGGGACTCTACGCAAGCACTAGGAACTGCCTCTGCAGAGTGTATTTGACCATCTAGCCCTAAATTTATACATTTTTGGAAAAGGATGAAGAAAGAAACAAAAAACAGTGGGATGTGGACTGAGAGATCAGCATGGTAATACCTTAGTTTCTCATGAAAGATGCTGAAGGAATCACCTTTAAGGAGAGGCACAAGCCCACGCAATAATTGTCAGGGACACAACTCCTTGGTCCTAGGGCCATGGTGAGGGAATGAACCGCTTCTTCTAGGGCTGAGAAGTGGGGGAGGGAGGTGAGAGTGAGCTGTTTCTCCTGAGGCTGAAGCTGGAGCAAGTGGGGGAGGAAGGAAGGTAAGAGCGAGCTGCCTCTCCTTGGGCTGAAGTTGGGGCAGGAGGAAAGAGCAAAATGCTCCTCCTGGAATAGGAGAGGAGGGCAGGGGCTCATCACAAGACAGGGAGCACAGAACATTACCTCCAAAAGGAGTCTAAGTAAAATTTCTGCACATACAATTTTGCCCTACACCGTACTAAGTAAACACTAATCTAAAGTAAATACCTGCATTATTGTGAGACACACACACACTGCTAACCCAGTATATATCACCTAAGAAGTCAGCAACAATTCAAAGTACCTAGCATTGCTTGGGTGATAATGAGTAGCATGGAACTGTTTAAGCTGTTCCCATGTAAGGTCAGGAATACTTAATGGGTCTCCACCAGATATTACAGCGTAAGTGTGGTTGGGAAGGAGTTTATTCTGTAGGTGTTGTGAGAATACCTTCTCGTTGTCTGTCTTAAAAGAAAAAAATAAACTTTAGTAAACCATCAGAAAAAGCTTTAAGATTAAAAATATTTAACAGCAAGACCTGATCTTACAGCCCTTGCTCATAAAAGTAATTCTTATTCAAGCATGTAGTCTACCACTTCCATTGACTTTAATACAATTTTTATTAATACATTGTTGCTATTGTTAAATTAGATGACTAAGGGCCTATTCCTGCACCCCTGTAATTTCAAAGACAGGAAAACAGCAAGTTCCGCTACTTAAGTACTACACTTATATAAATAATAAGCTTTTCAAAAGACTATTCTTCAAAATAAATTTTATTCTATCTATCTTCAGTATTACTATTAACTGTGGGAGGTTAATATTGGGGAGAGTGGGACTAGTCAAACAAAACTATGAAATTGTTAATTTGTAATGTCAACTATTTTAAATGTTCACGATGCACCTTTATAAGTAACGTTGATAATAAAAGTTGGAACTTACAAATGCCCCTTTCATTTCATTAAAAACAATTCCTTTGAAGACTAGTGGTGTCTGGGGATCAGTTGGATTCTCATGCTCTAGCCTCCAACCTTCTTGCCTGCAAACATTTTAAAATTATTAGCAAGTCTTTGATTTTTAATGTTTATACACATCAACTATTTAAATCTTACCAGAAATCTAATTGTCGCAAACATGGGAAAAATGCAGCATCCAAATACACGGACAGGAGATTCTGAAAATCCTTTGGATTTTGTGTTGAAAATGGGTAGAGTGTGTAATCACTGGCTGTATACAAACAAAGTCAAATATTAATGACCAAAGTGTTTTAGGAAGTTTGCAGTGCATTTCACTTCCTATTTTTAAGTTTGATTGCCCAAATAATTAACTGGAACAGAGCAGAATCTCGCTAACGTGTACACACAATAACTGCTATAGAATATGATGGTTTCTCCCCATTCCTCAGCAATGATCTAATACTGTAGTAAGAGCACTCATGCTTACGATAACATTACTTTTATGAACAGACAACAGAACATTTACTTATATACTATGAAGCACCGAATAGTAAATGAAAAGTAATCTATACTTGTCAAATGAACTAAAATACATTTTGTAAATCAGCACTGTCTTGTTTGTTTGCTAATTTACAAAATTCAATATTTTGCAAAGGATCTCACAGTCAACGTAATTAGAGAGGTTTAACAATAGTTTTAAATAGACAGTTATAGCAAAAAATATAAAAACACCCCATGGAATTTAGGATGCAAGGCATCATCATCATAAAATATTAGTTATTTTGTACTCACCAGTGAATGCATTCATGAAAGTGGACAGTGATCTGTTTAACATTTTAAAGAAAGGATCTCTGCATGGGTACTTTTGAGAACCACAAAGCACAGTGTGTTCAAGAATATGTGGGACACCTGTACTGTCCATCGGAGTGGTGCGAAATTGTACACTGTGAAAGAATGCAACACAATGGTTTGTGACCAAAACAAAGTGTATATTATTTGTTTTGTAATGTAATGATGTGAAAAGCAGCATGGCTTAATAACTAAACTAATCTTCCAACTCTGATGCAGACGACAGGCAGAAATATAATTTTTTTCAAGGGGAAACAACCAAGCACACAATTAGAGAACTTTTGGGGACTTGCCAGGAGGAGAACTTATACTTTTTGGATGAGATATGGCATTTTTCCAGTGCATTTTATGCAGTAGGCCCACAGGTGGTTCATCAGACAAAAAAGTAGCTAAGGATGTTGATAAATTGTAAATGTATATCCAATTTTGACAATGACTATCGCAATATTTGATGGTAACTTTACAGGTAAATTGTATGAATTAAGCCTTGACTACATGTGAAAGTTTTACCATTTTAAGTTAAAAACAGCGCAACCTCCTTGTGTAGAAGTTCTTAAATCTATTTAAGAGTGTCTTATACCAATTTGGCTTAAAAAGGTAAGCAATCAATATCAGCTAATTTGATAAGGCACACTAAAATGGATCTGACAGCATGCATTCTTCTTGAAAAAAATACTCAATTCACTAATTAAAAGGCAGAGGAGAAATGAAGTTTGATAACAGTTTTGGTGAAAAAGGATTTTTTAAAAATCTTTTAATTATGAGCTCCTTAAATGGAAAGCATTAGTAATGTTTATGTATTATGAAGCTGAATCAGAGTTTGCAGATCTCATGTCGTTCCTCCTATGGAAGGTGCTTAATTAAATATTAACAACATATACCTGAATAGATTATTGGAATCCTCACGTGCCACATGTAAATATTTGGCTCCTGTGTTCTCATGGCTAAGTTTCACTACAGTTAGGAATAGCTCAGGAATGGCTGACACCTATATTAAAGAAAATCTCCAAGTCAGTATTCAGCTAAATCCTAGGTAAAATAATTTGTGAACGTTATGGAAAGAGACAACTAGCCTGTTGACTGTACATCAAACATAACTAGAACTAAATTAGAAGAAATTAAAGTTATGAAGGAAAGTAAAGCAAAGAATTTCATAGGGAAGATTACAGCACCTATAATTCAATATTGTATTAAAGTCAGTACATTCAAAGAATCATTAAGAGTTATCCCACTATGCTTTACATTCAAGTGTTTTACCTTCCTTGTCTTTGTTGTTTTAAGCTGCAAACCTTTTATGATATTATGAATAAATAATAATAATAATCACCATAATTTTTAAGAAATGAAGTAGTAATGAGTAATTTTAAAGTATTTTAATAGAAAAAATGTAGAAAAGCCTAGGATTTTATTGTATTTTCATTTTCTCAAATGTGCACTGTCACGTACATTGTCACAGACTGATGATCCAGTGTGCTATAGTATAAATGATTCTGCAATACCATTTGGTACTTATATGGCTTTATGTTTCTGAGAGCCAGATCAAGCACGTAGGCCCCCATCCGGCAGCTGGAGCTAGCACTGGTCCTGAACCTTACACCCACATGGAGTCTGATTAACATCAATGGGATTCAAGAAAACACTATATTGCATCCAATCTCAGGATCAGAACCTTAGCTTGTAAATAATACTTAGCTGGTAAACATACATTAAGAGTGGCAGATCTATTTTTACCTGAGAATTTCCATAGTATGTTGAATTTGAGGTGAACAAGTACAAGAAAAGTAAACTAAATAACACATGATTACCTGATGGGGAGAAATGATAGTTGTGTCTGCAGTACTACTCTAAAATACATATCTGCCACAGGAAACAATCTTTGTACAATTTGGCCACCTATATAAATTGTAAGACAATATGGGGTTCAAAGGATACAGGATTCCACTAATGATCAGAGTTGGGGTTCTGTTAGCAGCTTTGGCACTGGTCACTTTTTTAGCCAAGTTACTTCCAACTCTGTGTGTTTAAGTTTTCCCATTTGTAATATGGGGATAAGGATACTGACTTCTTTTAAAAGGATATCAGGTGAAAAGAGCTATGTCAGGGGTTTTCAAACTGGGGGTCACAAGGTTATTTTATGGGGGTTGTGAGCCACGCAACTCTGAAGGCAGCACCACTGCCAGCAGCAGGGCAGAAGTAAGGGTGGCAGTGGAGTATTAAGTCTGCTGTGAAAAGTGATATTGACAAAGTTTCTTTGCATACTTCCCTGGTATTAAACAGCAATTATTTTTAAAATAACATTTCTGCTTTTAATAGTAATAATAATAATTTGATAATATATGTTTTAATCTTAATTTTTAAAATGGTTAGATACTGTTAATTCATGGTAAACAATCAGATTATAAATTTAGAATTTAAAATAGCATTAAATATAAAAAATGTATTTTAATTTACATGGGGATGGGGTCTCACACTTCAGAGGCCTGCCTTTTTAAGAGTCATCAATGCAAAAAGTCTGAGAACCACATGAATACAACTACTTCCAATACAATAAATAAGATATGCCGCCCAGACCTAAGAGCTCGTATTTTTGTATTAACTTGCAAAAACAAACAGCAAAGCACAATGAAATTAAAGTACTGACAGATGATTGCATGTTTAATATAATAGTTTTCAATGCCTTGAGTTTATTCCCCAAAGTTTACACACAAGCTACTGTGCTTTCAAATTCTAGCAGAATAAGTGTATTTTTTTAAACAGACATTTTGTATTAGTGTTGCCTAAATATTTTTGTTCATAGAAATATCTGTTTGCTTCTATTTGATGCTCAAAACATATATATATAAATATTTACTCTGCCACCCTGACTCTTGGTCTCAACATCTACAGGGAAACATCCTACATTAAAAGAAATTTTGTTTGTACAGTTAATATGTGTTCACAATGAGAGATAGGGACAAAAGACAACACTGTACCTGGTTTACCATGAACCCATGGATTTGTTCTCCTATCTTGTACTGCAGTGCTCTTTCATTTGCAGACCCACTCTTCCACAACTTTTGATTCACAGTCCTGAAATAACATTTTCTTTTTGAAACAAGTGGCAACCCCAAGACCAGGTTTTTCCATAACCCATCTGCTTTTTGTGCTTTATTTTAGGGATGAGGAGGAAGGTGTATTATTATGAATACTGCACTCTATAGCAAAAGCCTAGCTGCTGCCTAGAAGAATTTACTAGACAGAGTTGAGTTTATTGCAAGATCGGAGCCTCTTATGAACAATCCCCATCTTCCTCACAGAATTTGTCACTGACTTCAATGGGCATCTGCCTACATTGAATTCATTTCAGGACAAAAAGGCAAACATTGGTTAGGGTGGGTGACAATTTTAGGGTCTTGTCTATACTGGGAAACTTTCAAAACAACATCCCACTAGTTCAGCCAAGCCTTAGTGTAATCAAATTGTGTGACTTAAGCTTGAACTGCATGTTAAAATTGTACCACTTTAAGTTAAAAACAGCACAACCTCCTTGTGTAGAAGGCCTTAAATCCATTTAAGAGGGTCACACAGAGAGTTTTGCCATGTGAAAGGGGTCACCAATACAAAGTCTGAGAACCACTGAGCCACATGAATATTACTACATCCAATACAATAAATACAGTACACCTCCAAGTCCTGTTTTGTGGATGTTTTTCTAGTGTAGACATGGCCCAGCATTACACAAAACTTTAGGGGAGTAAATTGAGGATTGGGGGAAGCAATCAGCAGCACTGCATTACATCAAACTGATCAGAATTATATGAAGTAGGAGAAGGCTTGAAGTGATGTAGCAATGTTTCTGGGGTAATATCAGAAACAGGTTCTGGAGAATAGAATGGGGGAGGTTGTAAGGGGCAATATTAGAAATGTAGCTATGAAGGACAGTTAAAGGGGGGACAATAAAGAGTAAGATCTATGGGGTGTAAACAGGGGTTTCTGTGAGACTGATTATGGGGTAGATTATGGCTTCAGTAGGGCAGGTGTTTCTATAGCAGATTAACAAAAGGGTGTGAAATGGTGCTTGGTGGTTTAAGGACTGTGTGTGAATAGAAGAAGAGAGTGTTATCAGGAGTGGAGTAGGGACTGTGAGGGAGTAATATAAGAGAAGGTCAAGAGGATAAATTGGGTCTGTATGGCTGAGGGGCTGTAGAATTCACAGAGGAGTAACAAGAAGTACTGCAAACACATGAACTGTGGGGGCAATATCAGGAAGAGTTAGAGCAGGGGTCTGCAACCTGCGGTCCCAGAGCTGCATGCGGCTCTTTGGCTGTCCCACTGCTGCTCCAGACTCCACCACCATCCCCCATCGAGGGATGCTGCAGCAAGTGTCCTGGCTTAGCTCACGGCTCCTTCCACCAAGAAGCTACACACACTGTGGCTCTCAAAACACTTGGTTATTGAGGGAATTTTTTTAAAATGGCTCTTATCTTTTGAGTTGCCAAGCCCTGAGTTAGAGTATAGGAGTGCAGAAGGATATCAAGGACAGACATCTGGGGAAAAGGAGGCTGTGTGCATGGGGGAGGGGACAATTGGTGAGCATGTGGAGGAGAGAAGTCTGGGAGGAGGATTCCATGGGAGGATACCTAGGGATGAGAATGATAGGAGAGGTGAAGGGGTTGGGGTTGGAGGAGGATGATATTTGGGTGATAGATAGTGAGGATGACATGGGGACATTTAGGGAGAAGAGGAAGGATGATACAGGATATGGGAAAGAAGATATCAGGGGAATACATGAGGATATACCTTAGAAGGATGATATGGAGGAAATAGAGGGAGACACCAGGAAAGTAGGATCATATGGGAATGCATGTGGGAAGAGGGTGATATGAGGATGAAAGAGGGGAGATGGGGAAGAGGATCTGGCAGATGTGGGGAGCTGGGAGGAGTATATATCAGGAGCCTTGGGGAAGGCGAATAATATGGCAGATGGAGTGCTGGATGAAGGAGGACATGGGGCGATAAGGGAGAACACAGGGGATGGGAGCTGGGGGAAGGAGGCAATGTGGGGGGTTTGAGAAGACACTGGGGGTAGAGGGGAGGACACAGGAGATGGAGAGAGGCTGGGGGACATGGAGATGTCTAAGAAGAAGGAGGTGATGGGGGGTGGTTGAAAAGATGCTGGGGTATAGGGGAAGAAGCAGGATATGGAGAGAGGATGGGGGACATGGAGGAGATATCTGGGGAGAAGGAGACGATGGGGAGAGGACACAGGATATGGAGAGAGAATGGGGGACACGGAGGAGATATCTGGGGAGAAGGAGACCATGGGGGGAGGACACAGGATACAGAGAGAGGATGGGGGACATGGAGGAGATATCTGGGGAGAAGGAGACATGGGTGCGGGTGGCTGAGAAGACGCTGGGAGTTGGGGGGAGACAGGACGGGAGAGAGGCTGGGGGACATGGAGGAGATA
>ML685862.1:7838112-7927678 GCA_007922175.1 Pelusios castaneus
CTGGGGGACATGGAGGAGATATCTGGGGAGGAGACCATGGGGGGAGAGAGGACGGGAGAGAGGCTGGGGGACGGGAGATATGCGGGGAGAAGGGGGCTGTGCTGGGGGAGGACAGCGAGGCAGACGCGGGGGTCACTACCCGGGGAGAAGCGGGGTGTGGGGGCTGGCGGATGGGGTCGGGGTCGGGCCCCAGCCCAGCCGTCCCGGCTGTACAGCGCCCCCGGCCCCGCCCCGCTCGGCCCCTCTCACCGCCTGAGGCCCAGCAGCCGCCGCGCCGCCCGGTAGCGGCCCCACATGGCTCAGCCCGTCCCCGCCGCAGCGCGAGACAGCAGGACAGGGCCGCATAGGCCGCACGCGGGACTCGCTCGGGGGAGACAGCGGCGTCACTCGCCCCGCCCCCGGCCCCGCCCCCCGCCCGAGAGACGGCGGGTCCGGGGGAGATAAGACGAGCCGAGGCAGACGCGCTTCCGGCCCCGCTGCCGGGAGGAGTCGCGGGGACCCGGGACGGGCCCACTCTGTGCGGGCTCAGTTTCGGGACGCTCCGAGCACGCCCCGACCCGTCAGCCCGCATGTCCCCGCCGTGCCGGGCTCGGCATAAATCACCCGCCAAGGGGGCGGAGACCCCCGCCCCGGGCAGGATCTGTTTGTTTTAGGGCTACTGGCGGGGTCGCAGTGCCCAGCCCTGCCGACATCAGCCGTCCGAACATCAGCCGTGGGCCAAGGAGACGTGAGGCTGAGGGAGGCCTCATCTGGTTCGGACGTGGCCACTCTTTGGGGTGTTTTGTCCCCCATCTGGTAGAGGCAAAGCTACCCTGTTTCCCCAAAAATAAGACCTGCCCATAAAATAAGCCCTAGCAGGATTTCTAAGCATTTGCGCAATATAAGCCCTACCCCGAAAATAAGACCTAGTGATGGGCGTGGCTATGCAGCGTATCTGCACAACCCATGCATTTTGGCGCGTAAGACATCCCCTGAAAATAAGCCCTAGGGTGTCTTCTTGAGGAAAAATTAATGTAAGACCCTGTCTTATTTTCAGGGAAGCACAGTAGACATGGCTCCGTCCGCTGTCTCATGGGGAATGTCATTTTAATTGAAGAGCGTGTCACTCCGGCTCAGCCTCGCAGGTTGTGCCCATGAGGGTACACGTTTCAAAAGGGGGTCACCTGTCCTTCCTGCTCCCCTGTGCAGCATGCCTTCGCATGGGTGGTGTGTGTGAGGTGCTGCTGGCACCTGGCAGAAGTTGGCTGGCACCAGTGGGGATGAGTCCATGGCTTTCCCATAAGTACCAGAATTTTGGGAACACCTGAGTGACAATTCTAGATGTGGTCATAGGTGCCGAAATTATTGGTGTGAGTGGGGCTGCTGCACCCCTGGCTTGAAGTGATTTCCATTGTGTTCAGGGTTTGCAGTTTGGCTCAAGGGCTCTCAGCACCCTTACTATAAAAATTGTTCCAACACTCCTAGATATGGTTCAGGAATACAGTAAAATCTCCCTAATAGGGTGCCACATCAATAGTCCAATGATGAGGATGGTTTTTGTGGGGGGTTTTCTGAGTACATGTATTTAACAGGCTAGGCATGTCTGTCAAAAATTCATATTAAAAAAGTTGGACAAGTGAACAGTAAATGTATTTTGTCCAAGCCCCTATATGTTCTCTGTGTAACAATAACCTCCTGTAAATTTTGAGCCATTCCTCTAGAATTGGATTATTTTTCTTTCCGTGAGAGGCTACCAAAAGTTGAGCTGCTACTAATAGATGAGAGATTAATTCTTCATATCCTTTTGTGTGACTGTTTCCATTAGGAATAACTAGAATTACCTAAGGATCATTTGGTAATACATACCAACCATTTGTGATTCTTGGTTGTGTCACTATCTAGTGACTCAGTATGACCACCATACAGGCATAAAATCTCCTTTTTGCTGCAATTTCCCCATCACTTATTTCTCCTCTGTCTATATTTGTATGCAACCCAACTGGGATGAAATATTGAAACAGTTTCTTAAAGAAATGATCTTTTATTGTGCTGAAAACTGAGTTTATTGGTTGTCTTTTCCAAATCAAATCCCATTCCTCTTCAGTAACTTGTCTATCCAGGTATTTTCCCCAGTTTACTATGTAAGGTCATTTTTTTATGTTAGGAAAGTTGTCTGCAAAGATTGATAATTTTATAAATTAGGTTTTCTTCATTTTTTTTTTTTTAATGGACCAAATGCTGTCACTTGTTTTAAAGTTAGTTTAGGGGTGGATTGAGCCAGTGGCAGCCAGGAAGGCCCCAGATCCTCAGCCCCAGCATGGGCCCAATGTGGCTGGTAGTGGCCAGGCGGTGGCCTGGCCCCGGGTCTCCGCCAGACTTGGGGTACTGGCGCTGGGACTCAGTGCACATGCCCTGTGTTACCAGCGCCACCGCTTCAGCTAGAGTATTGGGCTTCAGCTAGAGTATTGTGTCCAGTTCTGGGTGCCACGTTTCAGGAAAAATTGGAAGAAGTCTGGAGAAGAGCAACAGAAGTGATTTAAGGTCTCGAAAACATGACCAATAAGGGAAGATAGAAAAAATTGGGTTTGTTTTACTTTGGAGAAGAGAAGACTAAAGTAACAGTAACAGTTTTCAAATACATACCAAGTTGTTATAAGGAGGGAGGAAATTGTTCTCTTTAATCTCTAAGACTAGGACAAGAAGCAATGGGTTTAAACTGCAGCAAAGAATGTTTAGGCTGTGCAATAGGAAAATCGTGCTAGCTGTCAGGATAGTTAAGCACTGAAATAAATTGCCTAGAGAGGTTGTGGAATCTCCGTCAGTGAGAATTTTTAAGAGCAGGTTGGCGAGACACCTGTCAGGGATGATCTAGAATCTCAGAGGTGTCAAACCTGTGGCCCCCAGGCCCAAAAACTTCTTCTATCCAGCCTGTGGCTGTGCTCTGTGGGACCACAATCTTCCTAACAGAGAGAAAGACAGAGTGTGGTCTCGCATACCCAGCACTCCACAATGCCGCAAGAGTGTCAGGTCTCATGACATCACAGAGCACTAGGTATGCATGACTGCAGTCTGCGAGACCACACTCCCTAACAGAGAGAGAAAGAGAGAGTGGTCTTGTGGAGCACAGTTTCGCATACACAATGCTCCACGATGCCATAAGAGTTCCGTAGTATTTCAATGTATGGTATGTTCGGCTCACTTGAAATACATGTAAGTGAAATCTGGCCTGCCGTAGCAATAAGTTTGACACCCCTGACTAGATAATCCTTCATCCAGTCTTGAGTGCAGGGAACAGAACTAAAAGATGTCTCAAGGTCCCTTACAGTCCTACCATTCTATGAATCTATAACACTGTAGGGCTAAAGCGGAAGTTTTTGTGACAGACAGGTAATGGTTCCCACATTCCCCCAATGAGCAACCCAACCATGAACTGATGCTGGGCTTCATGCCCAAAGCACCAGCTGAAGCCAGTCTCCTCTGTGAATGGCTGGGGCCTAATATAAGGTGTTTTGCTATTCTGCAAGGCTTGGCTGTGATGTACTTCTTTTATCTGTTCCTTTAAGCTACCTTGGCCTTGAGCCTGGGAGTGTGAAGGGAAAGCGGGCTTGATCACACCGCCTTCTGAGATATTATAAATTAGTATAGCCCCTGGGAATATGTGGACTTCACCGCAGGGCCAAGCAGCAACCTTTGCTGTGAAAACAAGGCCCCTCAGAACCTTCCTCAGGGTCATCCGCAGTCATCTGGGGTGGGAGGGGTCTCCAACTAATGAAGTGACATAAACTTCTCTCCATAGTGTTCTTTGCTTGCTTAAGCATTTATTTACTCATCCTCGCTTTCAATAAATATTTTAAATGGTCTGTGACTGCATCTAGTAAAGCCAAATGCAAACCTACCCCTTTGGGTACCGTTTGGGATAACAAATACCTAACTTGAAAGTATTGGTGCCATGAGGGAATGGGCCAGTTAGTTGGTTTTCATCAGTGCAACTTAGCAAATTTCTATCTCCAAGGTGGAACAGTTCAGAAAATTACAAGCAGCTCAAAACAGTGGGCCAGAACACAAGTTGACTTAAGCCAGTGTGGATGGGGAGTGCCCTTAAATTGACCTAATTGGCCTCTAGGCCCCGGTGCAATGTCGGACAGCTACCCACAAAGCACCACTCCTCCATCGTCCTAGCACCTGCCGGCATGGACACTGGCAGCCGACTGGAGTATTCAGTGTGGACCCTCGAAGTTGACTTAACAAGGTCGACTTTGTCTGCAATATAGATGTACCCTAAGAGTCCATTATACTTCAATCTTACGTTTTTATTCTAATCTTTACTGGCAAATGGTTTAGTATTTGATTTAGATGATAAATTAAAATAATATATTTTTTTTAGTTACTAATACAGGAATTGATGTCTCATCTTTTAATAACTATCAGACCATTTTCATTTATGTATCAATATTTTAGACATCAGAACTTCTAGACAACAAAATTTTGACTATGGCATTTTCTGAAAGCTTTGTAATCCTATGAATGCTAGCAATTTCCATTACAATATTTTATTGAATTGGCGTTTTCAACATTTTTCTGAGCAGACCAACACAGACAGGTTTAAAAATAAGACACACTGTCTTCCAGCAATTTAGCTGCTTCAGTTCCTCCCACTACACAGTACCCTTTGATCTTTACTTCCTTTTTTCATCACTGCACCCACAGCTCTCCTCTTTCCCATTCCAGTGTGTACCCTCTTTATTCCTTTCATCCTCATTACATGATAACGCCTTCATCTGTCTCTTCTTTCTTTCTTTCCTCCACTATAGGGTGCAGCTCCACTGTAACACACTGTAGATATTGCTTCCTTATCTCTGTTCACCAGCTGCTATGTTGCAACCAATCCTTAACTTCTTTCTGCCTCTTCCACTTTCTCTCTCAACTTACTTGTTTTTCAACTTTAGTTTTCTGTTATCTTTTGTTTTACTTTTAAAGTCAGCGTCACAAGACAAATTTATCCCTGGTGAAATTCTGATGTAGTTAAATAAGGGTTTGGAAGCTATGCACTAACTAGGGGGATCAGATGTCCCAACTGTATAGGAACAGTCCCATTATTTGGGACCGATTTTCACACTTGCTATTTGGTCCCCCTAGCACTAACTCACCTAGGCTATGTCTACACTTATTAAAATCAGTTCAAATTAGTTAGTTCGAACTAACTAATTCACTCTAATTTTAGTTAGTTCGAATTAATAGAATCATAGAATAACAGGGATGGAAGGAACCTCATGAGGTCATCTAGTCCAACTCCCTGCTAAAAAGCAGGACCACTCCCACTAAATCACCCCAGCCAGGGTTTTGTCTAACCCAGCCTTAAAAATCTCCAAAGATGGAGATTCTACCACCTCCCTACGTAGCCCATTCCAATGCTTCACCACCCTCCGAGTGAGAAAGTTTTTCCTAATATCCAACCTCAACCTCCCAGCTGTAATTTGAAACCATTGCTCCTTGTTCTGTCCTCTGTTACCATCGAGAACAGCCTAGCTCCCTCCTCTTTGGAGCACCCCTTCAAGTAGTTGAAGTTTGCTATCAAATCTCCCGTCAGTCTTCTCTTCTGTAGACTAAATAAGCCTAGTTCCTTCAGTCTCTCCTCATAAGTCATGTGTCCCTGCCCTCTAATAATTTTGTTGCCCTCTGCTGGACTCTTTCTAATTTGTCCACATCCTTTCTGTAGTGGGGAGCCCAAGACTGGACACAGTATTCCAGATGCGGCCTGACCAGTGTCGAATAGAGGGGAATTATCATTGATTTGCTGGCAATACTCCTACTGATGCAACCTAATATGCCATTGGACTTTTTGGCAACAAGGGCACACTGTTGGCTCATATTCATCTTCCCATCCACCATAACCCCCAGGTCCTTTTCTACAGCGCTGCTACTTAGCCGATCGGTCCCCAGCCTGTAGCAGTGCATGGGATTTTTCCGTTCTAAGTGCAGGACTTTGCACTTGTCTTTGTTGAACCTCATGAGGTTTCTTTCGGCTCAGTGTTCCAATTTGTCCAAGTCTCCCTGGATCCTGTCCCTGCCCTCCAGAGTATCTACCATTCCCCCCAGCGTAGTGTCATCCGCGAACTTACTAAGCACACAGTCTATCCCATCATCAAGATCATTTATGAAGATGTTGAATAGAACCAGTCCCAGGACTGATCCCTGGGGCACTCCACTTGTTACCGGTTGCCAACTAGACATTGAGACATTGATACCTACCTGCTGAGCCCAGTGATCTAGCCAGTTTTCTATCCACCTTACAGTCCTCTCATCCAACCCATACTTCCTTAACTTGCCAATGAGAATGCTGTGGAAAACCGTATCAAAAGCTAAAGGTGAGGTATACCACGTCAACGGCTCTTCCCGCATCCACAAATCCAGTCAACTCATCATAGAAGGAAATCCGGTTGGTCAGGCACGATTTGCCCTTGGTGAATCCATGTTGACTGTTCCTGATCACTCTATTTTCCTCCAAGTGTTTCAGGATGTTTTCTTTGAGAACCTGCTCCATGATTTCCCCAGGGATTGAGGTGAGGCTGACCGGTCTGTAGTTCCCCGGATCCTCCTTTTTCCCTTTCTTGAAGAGAGGTACTATATTTGCCTTTTTCCAATCTTCTGGGACCTCCCCCGTTTGCCACGAGTTCTCAAAGATAATGGCCAGTGGCTCTGCAATCACTTCAGCCAACTCCCTCAGCACCCTCGGATGCAGTTCATCCGGCCCCATGGACTTGTGCACATCCAATTTTTTTAAGTAGTCCCTAACCTGACTTTCCATCACCGAGGGCCACTCTTCTCTCCATTCCGCATCACCCCGTGTAGTAGCCTGGGAGCTGGCCCTCCCTGTGAAGACTGAAGTAAAAAAAGCATTGAGTACTTAAGCCTTTTCCGCATCACCCACCACGAGGGTACCTGCCCCATTCAGTAAGGGACCTACACCACCCCTGATACTTTTCTTGTTGCTAACATACTTATAGAAACCCTTTCTGTTATCCTTCACATCTCTTGCTAGCTGCAACTCCAATTGTCCTTTGGCCTTTCTGATTTTATCCCTGCAGTCCTGAGCAATATCTTTATACGCCTCCCTTGTCATCTGTCGAAGCTTCCACTTCTTGTAAGCTTCCCTTTTACGTTTCAGCTCCCCGCAGAGTTCCCTGCTAAGCCACGCTGGGCGCCGTCCACATTTGCTGTTCTTTCTGCACATAGGAATGTTATCTTACTGTGCCTTTAACAGGGTTTCTTTAAAATACAGCCAGCTGTCTTGGACACCTTTCCCCTTCAGATCAGCCTCCCAAGGGACCCTGCCCATCAGCTCCCTAAAGGAGCCAAAATCTGCTTTTCTGAAGTCCAGGGTGTGTGTTCTGCTTCTTTCTTTCCTTCCATTGATCAGGATCCTGAACTCTACCATCTCATGGTCGCTGCTGCCCAGGTTGCCATTTACTTCTACTTCCCCGATCAATTCTTCTCTGTTTGTGAGCAATAGGTCTAGAGGTGCAAGGCCTCTAGTTGGTTCCTCCAGCATTTGTACTAGGAAGTTGTCCTCAATATTCTCCAAAAACTTCCTGGATTGCCTGTGCTCTGCTGTATTACCTTCTCAGCAGATGTCAGGATAATTGAAGTCCCCCATAAGAACCAGGGCTTGCGATCTGGATACTTCTGTTAGTTGTCCATAGAACGCCTCATCCACCTCCTGGTCTGGCGGTCTGTAGCAGACACCCACGACGACATCCCCCTTGTTGCATTCTTCTCTAAACTTAACCCACAGACTTTCAGCCGGCTTGTTTCCACTTTCACAGTGGAGCTCCGAGCAGTCATACAGCTCTTTTACATATAGCGCTACTCCTCCCCCCCTTCTTCCCTGCCTGTCCTTCCTGAACAATTTATATCTGTCCATGGCAGTGCTCCAATCGTGCAAGTTATCCCACCACATTTCTGTTATTCCAGTTATAACCTAGTTCCTTGTCAGTGCCAGTACTTCCAATTCTTCCTGCTTATTTCCCAGGCTCCTTGCATTTGTGTACAGACACTTAAAATACCGGGCCGATTGCCCTACTTTGCCCTGTCGATTCTCCCTCCTGTTGCATCTTCCTCCTTGCAATTTCTCCCAGTGTCCTCCTTCCCCACTCGCCTGAGGTATTATGACTTCATTAGGAAATAAAAAACAATTATTTGATTTCTCCCCCTCCCCAGTTCCAACTACCCTCCCTTTAATTTGAACTAGCATGGCCACACTGGAATGTTAGTTCAAACTAAGCAAGCACTTGCTTAGTTTAAATTAGCGATCCCCATTCATTTCAATGGCCGGTTAATTTGAACTAAGAAATTAGTTCGAATAAACATGGCCACATTGGTTAATTCGAACTAGTTAGTTCGAATTAACCCCTTAGTTCGAATACCCTATTCAAATTTATTAGTTTGAATTAAGGAAGCCCTTAATTCAAACTAACTAAAGCCCAGTCTAGCCATGGCTTTAGTTATGTTAAGCCAGAAAGATTCTTTCCCCAAGAATCAGGCAGCATAGATAATACTGAAGAGGTTTATTCACGATACCGGGAAGACTGACAGGACAGCTTCAAATTGGTGATGTTACAGTGGTCAAATATATATGCTTCTTTGTCAGTTACATAATCCACTTGGAATTCTTTATCTATTTACTTACATGTACAGACTTGTTCCACCCAGAGAGGACAGAGGTGATAATGACTGATGCAGAGACACTTTAATTACATTAAAGGCCCTATGGCTACATTGGGGTGGGAGGATGGGATGGAGAGGAGGGTCCTTACAGATAGTCAGAAATGTATTGTTCCCATCTAGGCCAGAATTTCTCAATAGGCAGCTGGCCACTGCCTTACTGATTGTTCACAGCACTCTTGTCCTTGGGTGGGTCTGGTATGACTGTTAACCTGAGTTTCATGCCACAATTTACTGTCAGGAAAAGTATCCAGGCTGTAACAGACAAGACCTGACAGAGAAAAAGTCTACAGAGACAGAAAAAACATTAAAGCCTAACAGTTAGTTTGAATTAAGCCTCCTTAATTCGAACTAATTTGCCAGTGTAGACATAGCCCTACTGTATGGAACCGTGTATTTCTATGTTCATTACTCTCGCCTGTTTTTTCTTCCTCCTCTTTCCTCTCACTTATTTCATTTGTTGAACTTTAGCTCAACTTAGATTGTAAGTTCTCTGGGGCAAGAGCTGTTTTTACTTTGTGTGCACAGTGCCTAGCACAATGGATTGGTGCTTCTTAGTACTACTATAGCAGCAATAATAATTACACCAGGGATTAATTAGGTTTGCTCATATAATTTTTAATATAATAAATTGTGTTCTTGAAACAATAACTGTATAAAACGGGTAGTTTCTCCAACTACATATAAATGAGTTTACACTTCATAGTGTTAGTAAATTACATTTTGAAATATTTGCTATTTATTTTCTCAGACTGACATCACAACGTTACCATTTGCATAGAGCAATTTTTACTTTAAGAACACTATGTTGACCTTCCTCTTTCCTACTCACTTAGGTTACTAATTTTCTAGGGTTTAGTAGGAAACATTTCCCTAGTTTGACCATGAACTACTGTATCTTATTACAGATTTCTTTGTCATTGTTTGTTTGTTTCCTTGTTGTAATTTGTGTCTGTAATCATGAAAGGGTAGCATCCTGCTTTTCTACTGTCATGTTTTCTTTTTCATTTTGGGTGCTTATATTGGTATGAAGGCCACTTACTGTCTACATTCTTACCAGCACATTTGGCAAACAGCACATACTTGCAAACTCAGACAGTATGACTGGGCAGAGTTTCAAAGTACAGCATTTTTTTTATTCCTAAATGTAAAGATTTGTTACAAAATTGATTTATTTTCTTGTAACACCCATCTAGATAGATTTTTTTTTCTCTGTTGATATTACCCTTCATTACATCTCATGCATTGATTTTTTTACCTTTTTCTGAAATGGAACTGAAATTAATGTGCTATTTTTCTTCATTTCCTAATTATTAGTTTACTCATGCAGAAGTAACATATGAGTAAAATGTAGCCTATTTGTGGATACATGTTGTTTAGAACTTCTTTGAAATGGAGTGATGAATTTAAGACAAAAAGGAGAATTCAGAGGAATCTCTTCATCAAATAAAAATGTATAATAGATCTAAAATGAGCATAATCTTAACCTACATTCTCTTAGTACCATTTGTTTTGCTATAAACCAGCTTGGCGCTGTGTTTAAAGGAAAGCATGTATTCAGCCCAGTTAAGTTGATACGCTCTGATATATCTTTACAGGAACAAATAAACCATATTATTTCTCAAACTGTCCAGGAGAGGCTGAACTTACAAAGTACATGATTTGGGGGGAAATTCAGGAGTGGGAGCATATTGATATTGGAGTCACCTTGCAAGTAGTAACTCAGGTTGGTGGAAGCCGCTATGCAGTTGCAGATAGGCTGTTGAACAGACAATCAGGATGAAACCTGCATGATGCTGTGTTCTGAGATTCAATCACTTAGCCCAGTTGTTAATTTCAGCTCTTAATGATTTTATTGGGTAGCAGGGAGCCTCAATAATGCTGCATTCTCTGTGTTGTCTGTCACTACACTATGATCTCCACATCAGTGTGAAATCCCCCTCCCAGAATCTGGTCCGGTGTGCTGCTGTGACCCTAGATCTCCACTCCTGAACCCTGACTTACCCCGCTATGCCAGGTGACCACTCACTCCTGAGTCAGTCCACACTAGCCTCCTGTGTGTAAGTGGTCGCAGGCAGTGGGTGTGCACCCTCTGGCCACTCATGGGATGGTCCCCCAGTTAGTACCCCCAACCCCCAGATACCTCACTGGGAACTTCCATCCGACAGAGATGGAAACCCTTCCCCCAATCACTATAGACTCTTGGACCCTTGTCCGTCCATTTGACATTGAAATGGATATGCACATCCTCTCTGATTCACACCCTCTAAAGTCCATACAGCTTTAGATAGAGCAAACACTAGTTTATTGATTAGAATATGAGTTTAAGTAAGTAAGTATAGCAAATCAATGCACAATCATTTAATAAAGGACTCAGGAGTTACCACAAGTACATAAAAAATATAAAACACATGCTAATCTAATAACACTATTCCAAGATTAATCTTCTCCACATTCTTATCCACAAGGCAGGCTGTTGGTGATGTTTAACCTTTCTTGGCCCTCCTGGCTATGTGGATATGCCCTGTCTCTTGGAATTGCTCTCCAGACAGTCTTTCCCTGGCCAAAGCCAAAAACTTCTCCCCTATTCAAAGTGTCTGTATTTGTTTTCCAATCCTCTGTCCGCTGCTATGTGATTCTCTTTGTCCCACCTGAGCTAAGGAGTTCGATTTGCATTGCTTTGTCTTGCTCCTTTGCAGCCTCTGTGCAGAGATAGCCCTGACGGTCTGAACCATGTCACATGCTTCACATGTGTACACATACATGATGCTGCAGGAAACATGGTATCATGGTAATTATGTAGAATATGTTATGAGCATTCATAAAGGAACTTTGCATGGCATATTTGGCAGCATACCACACAATTACATTGCAAAAGTGAACAGAAAAGTTATACAGATCATAACCCACGAGTGCACGGATGTGCATCCTGTGAAAATCAGATCTCAGGCTATGTACACACGATCAGATTAAAGCGCAACAAGGCAATCGCGCTACAAAACTCACGTGACCTTTATTGCGGGACAACGCGTACACACGTTGCTCCCTGCAACGCAACAAAATTACACGCATTATCGCGGTTGAGCGCAATGACTTCTGGGCACCTATCCCATCGTTCCATTTTCCCCTAAGTTGGCGCTATGAATCATGGGATGAAGGAAAGGAACGCAAAGCGCCATGGGTAAAGTGTCAGTTTCCCATGGTGCTTTGTGTTCCCCTAGCGTCTTCCTCGTTGCCAATAGCAACTCGCGCCTATTTTCAACATTGCAGTGACGCAACGCACCACTTGCAATCAATCGCAACAGCGACAGCATGGATCCTGCTATGATCTCCATTGTCGCCTTCAACATTCTGAATACATCTCGGCTTGTTGCTCAGTACGCAATGAGCTCCGAGTCAGATGAGGACACCGAGGAGCAGGGGCTGATCGATGCCCTGCAGAGCAACAGCACCGCGTTGCTCAGCTCCTTCACCGATCATCTGCACACGGTGCAACGCCGTTTCTGGTCGCGAGAGACGAGCACCGAGTGGTGGGATCGCATTGTTATGCAGCTGTGGGATGACGAGCAGTGGGTACAGAACTTTCGAATGCGGAAAGCAACCTTTCTGGAACTGTGCTCAGAGTTGGCCCCTGCCCTGCGACGGAAAGACACCAACATGAGGTCAGCCCTAACCGTGGAGAAGCGTGTTGCGATTGCTGTATGGAAGATGGCGACTCCCGATTGCTATCAGTCCGTTGCAAACCAGTTTGGAGTCGGGAGGACCACCGTCGGATTAGCCCTCTCACAAGTGTGCCAAGCCATCAATCGCATCCTGCTACGGAGGACAGTGACATTGGGCAATGTTCGAGAGATTGTGGACGGCTTTGCTGCCATGGGATTCCCTAACTGCGGGGGAGCCATAGACGGCACACACATCCCTATTTTGGCTCCAGACCATCTCGCGACGGAGTACATAAACAGGAAGGGCTACTTCTCCATGGTGCTGCAAGCACTCGTGGATCACAAGGGTCGTTTCACGGACATCAATGCTGGGTGGTCGGGAAAGGTGCATGATGCCCACATTTTCAGGAACACTGGTCTGTACTGGAAGCTGCAAGGGGGCACCTTTTTCCCTGATCAAAAAATAACAGTGGGGGAGGTGGAGATGCCCATAGTCATCCTCGGAGACCCAGCATACCCACTGATGCCATGGCTCATGAAACCCTACACTGGGAACCTTGATCGCAGCAAGGAGCGGTTCAATTACCGATTGAGCCGCTGCAGAATGACTGTGGAGTGTGCCTTCGGCCGTTTAAAAGGGCGCTGGCGCTGTTTGTATGGGAGGCTGGACTTGGCGGAGGACCAGATCCCTGCCGTGATTGCGTCATGTTGTGTCCTCCATAACATTTGTGAAAGTAGGGGAGAAAAGTTTTCCCCTACGTGGGCTACGGAGGCACAGCGCCTCGAGGAAGCATTCGAGCAGCCAGCCACTAGGAGTATTAGGGTGGCACAAGGAGAAGCTGCTCGCATAAGGGAGGCACTCAGGGAGCATTTCAATGATGCCCTTCCCTAGTTAAGTTCCATGACGCATGAGGTGCACCTTAGGATCATTTCAATAATGTGTATAAATAAATGCATTCTTCAAAGTATTTGTTACTGTTTTTATTGAAACCTGAAAGATGGGGGTGGGGTTACAGGTTGGTGTAGCTCTGGGTCTCGTAAAAGTAGCTTGGGGGGGGGGGGGCTGGATGTTGTCCTGTACCGGGGTGGAGGGTGGCCTTCAAAGAAATGCTTTGAGGGACTGCGGTGTGTGGGAGGCATACACGGCTGAACTGTCTGGAGTGGAGCCCGGACATTTATCGCCTGGGACTGCAAAGCTATCATGTTCTTTAGCAGTTCTGTTTGCTCCTTCATGACGCTTATCAGTTCGTCCCTGTGTTTCTGCCTCCTCTGCTGGGATTCCTCTCTCCAGGCTCTATTCTCCCTTGCGGATTCTTGTGTTGCTTTCAGCAGGTCGTTAAACATATCCTCCCTGTTTCTTCGAGAACGCCGCCTAATGTTTCTCATTCGGTCAGCTGGAGTAGACACCGGCCTTGTGAAGCTCAATTCTAATACAAAAATAACAATATAGACATTGTTAACACATAGCATAGATAGCCAATGTAACCTTCCAGTAGCACATTCCACTGGAAGGTACAGGGCGGTCAACACACTACACTGCGCTGAAGCAGACAAGGTACATTCTAATAGACGGCTTACCGGGGGCTAAGAATCGGAAGAGGGCACACAGATGGAACCCAATATCCCTCTCCTCAGAGTGCCCCTTCCATCTAGAATACATCTCCTACATGCTGCCGGTAGCAGGCCGGGACCGTATGCTGCTGCACTGTGTGCTGCCATGGTTCCCAGGGCTGTGCTTTGCAGCTGGAGAGGCAGAGTGTCCGTCTTTGGGAGCGCAGACACAAACGCTCTCCCATCTAACCTGAGTATTAGGCTCTGGAGGTACATCGAGGAAACCTTTTCTGACCTAAATGCAGATGATTATTTTACAATCACTGCTTGTATTGATGCCCTGCTAATGAATGCAGAGTAAATAGCGTGCAGAGCGGGGACCCGCAAGCACCCCCACCCCAGACAATGATATTTTAGCAGGAGCAGAGCTGAATGAAGGAGAAACTTACCTGAACCCCCCTCTGCCGCCTCAGAGAACAAGCTGCAGTTCAAGCCTTGGGTGGACGTCTCAGCGGGGCTGCTGAAGAGCTCCTGGCTACACGCGGTTGCGCTTTCCTCCGTGTCATCCTCCATCTCCTCCTCCTCCTCCTCCTCAACAACGTCCTCATCCTGCTCGGCTCTGGCAATCACCGGACGAGGAGGGGCTGAAGTGTCCACGGGACTTTTGGCAGTGGTTGTGGGGTCCCCGCTGAGGATGGCTTCTATTTCCTTATAGTACCTGCATGTTGCAGGCGCTGATCCGGAACGGCGGTTTCCCTCCTTCGCTCGGTGATAGGTAATTCTGAGCTCCTTCACCTTTGATCTACACTGCACTGTGTCTCTATCATGCCCTCTCTCTGACATGGCCCGAGAAATTATGCCAAATGTGTCATAATTCCTCCTGCTGCCGCGTAGCTGCGCCTGCACGGCGGACTCTCCCCAGATGCTGATCAGGTCCAGTACCTCTGCCGTGCTCCAAAGGGGTGCGCGTCTTCCACGGCGGGCCGCCATTGCTACTGATGATCGGAGCACAAACACACTCCACGAGGAAGAGAGCAGGAAGTGAAACAGACTTGAAATTTGAAAATCCCGGGAATAAGTTCGGGGCAGGGCGGGGACAGTTTCGTCACGGCCACAGAGCGGGTGGGGGGAAGACCAGAGAGGACGACTTGGGAATGCTGGGACAGTTCCGGACTCCAGTCAATGCGCGGTAAGCGTACACACGAGCTCAAACGCGCAATATATGATCCGCAACAGCTGTTACCACTCTCGTCGGAGTGGTTGTTGGATTGCGCGACAACAAGGCACTTAACGCGCAAGAGCCCTGTTGCACGTGTGTACGCCGTTGTTGCTATCGCGCGGTAATGAGCTTTAATGCGCGATAATCTGATCGTGTGTACAAGGCCTCAGTTTCAGCCCCCTTGGCTGCTCATCAGCAATGGCAATTCTAGTAATTACCCAAGAGAACCATAGAGTCAGAACTAAATCTGATCAGCTCTGCCTTTAAACATGGGGATAAAGCTTCAAATGGTAGGCAGAACTCTTTAAACAAAATCTGTTCCATATAGTAACACCTATCCCACTCCCTCTGATTTCAGCTTGGATTTGGCTTCACTCCCTGTTTGATGAGTGAAGTTAAATTAGGATGACCCTCTCAGTTAGAGCATATTAAGTACAGCCCTGCTGTCTTTCAGTCCTACACTAAGAACAACATTTCATTATCCTGAACTCAAGATTAAAGTGCATTTCATCCCAAAACAGACAAGACTGATCACTTTGGCAAAGTAGGTCTGCTGATCACGTGGACAAAGTAGGTGTGTCTATGCAAATACCTTCTGCTCCTGAGGTCTTGTCCCCAGTTCTTTAATAGATGGCAGGAAGAGCTAATTGAGACCCTGGCTTA
Organism: Pelusios castaneus; assembly: GCA_007922175.1. Lineage (NCBI taxonomy): Eukaryota > Metazoa > Chordata > Testudines > Pelomedusidae > Pelusios > Pelusios castaneus. The sequence goes on from ML685862.1 coordinate 7,853,908, forward strand.
CACCACCATTTCTAAAACTCTACAGTCTTCAAGACTGGAAAAGGTCTTGAAGGAAAAGGTCCCCAGTTGTAGTGCGGCTTTCACACCCCCCATCAAAGTTCTAGTTCTCTCCCCATTTTCTGGGGACAAATTTTCAGTCTAGAAGGTTTTTTATATCTCCCTGGCTGAGCTCCTTTATGCTGTCTGCAAAGGAGATTTCTTTTTGAATCCTTTGCTCCCTTTAAATGGTTTTCCGGTTGACTAATGCAAATTAGTCAGGGGAAATATCTTTCCTTGTGGGGAGTAGCATACGATGGGATGTAGTGATCCTTCCAGGCTCCTCTCTTGATAATTGTGGCTGGCACAGGTAGTCATGTAAGGTAGAAAGTTGGCTTATGTTTCTGTACCCAGAGAGATATATCCCGTACTCAGAATAAGAAAAAGATTCTAGTTGCAAAGCCTGAAAAGATTCACAAAGCCTTTGTGGGCTAGTAGCTAGAAAGCCAAATTTCCACCAGTCCTGAGCCTGCTTTATGTGGAGGCAACACATGATTTCTGATATGCACAAATGGAGATATTTTGATAAGCTCAAGTAGCAATTAGAGTAAAAACACCTTGTTTCCTTTTATATTCTGATTTGGGATTCAAACCGTAGTTTGTTTATATATAGAGAGAGAGAGGGAGAGAGATATATATATTTATAGGATCTGATACAAGTTGCTTGAAAAGCAGCATTAAATGCTCCTTGACTTATATTTCATTACTATTAAACAGTGGTGAAGCAGAAACAGTCTGTTCTTGCCACTGTTAACATCAGTATGTCACTGCACAATTGACCAACTCAAACTCACAATGATGTTCTAATCTAGACAGAGAGTATGATTGTAAAACTTGTTAAATCTTTGCATTTTGTGTCATTATCTTGTTTCATCAAAGTAAAAACTTAGAAATGCAGGCCATCTGTTTTGATGATACAAGTCAAAATGCATCAGTGATGCTGAAGATTGCATGAATTTTCATTTGTTAGATAACATGTTTTCAGTTAACCTTTAAATACCATAGGCCAAAAATGTTGGCACTCTTTTATCTCTTGTGTAGTCAGCAAAGTAAATGGTATTACATGGAGCAAACTTCAGGGAAGATTTGCCTCATAGCCCTGCCACATCCTAGTCCTGCTAATCATTAGCCCAAATGATCATTGACCTGAACAGAAGGTGCACAAGCATTATGAACACCGCTTGGTACTGCCAGAAATGAAAGGATCAAATATGCAATATTTAATGCAAAGATCATACCTTGTTAAGGGCAGTTGTGTCTTGTGTGATCCTTTTATTTTTGCAAGGATATTCCTCACTTGTACCAGTGGGTTTTAATGGGAGATTTTACCGCAGAAAGGATTTCAGAACTAAGCCATAATTTTTATCCTGCAAATGTTACTCTTTCTTCCAGTTTTCAAGATGTGTAGATCTTAATCCCTTGAATAATCCATACATTCTTCAAATAGGTAATGCGACCTGATAGTCATAATGATCACAGGCTTTGTCACAAGTAAAATATTATCCAAAGTAAATGAAATCAGGTGGGTTGAAGCTTTGAGAGAATGTCTCCAGAACGACCGAACATATTTGTTTCATCTTCAACATGTAACCCAAATGAAGAGCACATTATGATGTACTCCACAGAGAATATAGTTCATTATCCTCAGCAACGTGTCTTTTCCATCTTGTACTAAAAGCAAAGTATTCTTTTTCATCTTTTTTCTTAATGAAGACCTGCCACCTCTTTGCTTAATAATTAAAGACAACCTAACACAGAAATTTCCTGTTGGACTATTACTCTTTCTTCCAGTTTTCAAGATGTGTAGATCTTATTCCCTTGAATAATCCATACATTCTTCAAATAGGCAATACGACCTGATAGTCATAATGATCACAGGCTTTGTCACAAGTAAAATATTATCCAAAGTGAATGAAATCAGGTGGGTTGAAGCTTTGAGAGAATGTCTCCAGAATGACTGAACATATTTGTTTCATCTTCGACATGTAACCCAAATGAAGAGCACATTATGATGTACTCCACAGAGAATATAGTCCATTATCCTCAGCAATGTGTCTTTTCCATCTTGTACTAAAAGCAAAGTATTCTTTTTCATCCTTTTTCTTAATGAAGACCTGCCACCTCTTTGCTTAATAATTAAAGACAACCTAACACAGAAACTTCCTGTTGGACTATTACTTGCACCAGTAACATGAAAAAGAGTCAAGGTTTGGGTTTTCTTTTTTCGGGGGGGGGGAGTGTTCTGATAGCTCTTGTTAATATGCTACCAACTTCTAAAATGAAATCATGACTGTATTGAAATCAACAGCAAAACTCCATTTCCATGGATTTCACTCATAATTCCTTTAATACAAAAGGTTTTAAAATCAGTGAGCCTCAGAAGACTCTCATGGAGTTAGACTGATATTACCTCTGTTTTACAGAGAGATAAACTGAAGCACAGTGACTTGGCCAACTCAATGTCATACAGAGAGTCAGTGATAGAGCCAAAAATAGAACTCGGGAATTTGGATTTATTGGCACCTGGTCTGACTGCTAAACAGGATTACACCAAGAAAAAAAGAACCTAAAACACTTAGCCATTCTGGGCCGGATCCTGCCCTCAAGTGTGGTGCAATTCCCAGTGAAGTCACTGTCAAGTTTGGCCATGTGGACCTCTATTTGTAAACAAATACCTAATATTGTTAACAAAACACAAAACTACTTGAAACTGAGCAGTTCTTTTCTTAAGCCTACCCTATGGACTTGGAAACAAGACTCTTTACACTAAATAAGGTACAGAGAACCCACTGGCAATTAAGTCATGCCTCATGCTACAGAGGAAGGCTTAGCCAATCTGCCCATTACAATTTAATTTAAATTCCATTATTGCTTTAATAGAAATAATATGCATATAACTTGCCATCTCAAATAGAATTTCCCAAACACTTCAAATTAAACACAATGGATTAGATAAAAGAATAAAACAAGCTTACTTACGAAAGATACATTTTAAGTGAGTACAACTAAAAGCGCATTGTAAATTATGCACGAAGAAAATGGCCCCAACTTTCAGGGAAAACACTTAGAGGGACTTAGAGAGGCTTTACCATTTTGCACCAGTATCAAATTTTACTCTAAGTATATTGCCTTATGCGGTACTAGCAAATTTGTGGCTTGAATATAGTTTATTTGCTTTTTAATCATTGCCAATGCTGATTGTATCAATGAAATGTTTATCTTGGTCAGAAACAAAATAATCAATAAGGGCAAGAAAAAATACTTCTCTGAGACAAAAGGAATTTTGAAAGGAGAAAAGGAATTTAGATAAGAAGAAAACAAGGATTAGGAAGAAGGTTTGTCACGAGAAAGGGTGATAACAATTTAAAATGAGATAGGGAAGATACAGTCTACGTGGAAGCTATAGCTATATAGCAAGAAAAACTCTTCCTGTGAAAATTCTTTATGCCACAATATGGAACACATGCCCTCTCCAGGGTTACTGGAATAACAAACTAGAGTTGCATTTATAAATTGAAACTGATCATTTATTGTATCTTGTAAATGTGAATGAAAGGCTCACTTTGTAGAAATGCTGTCAGCTGGCCTCATTCTTTCCTGACCTACACCCTCATTGAAGTCAATGGAGCACAAGTGAAAGCAGCTCTGGAACTGTGTAGACATCAGAGCTGCCTATGGCTAAATAGTCTTAGATCTCCCAAGGTTGCCAGCAGCAAAATGATGTCTCAAGAGGGTGGGGATAACTGGAAATATGATTTATAACTAGTGCTGCAAACATAGGATGTACAGCTTTAATGAAAGAAGCATGTGCTCTGTTGCAATGTTCCTCCTTGAATCAATGCATGGAGACTTGAGAGTGATACATGATTGGGAGCTTTCTTGATCAAGCCTGTACTAGGTACACCTCCTTTCCTTGTTGTGCAGCTGAGTACCTCAGATGGTGGTGCGTGCGGAACTCCACAGAGGGAAGGAAAGAGAAGAAATACTCCCCACACAGACCCAGAGCTGAGCTTCTCTGCTGCCAGCACTTTAACCTAGAGACCCATTAGGTGAAAAGAACAGTGGGCTTTGCAATGTGGTGAACCCTACCTCCCATTCACAACTACACAGGAAGCACCTAGGAAGCTGGGCTCTGGGACATGCAGAATTATTACACCCTGTGCCACCTCTATCAATTCAGACTCTACTGTTGTGCAGTGTTTTAAATCTTGCCCCACTAGTATTGATTTCGGTTCAAAAGGGCAATCCATATCTGTGGAGGAGAAGGCAGAATTCGCCCTGTACGAATATTGTCACAAAAGCAACCGGTCTCCCACAGGCCTGTCCCAGAATGCACTGGGCTCAGAAGAACCTAGGACTGGTTGTCTAGGAGCAATTTCTTCCTTGACATTTCCAATGACTCTGTCAGGAATCTAGAGAAGTATCCCCAGAATATAATGATATAATGGGAACATAATAATAATAATAATTCTGGCTATCAAAAATAATGTAAAGAAAATATTTTTAAGAGTTCACGACATGCAAATAGGAGTTTGGAAATCCTCTCCTCCCCCCCTTTTTTTAAATATGCCTAAATTTGGCTGAGACTCTCTAAAGACCAAATTTTTCAGGTCAATTGAATTTTAATCTCTTACTAACTCCATTACCCAATTTTCTTTTTAATCTTCTCTAAACCAGCTCTCCCATGAGAGATCATTATTCCAAGTCTGTTTGTGTAAAATTGGTAATTCTGAAAAAAACTCAAAACAAAATTAAACTATGCCTTTCTCTGAATTTCCAGCTGCAGTTAACCTCTTCAATTTTTGAATGATGCTTTCAATACACTTGGAAAATCCACATCTGCATCAACAGATTACCAAGAGAGTTGTGACATTCCTGCCACTGGAGGTTTTTAAGAACACCTCAGACTAACATCTGTCAGAGATGGTCTAGATATTTGGTCCTACCTAAGTGCAGAGAATAGACTTTCAAGGACTCATGAAGCCCTACATTTCTCTGATTCTATTACTCTATCTACAGTGCGGCAAATAGTGTAGCCAGTCTCTTGATCTTATTACACTTGATATTCCACTAAAAAATTGTCCCCACATGAAAAATAGGTTTTGGGTCAACAATATGAGAGAGAGAGAGAGTATATATATATATATATATATATATATATACACACACACACACACACACACACACACACACACACACACATATACTCTGTGTTATATATTCACACACACACACACACGGGAATCCACAACTGACATCTGAACAGATTCTTAAATTTCTGCTATTTTTAAACTATCAATATATATGCTGCAAACATACAGGTATATATTTGACACAGTTATGGTACATGGAAGATTACCTAAGTACACATAAAAACATTAATAAATACATGGATAGGTATTTTATCCTAGCAATATATAGAATATTATGCAGATAAATATAAATTTGCAGGCAAAATGGGTGTTTAGTAAACTACTTTATTAGCATATGAGTGACACAGCAGAGGTGATATCTTTCATTGGACAAAATTCTGTTGAGGAAAGACAAGCTTTTGAGATCCATAGCTTTTCATCAGCTCTGTGAAGCATAAAAGTTTCTCTCATTGACCAACAAAAGCTAGTCCAGTGAAAGATATTACCTGACCCATTATCTTATCCTGATACCAGTGCAGTAACAAAAACACTTCAAACAATTATCAGAATATAAACTATTATGCTGTTAAATTTAAAAAAAAACAAAAAAACTAAGATGGATAGGCATGGGCTACCTAGGAAGAATGAGTATTGTACAGATTTCTTGTATTTGTAAGTTACTTTGTCATTCAGAATGTACAATAAATATTACTCAGTTTGTTGAAAAGCTTTTCTAATTCTTTTTTAAACACCAACCCACAAATAGTTGAAGTATCACAGCTAAAGGTCTCATACCAATAGTAGCACAAGGACTGAAAGAAGGCAATGGCTTTAACAAATAGCAGCACTTTGGGACCTTTTGTAAAGGTTAGTCATTGTCTAGCCTGAATGCAGTTATACCCTCCAGCTAATGTTATGCTTAACAGTCAAATAAGCCTGTTATTATCATGTTCATTTTTATGTCCCGCTGTTGCTGTAAAGAGTGAGATAGAAAATGGTATTCTGCTATACAAGAATAAGTGTGCCTCTTGAGACCTTGCTAGCTGTACAAGGAGAATAAAATATACCAAAAGGGGAACAGGTGAACAATATATCTATATTCTTGACCCTAAGCCATCGAGCTAATTTGACCTTTCAAGCTTACAACATTAATAGAGACAAGCTTCCTATCAAAAGTCTTTCAATTTCTCTTTCATTCTCATTCCTCGTGTACAACCACTGCATATACATTCCATGGCACTCATGATTTTAGAAGCTTTTCTGGCTTTATGTTTGTATATTTATGCAGCTTGGTCCTGCTGTACCTTAAAGTTTTTAAACATGATTTGAGGACACTGATAACTTAGCTATAGGTTAGAGGTTTATTGCAGGAAGGGAGAGGTGAAGTTCTGTGGCCTGCATTGTGCAAGAGGTCAGACTAGATAATCATATTAGTCCCTTGTGACCTTAGAGTCTGTGAGTATTGTCCAGGAGAATGGTGGGCAGTGCAGAACATATATTTCTGGGACAAATCCAAGACTGGGAGTGTGTTGGGTGCACCCTGTAGTAAAACTAAGTCTGGTAAGAGCTGAGGTGTGGCTCGTTGACTGCAGCACACTTAGGCTATGTCTACACTTGTTAATTTAAGTCGACTTAGCATGTCTACACTCAAAAATTAAGTCGACTTAAAGGGGACCCTGCCAAATCGACTTAGAGCATCCACACTGGATGCCTAAGTCGACCTGTAGTGGCTAGGTGGACCTGAGACTGGTCCACAGTGGCAGGGGGCTCAGCATTTGCCCCATTGTACCTGGGTACAATGGGGGCTGAGCCAGACAGGGACACTGGCAGGGCATAGGAGCAGGGTGGGCAGGGCTCTGTCCTGCCCGGTGGGGGGGGCATGCCAGGCTCTGGCTGTGCCAGCCACCCTGGCAGGGAAGGCAGTGGGGGAGCCCTGAAGCCCTTTAAGTCGACTTAAAGTTGATTTAGGGCTAATCCACAATAAATAAATTTGTTAATCCTTAAAAGTGCCATAGGACTCCTTGTTTGTTTTGCTGAACTAGACTAACACAGCTACTCCTTTGGGACTTATGTACATAGAAGTAGTTACAACCCAGTGCATATTTCTCTAATGCAGACAGGACCTAAGAAAAATGCCATGCTGAGATCTGGGAAAGGGACTAATGACAAAGAAGACATAAAAGACACAAAAGTGGTTTAGGGAATAGTTGTTACTACACCAACCTCTGTTGGAGAAAAAGAGAAGCATTTGAGCTAAATGGACTTCTTCATGTCATAAAGTTGTAAGAAACAGAATTCTGTTTAAGCAAAAGAATAGCTACATGATTGATTCATCTTGAATAGTGGGGCCTTGCATAGACTTCAACCTAGTTATGTTTTATTCTATTAATTTATAGTTGCTTTTAGATTTTCTGTTTATTTTCCTATCTTAAACTGTATTTTATTTAAAATAGTTTGGCACTGGGGACTGATCAAGCACTCCAGGACATTCTGGAAAGAAGAAGCCAACCCTCTAACCTCTAAGGAAGCTGATTGGGAATAGAGATAACAGCCTGAGGTCTCAAAGGCAATGAAAAGCCACTTGCTGTGGTCATTACAAACATGAGGAGAACCACAAATCTGGAAGAATCTGAAAGCTCTGCTGACAGCTTCACATGGAGGAAACCAAAGTTTGGGCTCTCTGGTCAATTACAGCAAAAAAAAAATCAAACCTTGATTACACTCAACAAAATCCATTCCCATGTATGAAGGCATTAGTGTGATAGGGATGTTAATTTATGTTCATGACTGGACTATCATCTACTATTGTTTAAAAATTTATTCTGGGCCAAATGGAGTGTTGTGGTTGAGTGGAATGAACATTTGCCATAAGGGCTCCCCAGGCATTTCAAAACAGGCAGAAATCCAGCTTTATCTTTTGGGGGAATGTCCAACATTTTTTCCTTATCCTCTCAAGCATATGTGTATTTGCATAATTATATGTGCATGGAGTGAAAAAATAGAGAGAGGGTCAGCATAAGGTACAGAACTAGACATTTTCATGTATAAGAAGAAATTGTTATTCCAGTAGTACTCAGAGGACATAACTGAGGATTGGAGCCCTATCATGCCAGACACTATAAACACCCATAATGAAAAGACAGTTCTTGTCCCCCAAGAGTTTATAGTCTAAGGAAAATCCCATTAAAATATTTACACATCTTAAATTGTAAATGGGAATAAACAGCAGAGCTGCATTTATCCATCATTCCTGTTTGGGAATTTACAATAAAATCAGATTATAATCTTCCAGAAAATATCTATTTGGCAAAGTAACTTGTGATTGTGCCTGATAGATGTGGGAAGTAAAGATTCATTTGTTTTATGTGAGGAAGGGCATTAACTCTATGCTGAGACACATACCAGCATCTGAAAACCAGATTCCTCCAGTTCTGTCATATATGCGCAATTTATTTGAAGGATGTCAGGTAGGAAACACCCACTATTACATGGACTCTTTCCCATATCAATGATCTTTGTTAATGGAACAGTGAATTAAGCGGTCCTGAACTGTCACAGAAAATATGCCATTTGTAAACAGTTGAAATTTATGAGGCAGTCGGATACCTGAATGACACATGGTGGCAGCAGAGATCAAGAAGACAGCTTGCAATTTTTACAGTGGTCTCCATAGTCCAACTCTTATTGTCAAAGTCTTAGCTAGCAGCGGATTGTCTTAAATGGACTAAAGTCAAATGCTGATCTCCTAGGATCTGACCTTGTTCCAACTGAAATCATTAGTTGGAACAAGAGAAAGCCCCTCACCTAGACAATTGTCATACCTGAATGCTAAAATTAGACATCAAGGATGAAATTTTGGTCTTATTGAAATCAAATGGAGGTTTTACCACTGATTTCAGTTGAGCCGGGATTTCAATGCCGTAGATTTTCGAAGGGGTTTAAATGATTAAAAGGGGGGGAAGGGCAATAGGATTAAGTCACCTAGATGTGTATAGAAATGTTACTAGGATTGCTACCTCCTTTAGACTTACTTGAAAATCCCAGTCCCAATTCTATATTTTATTATCTAAGCAAGTGGCCTGATTTTCAGGCGTGCTGGTTACCTGCAACTCCAGCTGACAGCAGAAGCAGTGTCTGCAGATCTAAAAGGCTAACTCTGGGCAACCTTAATTCTGGCATTTCTTAACTTTTGACTTTTCAATCTTAATGTAATTCTGTAATGTACTTTTTGTATATAATAATATATTAGGTACTAAAATAAAGTTAAGGCTTTTATAGAAAAACCTACATAGGAAATATTTTTTAAAAATCCACTTTAAAGTTCTCTCTCTGTGTTGAGTCACTTATTATGACTATTTTCCATCCTGAAAAAGTTTATGGACCTGCTTAACTTTAAGTATGTGAATAGTTCCATCATAGTTGATTGGATCGTTTACATGCTTGAAAGTGCATATTTGCCTGGTCTAAAGGACTGTGATATAAAGAAGACCACACGTTTTTCAAACTTCTATGATATATTGAGATATACCAAATGAATAGGAATTCCCTAACTTGGAATTGCATGTCACAATCATAGTATAACGTTAACATTAATAATTACATGTAATCTCTCATGGATTCTTAATAGGAATCAACAAAATACCAGAAGCAGTCTTGAAAAGGAAAAGAGAAAAAAGTTAAGATTTATGACTTTTCTTTTTTAACATCTGAAATTTTAGGTCTAGTCCACCTTGGAAGACTCTGCAGTGACTGGACAAATAATGATATATTATTGCAAGAGAAAAAAGACTGAAAGCAAAGGGACGGGATTTTTAGCTACTGTTTTCAACTCTTTTTTTTTTTTTTTGCTAGTTTTTGTTGGCATCTGTTAAAGTCCAGAACTACTGAACACTTGATAGAAATGATAAATGTTATCAGAATTCAGTCTCCCCCGGCTCTTTAGTTAACTTTCAGAAAATCCAGGGGAAAACAGATTGATCTGACCTTTCTGATATTTCTAAAGCAGAAAACCAATAGACATTTTTTTTCCTTTTATTGCTTGCCTTTTTATGGTTAAAAAACCTTTCAGCCTTTCTTTCCACATTATAGTGAAGAAAAAAAGGCACAAGTATCTTATGCAGCTTATGTTTACAAAGGTTTTTTTTAATGCACACAATAACTTTATTAAAGTCTTTTCTGCTTTATTTCTAGACACCTCTGTTCGCTCCATGATACCATTCCCTGAGGCTGTTAGAAGAATGCAGTTGGTGCACAGCGTGGTGCAAGATGCATGCATGTTGCCTCTTGATATAGTTGGATGTTATGAAGATAAATAGACTGAAAACAAGTCAGCCTAAGTATGTACACTCTATGCAGGGTTGAGACAAATTGGGTCAGCGTTGTAACAATGTTTGCAGGGATTGTGTCAGAAAGAAGAGGGGCTTTATGCAGTGTTCATTATGAAGCTATGAACAGGTTTTGAATATAAATTCTGAGTACGTATTCTTGTATGTTGAAACAGGCTTTTTATCTTTTATTTCTAAGGATTCAATCCTGCAAAACGCTGAGTTGCCTCAACTCCTACTAAAGTCAGTGCAGGGCATGGTTCGAGAAGATATCCTTAGCTGATGTAATTTGTCTTGGTGCCATTGAATTCAGTCCATTCACTTCAGTGGAGTTATTACAATTTACAGCAGCTAAGGATCTACCCCTCGGAGTTGAAGGTACTCAGCATCTCCATGAGCTCCTAAAGGTGTTGATAGCGTTATAGTGCATATACTCAGTAAATACTTAGGATTCTATGAGTTCTGTATTAGATAAGAATTATGATGCTAATAAGAAAAGTCACACACTTCTAAAGGAGGACAAGGGACATGCAATAACTGCATTAGTAATAGTCATACTGTATCATTTACTATTTAAAGGTGTGATCTGATTCTGCCATATGCTGAGTGATCACAGTTCCCATTACAGTGATTAGGGATGACTGTCCAAAATGATTTTACTGGCATATCTGAGTGCTGAGAATTCTTACAGAGATGTGATCAATAATGGATATCCTGACAACTGTAACTATTATAATTTGAACACCACCACCAAAATAGCTCATTGCCTTTTGGAAAGTAACAGTATGTTTTAGAACAGCCTGGATTCAATTCATATTGATTCACATAAAGACTAATGACCAACCACAGTGCTTCAATGGAATTGAATCCAATCTCTCTCTCTCTCTCTCTCTCTCTCTCTCTCTGGCTTTCCCCCACCCTCTTGTTGAACCCTCAAGAGAAAATTATAGATTTCTTTTATTGCTATGCTCATTCATTTGCTATGTGTCAATGACTTACTTTCTGTCTAACGTTGTGAATATGAGACTATGAATGTAAGCACGTACTGCATTAGGCTTATTAATATTTTTTCAGAGAATCTGACATCCAGTGACTCTTTGATCTTGAAAGGTTGTGAAGAAATGATACTTGAGTGCATCCAAATACTTTCAGGCAATTGCAGGTAATCCAAATGCAGAATCAAAGATTTAGGGGGCTGTGCAAGGTGATTCATGTTAAAAAGTTCTAGATGAACTGCAGCTCAGATTTCCCATTCTTGGCAAAGCGCTGGCACTGAATTTACAGGAATCTACAAAAATACCTACCCAACCCTTTCCCCTATAATTCCTCCTGACCTTCCCCGCCTTAGCCATTGCAGGAGAAATGGTAATTAATAAGGGATTGGATTGCTTGGTCTTCCCTTAAGAAGCAACCTTTATTTGGGATCAGGAGGGAGATACTGGCAAAAAAGCTAAAATCTAGCACTTGTGCTATGACAAATATGTCAGAGAGTCAGATAGGCATGAATACTAGAAACGTGAGGCAAAATGCATGTATCTACACATTACTTTCCATGCACACCAGAAATTTATGCCAGAGATGCATATTGGGCATGATTCATCACTATGGCTATATCTACACTTGTTAATTTAAGTCGACTTAGCTAAGTCGACTTTGTTAAGTCGACTTAGCAGGTCTACACTTAAATTTTAAGTCAACTTTGTGGGGACCCTACAAAGTCAACCTAGAGCGTCCACACTGGATGCCTAGGTTGACTTATAGGGGCTATGTGGAGCTGGGACTGGTCCACGGTGGCAGGGAGGGCACTCCTTGCCATGTGCCAGGGGGCTCAGACTTTGCCCCATTGTACCTGGGTACAATGGGGCAAAGGGGGACAGGGACCCTGGCAGGGCATAGGGGCAGGGTTGGCAGGGCTCTACCTTGCCCTGTGTGGGTGGCATGCCAGGCTCTCCCTGTGCCAGCCACCCTGGCAGGGAGGGCAGTGGGGAAGTCCTGGAGAGCCCTAAGTCGACTTAAGCAGAAATTCGACTTAGAAGTAGGTTTAACAAAGTCGACTTAATTTTTCCTTAAGTCGACTTAAGCAGCTGCTTAAGTCGACTTAAGGAAAGTGTAGTGTAGACGCAGAGTAATGCTGTGATAAATCAGGCCCATCGTGTGCTAGCCTCATGCCTGAGTTACTGCAGAGGATGGAATCTGCTATGTCAAAGTCACAGTGGCAGTATATTTGCATATATCCAAGTACTAGAGAAAATTCTATAGTGTAGATAAGTGGTTCCCAACCTATGGTCTGGGGGCCAAAAGTGGCCTGCTACTCCCCTCCTACTGACTGCAGAAGGGAGCTGCTGCCTAAGGACCCAGGTAAAGCATGTTGCCATGGAGCTACAAGACCAGTTCAGGCTCCTTACTGCAGCCAAAAGGATGGGAGATCAATGCTCATGCTCCCCTTCCCTGCTGTAGCAGAGAGCGAGTCAGCAAAGTGCTCCACCTGCATCCATGGCTCTGGGGTCCCTGCTGGAGTCAGAGACAGAGGAGATCAGAACTCCCCTCACCTGGCTCTAGGAGAGAGCAAAGTATTCTGCCTGGGTCCCATGGAGCTGGGGTCTCTTCTGGAGCCAAAGGGAGGAGAGCACTGATCTTCCATCCCCCGGCTGCAGAAGGGAGCCACTGCTTAAGGACCTAGGTAGAGCACGGGACTAAAGGATGCATGCAGTTTCCTTGCTGCAGCCAGGGGGACAGCCTCTTCACTGAATTTCTTCCATCTTGCTGCAGTTGGGGTGAAGAAGCTGTGTGCTGGCAGAGCAGCCAGGACCTACCATGCTTGAGAAGGGAGGACTCTAAAAATCAGTGCCTTTTCATTTGTCACCTACCATGATTTAGCTCCAGACCATATGCTTCACTGTGTTAAAGTCACTCATCTGCGCTAGCGCTTTGTCTGTGAGTGTGTGACACACTGTGAGTAATTTGTAGGTATAATATAGTGAACGTAAAAATGAGCACAATAGCATCAACATGTTTACTTTAAATATTTAGTGATTTGCAGTCCATAATGATGTATACATCAATACTTCTTTATGAATTTGTAGACTGGTGGCCCTTCAGTGTTCTAAAAATGGCATCTGTGGTCCTCGAGCCAAAAAGGTTGGAAACCACTGGTCTAGATGATTACATTCCAGGAGGAAGTAAATTAACTTTACTGCCCAAAATGTGGTAGACTGTGATACCTATCTACTACTTATTCACATTGGCTTACTTCTCCATTTGTACACTTATCTCAGTGTTATTAATACAGCTACTTGTGAAATAAACATGATCTGCCTGTAAGTGAATTCTTAGGGCTTATCTACACTGGAGTATTTAGGCAAAGGTATAGTTATATGAATGCAAAACCCTAGACTAGATGCCTTGCACTGGTGTAAACTTGCCCTAGGGAAGTTTAATACTTGGAATGTTTGAAGTTGGAATACAGTTAAAAATGGTTCCATTGATTGCAAAGGATGTGCAAGGTTCTAAGGCTATGTCTACGCTTGAAAAGTTAGGTCGACTTTATGAAGTCGACTTAATAAGGTCGACTTTAAGTCGATTTAAAGTGGACTTAACAAAAGTCGACTTAACTTTTCAAGTGTAGATGTAGCCCCTTTTTGGTCTTATTAAGTCAGCTAAACGTTTTAAGTCGACTTAGAAAGGTCAAACTAGGCACTACTCCGCATCTCTACTGGCTTAAGTTGACTTAATAAAGTCGACTTAAGCGCTAGTTTGAATTAAAACGAGGTGTTATTAATTCAAACTAACTTTTCCTTAATTCGACTTAAGGAGCAGTTTAAGTTGAATTAAAGAAAGCCCAGTGCAGACGCGGAGTAAATTAAGTCGAATTAAGTCTCCTTAAGTCGACTTAATTTCTAAGTGTAGACGCACCCTAAATGTCTTCAGCATGCATTTGAAATCAGTGGGAGCTGGGAACATGGATCAGGTCCAAAACAAGAGAGAAATTTTCCTTTACAGCTGGTTGAGATGTTTTATTTCCCCCCTCCCCGCCCCCCTGCAAAATGTCAGCAAAAATGAAGACCGGACAATGAATTTATTTTTGACAGAACACTTTTTGACAAAATTGAAAATTTTACATGAGAATTCTAGTTTTTGTCTAATTATGGGGGAGTTCATAAATTTCAAATTCTTGGAGTTTTATCATCCCTCTCCCAAAAAACTAACAAAAAACTGAAGTTTTCTCATGATGATTAGGAAATGTCATCAAAAGACATTTTTGTCCAAAAAGCTTTTCAAAGACAAATTTTTGACAAGCTTTATTATTTTATTGTGTCTGTGTGGCAGCACATTTTCAAATGTTTATGGCCATGGCTTCATGGTTATTCCTTACCCTTTTATTTGACAATCAAATCTTTTACAACACAACATTACTTACATGCCAAGTTTCACGTATAAATTTAGCTATTTTTTGATATGTGGGGAAAAAGGCTCATGAAATTATTTTTTTTTTACAATTTTGAAAATCTCTTTTCTCTCCTTATAATTCTAAAATGGTTATACAACTTTTGCTCACATTGCAAAAGTTAATTATACTTTCTGTAACAGTCCTTTTATTTATTGGGAATCAATATATATATATTGTAAATCCCTTTGCATTTTCCCAACCTGTGTGTTGTAGATGAGAATTGTTATATTTGTATTGTCAATGTTGAAAGTCACAGAGAAATGTATTTCACATAAAGATGTTTAATCCTGGAATAATTATGTTCTTCTTTTATCTTTGCTCACAAGATAGAAAAAAAAACACCATAAAAATCTACAGTCGGGGAATAACTCTTTCCATGAGAACAAATAAACCACATTTTTTTTGAAACACTCACAAAAATCCTTTTATGTGGTCCAGATCTCAGAAATCATGTTTGAAAATATGTCATGTATGAAATAAGGCATAACATCAAAACTAAGGCTACTACACTCCAGTAGTTTGCTTGATAGTTTTTTAAGATGATTGAAAATAATCAGTAGGAAAGACCTGTGTGTTCAGGGAGAAGATACAAGTTGGTATGTAAGGTATGTAATTTTCCTCTTATTATACTGATTAAAGAAAATTGCATTCAATAATCCAAAATGAGAATTTATATAGGTTCAATTTAACTAATGTTCAATGGATGCATAAGATAATTTAAGGATGAAAATAAAAACTATTCTGCCCAGTGTTTATGGAGAGTAATCTAAAAAAGTCTCCAAAAGGTGAAACAAACAAGGAGTCTATTGGCAATTTTAAAGACTAATAAATTTATTTTTTGCATAAGCTTCCGTGGGAGAAAATCCCACTTTGTCAGCCCCTTGAAAATGGAGAAGTACAGATGAATGGGAGGAAAATAAATGCAGGGAAGTGCAAATCATAGGATCAGGTCAGACTGTTATAGCAAATAAATGCAAAAGTTGTTTAAATTCAAACAGTGGAGAACAACATATTAGAGGGAGGTGAGGGAAAAAAGGAAAGCAAAAAGATGGGCCATTTTCTGTAGTTTCTACTTCATGCTGTACAGTGGATTTTCTGCTGTTTCTACAGTAGATATTCTGTTACTATTGCTCTATGTCTAATTTTATAAGACAACAAATCAGGCTCAAAGGAACCTGTACTACAAGGTATTGAGTGTTGCATTTTTCCATACACTTATACTTTTAGTCAGAATTATTTTATTTGTTTTGTTGCTATTTCATATTAAGAGAACAAAGAAGAACAAAGTAAGGTCTCATGAGCCTGATCTGAAGTCAATAAAAATCTTTCTACTGACTTCATTGGTCTGTGTATTAGAACACACATGACCTGAGTTTCATTTACCTTTCCAGTGCCTTAAAATGAGTTCATATAAAGTATTCCTACTTTAGGGTCCATATACATTGTCAGCATAAATGAGAATCATACCCACTGTGTCTCTTTTGAAGCAGACCATTGAAGTATTGCCAGGAAAGACAGGCCGTGGAAGCAGTGATGACTTTTTCCCTTCTGTTCATCTGCGGGGATTTGTGTTTAAGCCAAGGGTGTCAAACATGCAGCCCATGGGCTGAATGCGGCCCGCAAACCCCTTCCATCCGGCCCTTGGCTGTCCTTGGCGGGACCACACTCTCTTCCTAACAGAGAAAGAGAGAGAGTGTGGTTTCACATGCCAAGTACTCCTCAATGCCTCGAGAGTGTCAGGTCTTGCGGCATCAGGTAGCGCTGGGTATGAGAGACTGGCGCTTTGCAAGATCAAACTCTCTCCCTAACAGAGCATACACAGCACTCCGTGGTGCCACGAGTGTGCCATGGTACTTTGATTTATGGTATGTATAGCCCACTTGAAGTGCATTTAACACCCTTGGTTTAAATTGTGTTCATGTAAATTAACAAAGAAGTTGCTCTGAACCCCTAACTGAGATTTTCAACCCTTTGAAAATTGAAGTGACTACTCTAATCACTGCTTGGTAAACTGAGTGATTCTTAATATGCATATCTAACTGGATGCCGTATTGATCAACATTGCCTCTTATTTATTACTACATCTTCCCAGGCCTTCTGCAGAATAACACTGTGACTTAAGCACAAACACCTAAATTAACACAACATTAAGGCTCAGATACTGAGCCTGAATCCCCACTGTTACTTGAATTTTATGTCAACAGATCTTGGCAGATTTCAATGGCTTTGCACCTCCATAAAACTGGATAAATGCAGCACAGAATTAGGGCAGTGCTTAACTTGTGCCGGTGCTGAGCCCCAGCATCTCTAGGCTAGGCAGTTCTGGCCCTGGTACCTCTGGGCTCTCAGCCAGCAGCTGTCGCTCTCTCCAGCCATCCAGTTTGATCTCTGGCACTCTTTTGTCAAAAATTAAGCATTGGCGTAGGCGCTTTTAAAAGAACAAAATCAGGAAAGTCAAAGTCATGGTTTCCACAGCAATCCTATTAAGCCTCCTCATTCAATTATATTATTGTATCTTATGGAATATGATGGGCGTGAGTCTCCTTTCGTGTACACTGCTTTTACACTAGTGTAACTCGACTGATTTTTAGGGAGCTATTTATGATGAGCACCAGTTAGAAAAGAATCAGCCCTGATTGCTTTTATGCCACAATCACTGTGTGCAATGTGGCCAGCATATGGTTGCTGTGGGAATTATACTTCCCATTTCCTGACTTGTTTCCAAAATCTGAATAATAACATGTAATTGTAATAATTTTGCATTAATTTCGCTTTTTTCTTAAAACAAGAAAAAAGAGAGGTGGCTACTGGAATGTCTTCATCTGTGCTGCATATGGGATCATGCTTTCAATCAAATGTAGTTTTATTCATTTCAGTGAGAGGAGCCCCGGCTCCACTGGTAGTCAAATATTACTACAGAATCACCAAGGGTTTTTCCCTCCATCTGCCTGTAAGGAGATATGGGAGTATATCAGATGATGTTGGAACAGCAGCAACTACAGTTTTATTAACAATGGCATCCATTATATTTTTGACATCTTAATTGCATACTCTTCAGGGCAAGGACGTTTCTTTGTTATGTGCTTGTACGTTGACTGTCACCATGATGCTGGGACTTTTAGGCACTATTGCAAATCAGCTACTAAATATAATAATTAATAAATAATGTTATAGTTGTGAAAAGTACCAGATTGACCGTTTAGGAAAGTTAAAGCCCTTCTTTTTGGTGTGAACCAAAACTCATTGGCATCAGTGGAAAGACTCCTACTGACTTCAGCCACCTTTGGTTCAGGCCTATCATCCACAGAAGAGTCAGTATTAGCACACACTCCCTCCACTCTTCTCTGTCAGTTTCCTCAACTTCAACCTAAAGTGATCATCTGCTTGGATGTGAGAGCAGTTTCATCACTACACCTATTCAGTCCTGAATCTTTCTATTGAGTCTGCCAACAACTCTGCCAATGAGTACCTGTTAAAACAGTGGATTTCCTCTTAACCAGGAACTAGGCCAAGGCCATTTATTAATTTCACAATCAGGTGTTAACAATTTGATCGGGTTTGAATCTGTAATCTAGATCAAAGGTTTTGTGTTCTACTGTTGGCTGCCTAAATCATGCAAAAGTTCACCCATCCGAAGTCTATTCGGTGTAAAATAATCAATTTATATTTAAGATGAATTCACACTTAGCAACCTTATTTTTTTAAAAAAGTAGAAGTAGGAGGCTTTAATTAATTTATACTTAGCAGAAAGATGGGCATTCCTAGGCAAAGACTGTGTTTTTATCTAGTATGGCCTTTAAATAACAGATACAAACCCCACTCAACTGTTACACTCCAGCTGTGGTTCATTCATCTGTCCATCGAGGTGCCAAGTTTTCAGTTAAATATTTTGCTTCTTGGAAGTACCCTGGTCTCAGCCTTTGAGAGCTGATCAGGCTATTCGTCCTATGGTTCAAACTCTGGCTGTCTAGGCTGCAGTACTAGTTCTCTGTTTGTATCACCATAACCACCTCAGCTATTAATTCATTTCCCCTCACAACACAGCTGGGAGGGCTGTATTATCCTCATCTTGCAGGTGAGGTACTGAGGCACAAGGAAGAGTAAACGATTACCCAAGGTCATACAGGAATCTGTGGCTGACTCATGAACTGAACTAAGATCTCTTGAGTTTATGATGACAGAAGCATTAGATTAAGGGCTATATAACATTGCAAAAAGAGAAGAAAGGAAGTGAAACCATAGCTCTGTCCACCTTTATACACCAACCACTGGCTATCTGGAGACAGTGAAATGAATCCAGTATAAAGGAATAAAATAGCATGCATACTGCTCTGGCATGTCTGTGAACTACAGAAGGCAGCTTTCTCTTTCTAGGCCTGTGCACTGCCCACAAATCCAGCAATTATAACTGGGATTATATGTCAATGTTCCCCAACTACAAGTTAAAGAAAACCTGGGAGAAAGACATTGCCAAAAATTATAATCTGAGTTTTGCAAGTAATAGCATTTAAATTTAAGTTCTGCCCCAGTATTGATCCTGTTCACACATTGAAAATATGCCTTGGAAAATCAGCTCTTGGTTGGCGGGAGAAGCTGATCTGGAAAATTAAAGGCAAGGAAGTAAAGCCCTGTTAGAAGTCATCCTGTGAAGAGAAGAGAAAAATAATATTATATGGACTTTTTCAAGTTTAACTTTACCGGTTTACCAATTTTTCTCTCAGAAGGTCTCCATCTAATCTTTTGCAAAATGTCAAAATCTATTTCCAAGATTTCTCATGAGTTTATCTGTTCTTCCTGTTCTCCTGGGTAAAAAGTGGTTCTGGTGGATACCCAAAAGACCCCAGGAATTCCAAAAAGAGGGAAAACCACTTTAACTTTTAGTGAGATTATTTATTAATTATTCAGAAATTAATTATTCAGAAGCTCCACATATACATGATTATGAATTTTAACAACCCGCAATTAGTTTAAATAACAGTACCAGAAAGGGAAGCATAACTGAGTTAAAATGTATAATTAAATGAGATCATTTGGAACAATCCACTGCAGAGCAATCTGTTATTTTTCTATAACAATTCAAAGTATTTTTCTCCAAATAGATATTCCTCACAGTATAGCTTTATTACTCCCTGGTCTCCAATTGTCAGCACATCTATTTGAAATGTTGTACTTTTAACTTATAAGAAAAAAACTGGATCACTTCCTATTTATTTATTCACAAACAAGCTAATATGGAGAAATATCACTGGTCAAGGAAGGATTTCAGCACATTCTTAATTTATGGTTCATGTTAAGTCCCATCGAATTTATGTTTAAATTTAAGCAGGACAAGATGATGGAAGTAGCTCAGGGAACATTGGAACCCTTCTTCCTGGTTTCTCCAGGGCCACATAATGCCATAAAAGGAGCAGGAAGGAGATGAGGGCATAACTCTGGCCACCTTTGTACGCAAGTGAAATATGTGCTTTAGTGTCATCTTGAAGAGGCATAGACTTAAGAATGTGCTTAAATACTTTCCTGAATTGTGGATCTATTCACATTTGTGTATCAGAAATTTTCTGCTATGGCAATACAGAAAATAACAAAAACAATCTATTTGACCGTGTATTGTGTCTTTGCAATGCCCAGTTTTGGAGATTGTATTGTGAATTTTTTAATTATAGATGCCTGAAAATTGGAATTTTCACTTGGTGCATGCTCTATTATTTCAGCATTTGTTTTGATCTCATTTGGGACAAAAAGTTGAAATATTGATGTTTGTCATGGAATAAGTAATTTAAAAAATGTTGACTTGGAAGAGTTAACATTCCTGAATCAAAAGATTTCACTTATGTTTGTTGAACAAAATCAAAATATTTTGTTTTGGGCTAGTTTGACACAAAACTGCATCTGGCCATGGTGCCTCAAAGGGAATTTTAGTTTGACATCATTCTTCCTTTAGGGGTGAGCTTCCAGGAAGCACTTCATGTCCCATGATCCACTTACTCCCATGAGATAGCATATGGCACAATCAGAAGAGGCAGTATGGTGCATCATGAGAGATGTAGTCCAGGGCAGAATGGCTATGTCTACACTTGGCCAAATAGTTAAGTCAACTTAGCATGTCTATACTATAAAATTAGGTCGACTTAAAGTAGACCTTGCCAGATCAACTTAGAACATCCACACTGGATGCCTAAGTCGACTTGTAGGAGCTAGATGGACCTGGGGCTGGTCCATGGTGGCAGGGGAGGGCACCTCTTTCAAAGTGCCAGGGGGCTCAGCATTTGCTCCATTGTACCAGGGTACAATGGGGGCTGAGCAGGACAGGGACAGTGGCAGGGCATAGGAGTGGGGTGGGCAGGGCTGTGTCCTGCCCTGTCTGTGGGCACGCCAGGCTCTGGCTGTGCCAGCCACCCTGGCAGGGAGGGCAGTGAGGGAGCCCTGTAAATTAAGTAAATTAAGTAGACTTAAGCAGGCTTAAATCGACGTAATTTACAAGTGTAGATGCACCCAATGAGAGTATGCACTATAACTCCCAGGAAGCACCCCCCCCCCCCTGAAAAGAAATATTTCAGGTCAACAAACTAAAATGTTTCAATCTGAGTAGAACTGACCCAAAATGAAATATTTCATTATAGTTCTCTATCAGGAAAGTTTTCAGGAGCTGCATTTTCCTTTGAAAAAAATTGGAGACTTAATACTCCCAGACAGAATACACTAGTAGAAAGAAAAACATTCCATCACCAGGTTGATTGAAGTCTTTTTAATTCTGTTTTGTACAGTGCCAAGCACAATGTTGTCCTGGTCCATGATTAGCGTTCTTAAGTGCTATAGTAATACAAATAATAACAATAATAATAATTAATTTCTAGGTATTTCTACCAAGATCTTACAGATTTGCTCTGATTTCAGCCATTACAGATCAGCTACTAATGTAGTTGCACCAATGTAAACTTGTAGTATAGCCCAAGATTTTTGTCCAAAAAAAGCTGTGTTAACCCATTAGTCAAATTTAGGAATGGAGGCAAAAGAAAAGCCTCATATGGTGTTTAAATTCTAAAAGATTCTTAGGTAATTTATTAAGGTAAGTAAAGGAGTGGGATCAGGAGTAAAACATTCTATGGTGTTTTTAATAAAAATGTAAAAGATAGGAAACAATAAAGTAAAATCTGGTTTAGGAATCCCTTTCACTCCACCCACCTGACATTTCTAACCCTTGTGTACATGATTCCCATTCCATTACGTAGCCCTAGAATACGGTCCTCATCCTCCTACACTCCCTTACGTGCTCCTTACGTAGCCCTTGGAGCATCGTCCCTCTGTTCTCCCACTAATTGCACCCTACATACAGATAACCCCTGTATGTACCACATCCCCTACCCATCCTGACATTCTATCCTTCTTCCCTGTTCCCAGCCAGTCAGCTTTTATGTTTCACTCCTGTATGTGTCACCCACACCTGGCCCCTCCCCTAACTGATGTTCTATGCGCTACAGCCTCCTATCCCCTCCCATCTGATGTTTCCTCCTGTACATGCTACCACCTTCCCCCTTGGTCAGACTATAAATAGCCAGCTGTTAGCCAGTGGAATTCAGTAGAGAATGGAGAGGACAAGGGCTGCAGCAGGAGAAAGACAGCATCGTGGAGAAAAAGAGAGACGAGCAACAAGAGAAGTGATGTAGCAGATGAAGAAGGAGGGAGTAACATCTACTTGCCTGGATGTCAGCTGAACATTGGAGAAAAAGATCTAGAAAACCCACAATAAACATTGCTGGAAAGCAAAGAATTCACCCTAGGTTTGAGTAACCGGGCTAACTCATTCCCCGCCATATGCCATAACCAAAAGGTAATTTCTGTGCTTACATAGATCAGAAGGACCAATGGGATTTTTCTGTAAAAGGTTGTAAGTATGAGGATGTTTATGTATGCCTCCGAATAAAGCTGAATGCTTGCAGTTTGAGTGAGAAGCTCTCCTTGCCTACCCATTCAGCAGCTGTCTGATCCACATTTGCTGAATGAATTAAGGCTTAGCGTTGAGTCATTGAATATTAAGTATTTAATTGTATAGTTACCTTTGTAATGCATAGAATAATAAGTACTGTAGTTAAATATGCTATTAATGATGTTGTTAATAGCAGAATTGTATTAAGTTAAGGCTTTCAGGGTTTTCTTTAGAATTCCATTTTATTAGTGATAAGATTTAATAAAAAAAAATTTGTTTTTGAAGGAATCGCTGAATTAAGTGTCAATCCTTGACTGAAGGGCTGTATTCGTGTCTCAGAGGGATAAAGTAAAAATTTCCTTTGGTAAAACTTCGTAAACCAACCACATTGAGAGCTTATTCTTGATAGCAATAAAAGACCAGCTAACAGCCCAGTACAATTTCAAGGGTAACAGTAGCACAGACAGGTATGATATATACTAATGCTTGAAACTGGACTGAGCTGCACTGCTTCAAATCTTGGCTGACCTTATCCACACTAGAAATTTGCTCTGGTGACATTCCAGCAATGGCTGATAATTCTCCCAGTCAACAAGGTCTAAGACTGACAACAGATGTACTAATTGTAGTGGGTGATTTTGTGGTATGGATGCCTTTTCTGGGAATTGAACTAAGGCCATATAACCTCACAAGACAGTGAACATAGATCAGCCACCATGTGACCTCATCTCATTATTTATTCAGCATCTTTAAAAAGTGCTAGTGCTTCTTATAGGACATAGAGTAAGACCCAGCCCCCCAGTAGCTTACCATCTAAATAAAGGTAAGATACAACAACTGAAAATGAAAAATGATGGGAGAGGTAGTGGGAAGAAAGACAAGGTTATGGAGTATCTTTCAATTAATATTCCCCATCACTAAATTCAGTTCAGTAATTTAGAAGTGAAAAACTCTAAATCTCATTAGTTATTTTAAATCATTCCGTAACAATTCTCATTGGTTTTGGTCCCTATTATTTAAAAAACATTTTCTGACAATTTTATTTTATTTTTGTTATTATTGATTTCTTATTTTTCTTCCTTCTAGTTTTACTGGATCTCTGCATCTTTGGTTTTGTACCTAAAGCAATTGCATCTTCTGGTTTGGAGCTAATTTTTTACTTTAGCTCTCTTCCACTAGACAATGCCAATAAAACCTCACCTGAAAAGAATAAGCTAAACATATTGTAAAATGGTCAGCTGGAAAGAGACCAAGTAGAGATGTGCCAGCGAGAAGTTGAAAACATAACTGTGAATTGCTGAGGCCAAAAAAGGGATGTAAATAAATGAAAGGTTGGTCACCCTAAAACTGAAATCCATACTTGTCTTTCGTTCCAGATCACTGCTGCAAGCTCCAGTGTAATAAGACAGGTTTTAAACAATCTATTTTGACATGTTTATGCATTTCTGATGCTTTGTTGTCTCCATGTCTGAAAGTGACACTTTGTTGTCTCTGGCAATATCAGCAGATAGTGAGACCAAGAATCAAGTATGCATGGAGGCCCTTGACTCTGGTGATCCTCTGTCAGCCCTTTCAGAAGAGAGGAATGTAGGTGGGTCATTTTGGAAAGTAAGCCCTACTGCAGCCCATGGTATACTTTTACTTCAGTCACCAGGGCTGTCAAGCTTGCAATTTACGAAAATATTCACTGTTAAAAACGACCCTCTGAGGCTTTTAAAACTAGACACTGATGTTCATGGTGACATCGCTTGTTGAATTGAGGCATTTCTTTTAATTACCAAGTCAGTCTGTGTTGCAACCTGTTAAATGTGTGTTTGCAACGTTATTTTTCTTAGTTCTTATGTCCATAAAATCACAACCTTTCTCTCTGTAGTGCAGTCAGAATGACATCTTGTCAGTTTTTACTGTAACACTAGTACCAATATTTTTAGCTCAGAATATGAGAGGTGTATAGGAAACCTGTATTTGAGTAATGTCTCAAGCTTAAGCGTTTCCTTCAGACAGGACAGGCATATTATTAAACCAGGCAGTCAGCCCAAGTGGAATGAAGGGTGATAAATATTTGGCTACACATCTTGATTAGGTGATGACAACTGAACAAATTCCTGTTGTGAATGTGATGCAGGTTAGATGTTTCATGCTGATATGGGTACTGAAGGCCTGATCCACTGACTTCATTGGGCTTTGGGATTGGACCCTGTGCTTCCAGAAGGGATTCCTACAGCCCTTTGGCTGAGCATCTGTGGAAGGGAAGAGAAAAATGGAACTCAAATTTATTCTCTTGTGTTCTGGGGACTAGGTTGTGGTGCCCATTGCAGTCTGTCCTCCTAAGAAAAATGCAAAATCACCTGGAATTATGGTGGGCAAACTCCATTTTTTAGGAGTACAGAAGTGATCATGTCATTTGTACAGTATTAGCCAATTTGGCCTCCTGTTTCCCAAACTGGCAAGGGCCTGACCAGAGGGTCTGCACATAATTTGCCCCAAATCTGCCTAGTAGGATGCAGTGGGTCACATCTGCAACTGGTCTAATGCCCAGGAGTGTTGGCTTCAACCTGGTTCCATGCGTGCATCTTCCCCTAAACAGAATTCTTGTACTTGGATTTTCATACAGGAACCAGTATTTGGCCCCACACCAGCAATGGAAGAGTGGCACGCCATCATTGGCTAGAATTAAACAAACCACTCTGAATCCAGTTTAGTCATGTTGCAAGAGACGTTTGAAAGATCAAACACTTTGCACTGTGATTCAAATGTTTCTTCATAGTTAACTTAAAAGCAAGAAGGCGAAGCAGTTCACTTCATATATCTTCTTCTGTAGTGACGGACAAGAATTCAATACAATGCACAGCACCAGGCATTAGAGAGAGAATGATATGATGATCCACTCTAATTTGGGGCTAGAAAGGTACCACTTTTGCTTTTTCCTTTCCTAGTAAATTTAAGAAATTGGCAGAGCCCTACTAACATTAGCCCTAAACAAATCATGTTTGTGTTTTCCTGACCAAAGATACAGTGCCGTGATATTGTCCATCAATCTGTGCGAGTGTGTTTGATCGATACTAATATGTGGCCAGATTGTTCCTGGCCCTAGCACAGTGTGTGGAGGGGGGGATAAAAAACCCTTTCCTCCACATTCCTGTGCAAGGGGCAATTGAAGTCTCTGAGCTTGGCAGAGTCAAGGGATTATTTCCCCTTGGACATCGTAGGGCAGTGGTTCCCAACCTCTTTGGCTCAAGGGCTACAAATATAATTTTTACAACCCCAAAGGGCCACCAGTCTAATGAATTACAATATTAAATTCAAATTAAATTTTAATTATAATGAATTAATTAATTGTAAATTAATTTATGTATTAAACAGACTGGTGGCCCTTCAGGTTTGTAAAAAAATATATTTTTGGCCCTTGAGCCAAAAGATTTTTTAAACATTTCAGAAAGGCTTTTTTTTTTAAAGGGCTGGATGCCCATAAACACCCGGAACCTCCCAGCCCCAGGTGGATGTGAGCCCTTCTGCTCTGCACCTCCGGGTGTGTGGGGGCAGCCTGAACTGGCCCCAGTGCAGCAGTCCTTGTGGTCCGGCTCCAGTCTCAGTCTCTCCTCCCAGGATGTCCTGCCCTTCTCGGGATGGGGACGGGGCACTCCCACCAGCCCTCATCTGGGTAGCGCTCATTCGGCCATGGCCCCAGCCCAGTGGCTATCTCCCAGCTCCGCTCCTGCTCCTCCTGGCCCGCCGATGCCTCCCTCCCTCCTTGCTAGGGGCCCCTGCCTCTTCTGACTGGCTGGAGGAGGGAGGCAGGTGGCCACAGTCTGGCTCCAAGTCACGAGCCAGGAGCGAGCGGCTGAAGCCCGGCTCCCAACCAGCGGGGCGTGGGCGGGCCACTTCAAAAAGCTCTGTGGGCCACTTTTGGCCCACGGGCCAGGGTTTTATAACCCCTGTCCTAGGGGCTCAAATTGTCCCCAAAAGGGCTGGGAGGAGACGGGCCAGGGGCTCACCTTGTCTGCATTGGCTGTCAGAGCCAGTCTGCTGCAGAAAGAGGACTGGCTTTAAATTCAGCCTGCACTTACATTCCGTGTATTAGGACATGCTAGAAAGGGACTGTGTCTTCTGAGTTCTCTTTGGGGCAGTGTCTCCCAAACCTTCTTCAGAGAAGTGGCTAAATGCCATCATCCGTTCTAGCCCATGTACTGCACTTGTTTTACACCCTTCTTAAAGACTTTAGTTCCTGAGTAAAGTTCTGCTTCAGCAAACAAGATTTTGGTAGAATTCGGTAGCTTTTCTAACACTGCCGAAAGGTAATTGAAGCTGAGATTAACTCACATAGAAGTATGGTTATTATGCCTTCTGGCTAAGCTTCCATCTGTTCGCAGTGTAAAAAATATAAAAGATGTGTTATTAAAAAGCAGCAGCAAATACAGCCACCTATTATATTCTGCCTATCGCTTACTGTTTACATTGATAAAGTATATAGAGTCTGGGATCCGCACATGATTAGATTAAGGCTGTAATTCGGACAAGGATTTTACTTTCATTGTGAGCCATATAACTCATACCTTTGTATGGATGCTGAGACTCCAGATTGAATTACAGCTTTACTATTCAGTCACATTGCATGTATTGCCATTCATAATATAAAAGAACATTTGAAGTAAAGGAAAATAAGATGAAATAAGATAAAAAGGGCATCACTTACGGGAAACCAAAATATTTATCTATTTGTCATCTCAAAAAAAAATTCATTAACCTCTAGCTTAAGAAGAAAACTACTACAATGTGCAAGATGAAGAAAGAATTGGTGAAAGAACTGAGAAGACAAGAGATCAAATCCTGCAAATTTACTCACAGTTAGTAAAGTTACTCACATGTATAAGTCTCTGCAAGATTGAATTCAAAGTTTGCTCAGAGAACTTCCCTGGATATCATTGGGAAATGGATGGTTTATGGTATCATACTGATAGCCTTTTAATATTACAAAAAAAATTGCATAATTAAAACACATGCACCAATAAGTTCTTGGAATGCATTGGGGCAACTTTTTGTTTCAGAAGGTGGAAGAAGTAACCAGGGGCACAGCCGTTTTAGTCTTGCTTCTGATTAACAGAGAGAAATTTGTTGCAAATTTGAAGGTTGAAGACAGCTCAGCTAAAAGTGATCATGAAATGACAGCCTTCACAATTCTAAGGAAAAGAAGGAGCGAGAGCAACCCAATAAGGACGATGCTTCAGAAAAGCAGACTGACAGGTAAATCTGCTTAAGACTTCCATAGGAAAAAGGAGTTCAGGAGAGTTCAAATATTAAAGGTGCAACAGAAAACAATGAAATATGGGAAGAATAGTAAAGCCAATATGGCTCCATCAGGGGCTGTTTAATGGCCTGAAAATGAAAAAGGAATCCTACAAAAAGTGGAAACAAGGGCAAATTGATATGGTTGATTTAAAAGAACAGCACAAGTATGTAGGGACAATATCAGAAAGACTAAGGCACTAATCGAGTTACATCTAGCAAGCAATATAAAAACAATTAAAAAAACTTTATAAACACATTAGGAGCAAGAAGAAGAGGAAGGAAAATATAAATCCTCTATTTACAAGCAAAGAAGAACTAATAACAAAGGACATCAAAAAGGTTGAGGTATTTAATATCTATTTTATTTCAGTCTTCACTAAAAAAGGTAAACAGAGGCCAGACATTTAACACAATTAATATTATTATCAAGGAGAAAGGAATGCAGCCCCAAATAGGAAGAGAACAGGTTAAACAATGTTTAGGTTAGTTAGATATATCTAAGTCAACAAAGCCTGATAAAATTCACTTTAGCATACCTAAGGAACCATCTCAATCAATCTTGGAAATGTTAGTGATTATCTTTGAGAACTCCTATAGGTTGGATGAGGTCTCAGACAAGTGGAAAATGGCAGACACAGTACCTATCTTTAAAAAGGTGAATGAGAGGATCCAGGTAATTATATACCAGTCAGCCTAACTTCAATACCTGGAAAGATGCTGAAAAAATATTAAATCATCAATTAGTAGTGGATTATAGAGTTATAAGTAATAGCCAGCATGGATGTGTCAAGAACAAATCATGCCAAACCAACCTAATTTCCTTCTTACTCCTAATGGACAGGGAAGAAGTTGTAGACAGTAATATATTTCATTTGAGAAAGGCTTTTGAGACAGTCCCACATGGCAATTTCATAAGCAAATGAGAGAAATGTAGGCCAGAAGAAAACGGTTGAAAGATCATATTCAAAGTTATCACTTGCTTACTGTCAAACTGGAGGAATGTATGTAGTAGGGTCCTACACGTTTTGGTTCTGCGCCTGGTATTAGTCAGTATTTTCAATGATGACTTGAAGAATAGAATGGAGAGTATGGTTATAAAATTTGCAGATGACACAAGTTAGCAGGGATTCAAGCACTTTGGAGGACAGGATTAGAATTCACAAGAACACTGACAAATTGGAGAATTTGTCTGAAATCAACAAGATGCAATTCAATAAAGAAAAATACAAAATATGGGGAAGAAAAATCAAATACCACAGTTAAAAATGGAGAATAACTGGGTAGAGAGTAAAACAAACAAAGAGTCCTGTGGCACTTCTAAAGACTAACAAATTTATTTTTGTATGAGCTGTTGTAGGTAGAGAAAGGTAGTGTTGATCAGGATATGGGAGGTAGGTCACAAGCTGATTATGAGTCAATGGTATGTTGCAGTTGTGAAAAAAGCTAATATTCTGGGGTGTATTAACAAGAGAGTAGCATGTAAAACACTAGTACTAATTGCCCCACTATACTTGTCACTAGTAAGGCTTCATCTAGAGTACTTTAAGAAAGTTGTGGACAGATTAGAGAGAGTCCAGAGAAGGTCAACAAAATGGCTAACGGTTTGTAAAATCTGACCTATCAGAAGGTTAAAAAAACCTGTTTAGTCTTGAGAAAAGAAGACTGAATGGGGACCCAAGATATATTATGAGCTGTTATAAAGAGGACAATTTCCAGACGGGTAGCTGTGTTAGTCTGTGTACAGCAAAAACGAGAGTCCTGTGGTAGCTTAAAGACTATTACATTTCTTCGGGCATAAGCTTTCGTGGGCTCCAACCCACTTTGTCAGATGCTTATTATACCCAAAGAAATTTGTTAGTCTCTAAGGCTATGTCTACACTTGTTAAGTTAAGTCGACTCTGTTAAGTTGACTTAACAAGGTCAACTTTAAGTTGACTTAAAGTCTACCTTGTTAAGTTGATTTAACGGAGCGTCTACACTTAAAGTCGATTTAAGTCAACCTTGTTAAGTCAACTTAACATAGCCTGTAGTGTAGACATACCCATCTACACTGGCTTTAAGTTGACTTAAGATCAACTTAAGCCTTAAGTCAAGGTGGTGTTATTAAGTCGACTTAACAAGCACCCAGCCAGGCAAGCAGGGAGCCACAGCTCTCTGCTTGTCGGGGAGCTGCAGCTCCGCTTGTCCCAGGGTGCTGCAGCTCCCTTTGTCCCCGGGAGCTGCAGCTCCCCTAGCCCAGAGAGTCCGACCTAGCCAGTTGATTTAAGCATCTGGTGTAGATGCTCTAAGTCGACTTAACAAGGTTGACCTTAAGTTGACCTAAATATCTAGTGTAGACACGCTAAGTAAACTTAACAAGGTTGACTTAATTTAACAAGTGTAGACATAGTCTAAGGTGCCACAGGACTATCATTTTTGCTATAAAGAGAACAACGATCAGTTATTCTCCATGGACACCGAAGGTAGGACAAGAAGTAATGAGCTTAATCTGCAGCGAGGGAGATTAAGTTACACATTAGAGAAAACTTTCTAACTATATGGATAATTAATCACTGGAATAGGCTTCCAAGGGTAGATGTGGAATCATCATAATCAGAGGTTTTTAAGACCAAGATAGACAAATGCACATATGCGGAGATTGCTCCTGCCTCCGTGCACAGGGCTGGACTAGGTGACCTCTTGATATCTCTTCCAGGCCTGTGTGTCTATGATCCTATGATTAATGCAGTTTTCTATCACATGAATATACATTTCATTAAAATAGTGCAACAAATTAATTTTAGATGCCAGAAAAACTGAGATACCAGTCTGAATTATCAAATTTGTATAGTTAAAATACTTCCAGTAATTGATGTAGCTTGATGTTTCATTCATGTAAATTGATGTTTCATTGACCTATGGACATAGAACACAGTAAACACCTACACAAGTCTGATCTACCACACACACACATTTTTGTGAGTATGTGTGTGTATATACACTTTTTATGTTAAAGTTGTTGCAACCATTATATTAAAGTCTGAGTTGCAGTTTCTGTTCTAAATCTTATGCTTCAATAAATGTGTTAGTCTTTATAAGTGTCACAGGACCCCTTATTTGTTTTGCAGGAATAGACTAACACGGCTACCCCTATGGAAGTTGCTACCTAATTCAGTTACTCAAAGCTTTCTCAGACAAGCTACTTTTCTAATAAAATGTTTCATGCTTGGTCTCAGTGCAGAGGCAATATTTTTGTAAGCTCCAACTATTTTATCTGATTCAACCATTTTTAAAATTATTTCATTTTTCATGAGCAAGACAAGATTTTTGAGGCAATGTCTTTTACTGGACCAATTTCTAAGTTTTCATCTTCATTTTCATAAGATGATTCAGGGAATGGAAAAAAACTTTCATATCAAGAGAGATTGAAAGACCGAGAAAGAAAACAAGTAAGAGGGGAAATGATAAAAATAATGACTGGAATAGATATGATAGATTGGGTGCTTCTCCCAATCTCATAACAGAAGAACAAGGGGATATGAAAAGAAATAAAAGGTGAAAACTTCAAAACTGATAGAAGGAAATACTTTTTAAGATGACGGGTTATTAGACTGTGGAATTCATCATCACAGGAAGCTGTTGAGACTAAAAATTTAGTGAGATTAATGAAAGAATTGGGCATTTGTATGGATAACAAGAATCTCCAAAGTTATACTAATTAATGCTGTAATAAATTCTGGAAGAGATATTAAACCTCATGCTTCAGGACTTAAAACAATTGCTAACTAGTAGGAATTGGGAGATTCCTTACGCCTTCTTCTGAAGCACCTAGAGATAGGATTCTGGATTAGATGGACTACAAGTCTAAAGCAGTAGGGCAATTCCTATGTTGCTATGGAAAAAAAGTTACATTTTTCTCCAAGTACTGTGGTTAGAGATTTTGTCTTTGGCTATCTGAGAAGCTAATGGCATTAGAAACATAAAATTTGATTTTTGTGGAGTTCCCAAGGTTAGAATGGGACTCGGACTACATGCCTGTGCAATGGTGTGAGGGTGAGTAAGAACTCCCCTTGGATCACTGCACCATCTACATGACTCCTACATGAAAGCACCTGCTTTCTCCTGTACCAAACAGCTGGGTAAGGAGTAGATAGTGATGAGTTGAACCTTGACTCCACCCCTATGTGCATGGCAGTTCAGCTAAGACTGCAGGAGGAATCATAATTTGCTGCTGGTATAGAAAATCTCTCTCTCCATCATCCTTGCAAGCACAGGATGAATTGTGACTGTAAGTCATGATGCGTCAACAGGGCTATTTCTGGGGTGACACAGCCCCTGAACCACCACTTTTTTCAGGGCTATATCCGTGTCAAAATCTACATGACTAAGAGTTAAAAAGCAAACTAAGTTTGAATCAAGTTGTTTAATTAGTTTTATAATTATGATAATTTACAGTCAGGGGTTAAGGTTTTCAGAACAGTGAAGTGGGGTTTGCCACAGAGCTTCTATTCATTTGAATTAACAAATTAACCCCTTTCTCGTGTTGGTGTATGCTAAAACTTTATTTCATCTCAGATTTTATCAGTCTTCCAACTTCATATATGTTATTTTTATTTATAGTCATGGCTCAGAGCCAAGCATTTTGCATAACTAATGTTTACTGCTCTTTTGTTTAGCAAATCTTCATGTAAATGACTGTAGGTCCTACATTACACATGGGGTAGGTTTTTTTGAAGGCCTTCATTCCATTCTCCATGTTTATGATTTTTTTTTTTTCAGTTTTGCTTGGCTTCAAAATCTCATTGAAAAGTACAATACAGTTCAATAGTGAATTTTATAAATGCCTTCACAGCCCAGCAGCACCCTCTACTCTGAGAGTTTATTGTTATCCCTGTTCAGGATATGTTTTCTGACTGTAGAAGAAGGACCAGTGGACAAGTGCAAAATTCCTGGCTGAGATTTTCAAATCAGTGCAGGGGATTTAGCCACACATCTTCTATTAATTCCATCAATTAACCTGGAATCAGAGTAGGAATTTTACCTACTGTTATTTGGCATAGTTCCAGTAACTTCAGTGCCGTAATGCCAATGTATACTGGATGAAGATCTGGCCCAAAGACATTAAGATCGTTCCAGTTCAGCATGTGTCCTGAAAAACCCCAAACCCAACAGCATGCCTCCTACAAATCAAGCCAAACCACTGACTATGTAGAAAGTCTTTGCAGCCTTAAAGTGAGTGTGAAGCTACCAATGGGATTGAAATTCTTAGCACTAAAGCACATAAAAGGGATTGACAAAGTTTGTAAAAATAAAATAACATCATCTGGATAAAAATGTTCATATGGGTGCTGAGTCCTTGCTTCAAATATTCTGTGGCACGATTTCTTTTCCCATAGCATCAGCAACATGAATGACGCAAGAAGTATTCAAACTGGAATTTAGTGTTACATGAATCATATCGGACCCTTCTGTCCTTAAAGTCTATGGCTATGTCTACACTTGATAATTTAGGTCGACTTTAGCGAAGTCGACTTAGCATGTCCACACTATAAAATTAAGTCAACTTAGGGGAGAGCTCACAAAGTCGAACTAGAGCGTCCACACTGGACACCTAGGTCAACTTCTAGGGCCTAGGTGGACCTGGGAGAGGTCCCTTGCCAATTGCCAGGGGGCTCAGCCTTTGCCCCATTGTACCTGGATACAATGGGGCAAAGGGGGACGGGGACCCTGGGAGGATATAGGGGCAGGGTGGGCAGGGCTTTGCCCTGCCCTGTGGGGGGCATGCCAGGCTCACCCCTGTATCCCCCCCCCCCCAGCAGGGAGGCAGTGGGGGAGTCCTGGAGAGCCCTAAGTCGACTTAGGTTTACTCCAGGTCTACACAGGCTTAAATCGATTTTAGAAAGTCGACTTAAGCCTAAAGTCGACTTTAAAGGAGGTTTAATGAAGTCGACTTAATTTTCCTTAAATCGACTTAAGGAAAGTGTAGTGTAGATGCAGAATAAATTAAGTCGACTTAAGCAAGCTTAAGTCGACTTAATTTACAAGTGTAGATGCACCCTATGAGTTTGTTGAACTGGAATTCAGAGCCACATCAAAGGCCTGGTCAATGTGGGAAAATGGACCATGTTAGAAAGTGTGTTAACAGGCTTTAACTAACATGGCATTAAACATGATTCAGCCTCATTATGTTGACTATAGACAGTCGTAACTGGTCACGGTTAATTCTAGATGTAGCTGTATGGTAAACCAAAACCAACAAACGTATCTTAAAACATAACCAGTCCTTTTCTCTGAGGCAGTAACTCATATTGAACAGCATGTTAGTTACAAGGTGTCGGTTAACATGTTTTCTATCATGAGACGCTTTCCAACAAAATGTCACCATAGTCAAAATTGTGGCACTGCTGCTCACAGTGCCTCTCAGTGAAAGGGTTCACCCTGTTTTTCCACACCCAGAAATTACTAGGTGGGTGGTGACTTTAATAGCACATGAATCTGTAGAAAGTTCATGTTTTTAATATAATAAGAATCATCCCTCTTATTGATGCCATTCAGTCCAGAAAATCATCAATGGAATGTTCAAGTTCACACAATACATCATTACAGTAGAAACCATGCTTTTGCCCAGTCACTTTTCAATAGTGATGTTGATCTTGGTCATTAACATAGAATATCAATGTTATAAATCATGACAGATGTGCTACAATGAAAACTCTTTGCTATGAATACTGGAAAAATCAAATCAAGCCTGTTTTTACATTGCTACTAAAGGGCAAGATTATGGAACTCTATATATGTGTGTGTGTGTGGGATGGCAACCACCCGTATCATCTGTAAACGGGATCAAACCTACAACCTATAGAACTTAGTGCATGAGTCCCTACTAAAAGAACTAAAAGAAATTTTTTTCTAGCCGAGTTGTGGCAGGCCATCAATCACTAGCTCACCTAGTCACCACTAGAGGGGGACAGACTGCCACAATTAATAATACATATATGCATATGGATATTGATTCTATCATATTTATCTAAGGAGATGTCTTCATAAAAAAAGGAAAGCTGTTTCAGCGTATAATCAGCTGTTAAGAAATCAGTTTTGTTGATGTGGGAAGTTGTGGCAATTTAATGGAATATCACATGATTGAAAAATTTGGTGTCTGAGAAAATCCAGTAGCAAGAAGCAGACAGAGCTTATGTCTGTGATCAAATATGACAGCTCTTCAAGAGATATTTGAAAACTGATGGTTGTAAAGTCCAGTCATACTACCTCTTCCCCCAAAATGATGACTTGTAATGATAACAGTGTATCACTGCTTTGTTCCCTCCCAAACTAAGATTCTAAGATCTGAAAGCATGAACACAAAATTAGGAATTAGGAAATATTAAATTGTTAGCCTAACCTTGTGACTCTCCTACTGCGTGAGCTTTAGCAAGATATTTCAATTTTATACATGAGTTATCCTATCTTTAAGATGGGGGCAATAATGATGCTAAAACATCTACTTTACAAGGGGCTGTGAAGATTAATTGATTAATGTTTTCACAAGGCTTTGAAAACTAATGTACTTTATAAACATTATTATTAATTAAAATACTATGATTCCTTAATGTAGAAAAACATTCCTGCCTTCTCTGTCATTAGTGTGATTACCAATTTTTTATCTTTTTTGTACACACAAACTTGATTAAAGAGAGCAATATTGTGCATGGATACATTACTTCAATGGTTAAAGTCAATGGTATTTCTATATCCATCAATCATGAAGTCCCATACTTGCCTAAATATTTGCTTAATGATTAATAATACAGCAGTCATTCTTATTACTTCATATTTTTTCTGTATTTTGAAGGGTTTTATGAGATATTTGGGCCACCTCCTCAGCTTATGTAAACTGGCAGAGTTTCACTGAAATCATTGGCAATATTAATCAAATTAGAAAACAGAACCTGAAGATAGCCCATTCTAGCCAAAATCAAGTTTTCATGGTTTACAACATTCTACATGAAAGCTAAATGCAAGGTAGGTAATGTTCATGATGTGGTGCATAGAAGTAAATGGAGCTGCAACAATTTACACCAGCAGAGGTTGAGGATCTGGCCTTCCTTGGGCCCCAATCCCTCAGTAACAAGTCTGGTTTTCAACATTTCCTGATCTGACAATCTTGTACATATTTTACAACTACCCTTGATTTCGTTTAGCAATCACACATGAGTGAGAGAATAAAGAAAGATTCCAGGGTTTTAGTTCTGAAGCTTCTACTGATTTATTATATGATCTTGTGCCCTCTTGCCAATCTGTAAAATTGCTCAGTAACCTCACGAGGCTCTCTTTGGGTATGTCTACACAAGCAACTTAGGTCGACTTAAGGACGCTTAAGTCGACCTCCAGAACTCCACGTCCACACCTGGCTTTTATTAAGTTGACTTAAGCGCTTCCTTAAGTTGACTTAATAACCCCCCCTCTTTAGGTCGACTTAAGGCTTAAGTCAACCTTATTAAGTCGACTTAGAGCCAGTATGGACAACCTCAGTTGACCTAATGCCCTAAATCGACTTAACGGGGATGGGCTGGGGAGAAGGGAGCAGCGGTGTTCCCTTTTCCCCAGGTGCAGCTCCCGTCGACCTTGCACCTGCGTGTGTGGATGCAGGCAGTCGACTTAAGTTTTTGGTGTAGACTCTCTAAGTCGACTTAATGAGGTCGACTTTAAGTTGACTTAAGTCGACCTTGTTAAGTCAACTTACCAGAGTCGACTTAGCATTTCTAGTATAGACATAGCTTCTGAGCATAAGCTGTCATGGGCTCCAACCCACTTCATCAGATGCACTCAGTATTTTATCATGTTCAATTTTATATAGTATCAACCAGCAATGGAATTTTGTTCCAAGTTCTAGTAATATTCTCTTATCTGGGCATTCACAAAACTCTCATTATTAATGCTGGGATTTCACAGGCTTATCTGGAGACATCGCTCCTATTAAACAGTGTGCACAGATGGTGATTTCAGTGTTGTAAGATAATCACAGGAAAGAAATCGTATAGAAAATTTAGATACATTTATTCTGTATTTTGCTGGGTAAACAAAAATGAGCAAAGTGTTCTATTAGCACAGGCTGTAGGTGTACTAAACAATTCAAACCATTTATTCTGTAAATCTGTATACAATTATGTTCCACCAGGTGTCAGTGTTCTCCTCAGAATTGATGCTGTATCCTGCAAAATGATGGTTTGCATTGAACCTTGTTAGTAGTATAATCATATGAAGAAAAATATCCCCTGGAAATAGTAACAAGGAAAACTGCAAACAAATTATATTGTCTTTTCAGGAGAGAAAACCCCCCCTATGATTCTAAAATCCACTAGCAATAAAACTTTTATTCATACAACAAATGTGCCAGTTTTTGTACGAATTTAATTAAGGGTAGGTCCTGAATTTAGACAGGAAAAGACTATTTGAAGAGAACATGACTCCTCTAGATTTAAAAAAAGGTAATATGATCAATTCTGTACATAACCCTGATGGACAAAACAGAGGAAAAAGAAAACCAAAGCCAGGCAAAAATAAAAATGCATCACTGAGTAAAAGATGGCTCCACAGGGAACTGTCTTCAGTTCTTGTACTAAAAAATGGGTCAACCAGATATGTGGTCTAAGAAAGGATGATGGACAATTCCAGGATGTCAGAGGTTTTCCACAAACAGATATATGGTTCTGGGACTAACATTCTGCTAACTGAAAAAAAGCATAAATTTCTAATCATGTTCTAATTTGTTGCAAATCCAAAAGGAAACACAGATTTGAAATGAATAAACTGACATTGCCAACCTGTTTAGGGGGAATGATGTATTTGAAGGACAGTGCAGAACAAAATGAAGCATTCAGACTCCAAATAAGCAAGATACATATGCACATGCATTTTGAAGACATTAATAGTGCCTTTGATTTCAGTCGGACGGCACCTTTATGCACACGCATAAAAAACTTCCTGAATCAGGGCTAACAACAAATGTCATTTCAGGACTGAGAAGACTAAGAGTGTCTTGTCTGAGATCACTGGAGACTAGTGTGCATATGTCTTGAGCTTTTAGCACCTGGAATCTGTACATCCAGAACATCTGGAATCTCAAAAGCCAAGTCAAATGAAAATAGCTTTTTCTTTGCTTTTTTGCCTCCAGAGTAAATTCCCATGAAGCTGGTTTCAACTATTTTGTATCATAATGTGGATTTCATCAGTCTCAATGGTTTAACATTAGTACTTTAGATTAATTTTCTCCAAAGATCATGATTCTGGGTATGTGTGAGATATTGTGGAAGTTGTGTGTGTGCAATGGCATTGTTGAGTACGATTCCTGAAAGCGCCAGATTTGGTTCTGAGTCAAGCCTGAGCCTCCAGGCTCTGAGAAGTGGCTTATATCACAGAGCCCCAGAAAGGTTTTGCAGAAGGGGACTGCCAAATGGCACACATCCCATAAGCTTCCCTCAGTGGCATATTTAGGACAGTGATGGGAGACATGTGGAGTCATTTGTTCATGTTGATAGGTGCACAGAGAGCTAAATGTGCCCCCACCCATTTCTTCAGAAATTTCATATGATGGACTCTAGTTAACAGTGGCATGGCACCACATTCTTAAGAATCAAAGCCACAGCATAATTAGGAGAGGTATTATTTTGTGTTTAGTAGAGCCCTAAATTGATGATATATAGTCATGATTCTGCTGGTGCACATCCCTGTTACTATGGCAACAATATTATGTCATGTTAGCCTGTCCTTGGTGTTACTTAGAGCAGCAAGGTCTCAGCAAGCTCCTAATTTACTTTAGAGCTGTAAGAAGACTATTGCTATGTGCGCAGAATGAAATTAGATCTATTATGGCTACAAATACTATATATGCCATGAATTTCTTTTCTTATATTAAGATGTCAATTACTCTATTTAAGTGAAGCATTAGCATTAAAATAAAACAGATGATTAGCGAACTGCAAACGACTAATGTGCCCATATTGTACAAATTCCCCTTTTCATATTCAAAGCAGTAGCATGTGTTCCAAGATCTTCAACCTCAGTCTTAACCTCAAGGGTCTGCAGTCCAAAAAAGGAGATGGAGTCAGTCCAAGAGGAAACATTCTCATCTCCAGAAGCACTGTCTGCTGATTCACAAAGAAAGAATTTCAGATATTCAACCTCTCTCCTTCCCCCTCCTCCATTCCCCTGCTCCTAAATAAAAGTCAAAAAATTAGGTTCGCAAGTACTACTGCTTAGGGCACATGGCATCAGAGTCACTCTGCTTTCAAGTATATACACGTAAGTCTATATGATGAGGATCATTAAGAATATTATAACAACAAATAACACTGTGAATAGATGATGTCCAGACCAGGTTTTGGTCATTTTCGTTTGTTTGATTTTCCCACATGTACTTTGATGTGTAATATTAACTACTGAACTGTCTGATAGTGTTAATACAGAGTACACTTCTCAGGTTAATGCAATTTTCTTGGCTAATTGTAATTATTCTGCAGAGCATCAACCAGCAGATGGCAGACAGGCTGTTACTGTTTCAGCCAAAGTATTTTTTTATAAAATATTTGAAAGTAAACCAAAGGTACATATTCTCTCTCTCTCTCTCTCTCTCTCTCTCTCTCTCTCTCTCTCTTTGTGTGAATAAAAAGAAAGATCCATAAATAACAGATAAGGGAAAGCTTGTGTGTGTGTGTGTACAGAAGAATTAACCACATATGATCAGGTCTCTTTTCTATTTTTACGCAAGGTGATTATAAATACTGGTTAAAACAAGTCCCCAGTTGGACTTCTTTGCAGAAATACTGCATCCCAGATTCCCATCTAGTCAATCAATTATCTTGATCCTTACAGCTTGGAAGTACATATATTAATAGGAGAAGCATCATGTACAAAACAACAATTAATGATAACCATATATCAATGAACACACTGTGTGTAACACCATTACCTTCTTCCTAAGAAAAAAAAGAACAGAGTTACAACATAAGAACACCAGTGCAAAGTTTAGTTTGATCCACAGTTTGTTAATTCCTGGCAATATAAGACAGCCTCCTCAACTGGTATAAATCAGGGTAACTCTAATAAAAACAATAGAAGGCATTGCCTTCAGTGTAGCTATGGTGATTTACATTAGCACAGGATCTGACCCACAGTCTGATCTCATCTTCCTTTACAATTAACCCTCTCTCACTGAGTTTCCTTGTTCCAAAAGGAAGTGACAGCAATGTTAACTTCGCCCCTGATCTATACTTTCTCTGAGCAAATCACATGATTGACTCTATTCCTTTTCCCAGTTTGTCCAATTTCACAAAGTCAATGTCTTCTTCCACCAAGAGCTTGTTTGATATACCACAACTGTTCTTGCTCACAAAGAAGGTTCACAGAAACAAAGCATGTTTATAGATTTTCATCATCATAAAAGCAATTTGCATTTTACCACTGCTTTTTCATTATATTGGACCCAGATACAACTATGATGGATGCTATAAACCTACATATATTATAAGTTGCCTCTGGAAGATACCTGCTAACCTCACTACTCTTCATCTTATGCTCATTGAGATCAACAATAAAGCTCCCATTGACTAAATGATGCAAGACCAGGGCCTGTAAACATAAGTTCCTGCCAGCACCCTTCCTTCCACCCTGCTACAGTTGTGGCAGCAGTAATGGTAGTGTACAAGAGCGCTTCTTCTTTGTTGCTCCACACCATATATCCTTGCCTATTTAAACACCATACAACCTGAGAGTTTATATCAAGGTAGACCATTTCTTCAGTGACTCTGCAAAAAAACATTCTGTCCTATGTGCCATCAATGATTGCATGATGCAGAAAATTGCCCACTACCTCTAAATGTGCCATTATTTCAAATAGTCCTCTTTCTTAGCTTGCTGCCCCCATCCCTTGCTAACCACATCATGGGCTAGTTTATACAGTTTTTTTCCTGTGACTTTTTTCCTGGAATTGTTATACCAGTACAGCTCCTATGCTATGTCTACACTAGAAAAGTTAAGTCGACTTTACGTCAACTTAAAGTCGACCTTATTAAGTCGACTTAACAAAGTCAACTTAACTTTTCTAGTGTAGACATAGCCCTAGGGTGGATATAGTTAAACTCTCATAAAGGAGCCTTATACTTGTATAGTTTATCCCCCTTACTATATAATAATAGCTATACTGGTATAAAGTACCTTTATACTGGGATAACTGTGTCCACGCCATGCCAGGTCTATGCTACAAACTTTTGCTGCTGGTATAGCTTTGTTGGTTGGAGGTGTGAAAAGGTGTGATTTGTGAATGACATCGCATGGCAGAAAAATCCCCTTGCGTAGATGCAGTTCTCCCAGCAAAACTACACTTTTGTTTGCATGATTTATTCAATTCGTGGGGCCTGGAATAAGCTATAGTAGCAACAATGCAGTTTTGTCAGTATAAGTTGCATCCATACTAGGAGTGCTTTGCTGATGTAGTATGCTTGCATGGCTGTAATGGAAAGGCTTTCCAAGTGTAGAGCTGGCCCAGAGGGTTTACTGCTTTGTTAGAGGTAAATCAGTACAACTTCTGCATGTAGGGCAAGCCTTCCTGCTCTTACTGTGTGGACCCTCTTGCTCTTATGCTATGTCTACACTAGAAAAGTTAAATCAACTTTGTTACGTTGACATAATAAGGTGGACTTTAAGTTGACTTAAAAAGTCGACCTTATAAAGTCTACTTAACTTTTCTAGTGTAGACATAGCCCCTTGTTGACTTTATTAAGTCGACTTAATAAGGTCGACTTAGGCGCTAATCCCCGTCCACACTGGCTTAAATCGACCTAATAAGGTCGACTTGAGCGCTAAGTCGACCTAAAGCGAGGTGTTATTAAGTCAATTTAACTTTTCCTTAAGTCGACTTAAGGAAATGCTTATGTCGACTTAAGGAAAGCCCAGTGTGGATGTAACCTAACTTGTAAGTGTAGGCGCACCCATTGTGGAATATCTTTCTTCCCACCATATAAAAATCTTCTCTTACAATATTCTTATATTGCTTATTACTATACTTTTATAATAGCACCCAAGCCAGATCATGCAACCTATACTCAAGAAAGTAGGCCCACTGATATCAACTAGGCACCTCAAAAGAGAAAACTTTGGCAGGATCCAGCTTTCTAATGCTACCTGTGACTACAAACAAACCTACATACATATCCCTTCATCATTTAGCAAAAGGTTTTTTTAACAGCTAATTAATATCAGTCATTAATGACTGGCAACCATTTGCTTTTTACTGAATGAGCATTTTGAGATGTGCACATGTTTTCCCTTTCTCTGCTATCCTGTTCTCATTAAATGAAGGTATTCATTAAAATATTTACTTAGGTCTGCCTGCTAGCAGGTTAGATGATTATTAGTTTCCTTATGTAGGTTTGTTATTGCTGATTATTGTTACTGACAATTTCATCATTATCACAAAGTGCATATTCACTGGAAGATTGCTTATTCAGTAGATTTTATTCATGGTCTTAACCAGCTGTCATGTCAGTTGCTACATTCTCCAATTGGTGTGATACGAGATGGCTGTATATCACTGTGAATATATGAAGTGAGACAGAGAGTGTATGTGTGAGAGAAAAAAAGAGACTGTGTGGGATGAATGCATGCATTGAAATATTAGGACAACCCTGTAAAATGTTTATCACAGTGAGGATTCTATCTGTCTATTGCCATGGCTCTCACCAGATAATATGTGATGCTCCTCACAAACATCTAGTGATTTAAATTTCTCATCACCTCTGAGGTTGGGAAGTATTATCTCTACACAGAAACTAAGACACAAAAAGTCTGAGCCAGTTAAGCAGGTTAGCACTTGCTGAATCAAGGCTATAGAAAAAAGATTAGGTGACTTACAAACCATTACAGAGGAAGTCTATGGCAGTAGCAGGATTTGAACCCACATCTCTTGGGGGCAATTTAACACCAGAGCTGCAAGACCTTCTGTCTGCTCATCAAAAGGAAAAATATCCAACCAAGTTATGTTGCTATCTTTGGGCCCAATCCTGCTTGCTATACAAGGCTATGTCTACGCTTACCAAAGTTAGTTCGAATTAGTTAATTTGAATTAACTAATTTGAACTAATTTTAGTTAGTTCGAATTAACTTAATTCGAACTAGCAAATTTTAGTTCGAACTAAGCAAGTGCCATGCATGGCACTTGCTTAGTTCGAGTTAGTCATTTGCATTGAGCTCAATGTGCCGGTTAGTTCGAACTAAGCGCTTAATTTGAACTAACATGACCACATTGGGTTAATTTGAACTAACTAGTTCGAATTAACCCTTACTTCGAAAAGTATAAGCGAATTTATTAGTTCGAATTAAGGAAGCCCTTAATTTGAACTAATGAAAGCCTAGTGTGGCCAAGGCTTAAGTTAGTTTGAATTAAGCTTCCTTAATTCAAACTAACTTGCCAGTGTAGACATAGCCCAAGTGATTAGTCCTATTGATTTCAAAGCCTGAAGTAAGAACTACTTGTTTGAATAGAGCTGGCAGGAACTGGCATCTTGGTAATTTTAGAGAACTTTCCTCTGCCATTAAAAGTTTGTTGGGCACAAATCAATGAACTTGTTTTCCTTGTATTAGAACACCTTAATTCTAATCAAGAAAATTTGCCAAATTCTTTTGTTTAAGGAAAGCCATTGGCACCACATAAAATAATATATAATAGAATAGTGGCCATTTTGTGATGAGGATGTAAATGTGGTGCTAATATTGTATAAGAGTATGGTTTGTTAGTACACATTATATCAGTTCCTGTTGAGAAAGATGGGAAGTAATAATAGACAAACCAAGATGCGACTGGGGTCATGTGTTTCTTTCCATTGTCCAGTATAGAAGGAAGCTAAATAGTGGATATTACATGTAAATGAAGTAATAAGAGCCACACAGAAGGGAAAGGTTGCCAAGTAATGGCACTCTTCCCTACCCCCTCTGGCTTAGCCAGCTGGAGTCCCCTTACACCAATAATGCCTAGCAAGAGGGAAAGTGTTTGGCAGTTGGGACGGGCTTGTGAAAAATCAGGAATATATTGCTTTTTCTGGCCTGTTCCCTTAAGAAAGTAAAATAATGTGTGCTGGATAAACAGCTGTAAGAACGTGGCCACTGCTGAGGGCATCATTGCCAGGGAATGGGGAGACAATGTTAGCCAGCTACTGTATTGCTTCTTCTTGGGATCTGAAGAAGCATGTTGCCAACAGAAAACCTTGTATATTGTGTGACATCGAGAGATTTCATGGCTCTTTCCTGTTGCTCATTCACCTATGGGAGTTAGCATGAATGACAGGCCAGTCTCAAGGAATGATGCAGGAAACCAATGAACCATTCTGCACTAGGTAGTACATGGGAAGGAATCACTGGTTCTCTAAACAGCCTCGATGGGCTTCCCTCTGCTGTTCCTGTGTTTGTTTCCTGTGTTTCCTCTGGTGCCATCCATCATTTAGGACTGGTGCCTGACAAGCAAATATTATGTTCGCTTAAATACATGATCGATATTTTGGAAGGGCAGTGCAACTGGCTAGTGCACTTCACTTCCGAACTGTAGACTATCTTTAGTAGCACCTATAGACGGATCTGAACTGCAAAATTTGGAACGGGGCTGGGATCTAGTTCAGCCCTTGTTAAAATGGAGGCTCTCCACAAAATTCACAGCCAGATTCTATGACTTCCTTGAAAGTCTGGGGTGTTCAGAATTTGAGTGTTGGTTTAGACCTAGCTCAAGTAAGTAGGAGGGCCTATTCAGCCTCTACTAACACTTCAGAGCCAGGATACTATACAGCAGCA
Organism: Pelusios castaneus; assembly: GCA_007922175.1. NCBI lineage: Eukaryota > Metazoa > Chordata > Testudines > Pelomedusidae > Pelusios > Pelusios castaneus. The sequence goes on from ML685862.1 coordinate 7,898,866, forward strand.
AGTGTTGTGTAGAAATATGGAAATAGGAATTGAAACAAGACCACCAAATTTATTTCAGGCAGGCCAGTTAACAGCCATTCACCTAGAACCAAACTAATGCCTTAGACTCAATACTCAAAGTCATCCAGTTCTATGATATTTATTTATTTATTATTAAACAATTAAATGCCATTGGTTTTGAGTCTTATTGTGTTTTTGTCAGAAACTATCCCTGGCAGTTCTGCCAAAGACTCAAGAGGATTCTGGACTGCTGGATAGTAGGCATGACAGAAGGTTAATAATTAAAAAAACCCACCACTAACAACAACTTGGCAAAATGCCAAACTGAATGAACATTTCTGCCTGGATCTACAGATTTGCCAAGTAACCTGGCAAGCAACTAGAGTGAATGGTTATAATTGGTGTTAGAGTGTCTTGAAGAAAATAGCACAGATAAAGATTCTGAGCCACTCTCTGGGGGCCTGATGAAGAAACACTCAGGATTTACAATTTATTTCCAAAGGGAAGTGAAGAAAATTTTATGAAGGTAAATAAAATCAGCAAAGCAATTCTGGAACAACACTTGGTTTATCAAGCTTGTTTCCTTATACCATAGATTTTGCACATTTTTCATTGTTAAATTAAACGTGCCTCTAACAGATTGGGAATATTTCTCACTCTGGGGATTAAAGGTTTGATTGTTTTCTCATTTACACTTGTGTCAGTTAGGACCTACTCTGCTGATTTACACTGGTGTAAATCTACTGATTAAAGTCAGTGAAGTTATACCAGTGTAAATTTAGTGTAAATGGCATAAGAATTAGGCCTTGAGTTCCTCAGCTCTCTCAAGCTTTCTCATGCCTTACATTGAATCTTTTTTTTGTTAATTAAAAGCCGGAAAGTGACTACTCACAACAAAGAATTAGCTGAAAACAAGCGCTGAAATGACAGCCTCTTTGAAGATCAATTTTGTGTGGTAGAATCATAGTATATCTGAAACCAAGAGAAAGGCTTCTAAGAATGCAAAACCAAATGAGCATTTCTACAACAAATGTTTTGTTTGCTGAAAATTGCCTGCTAATTTTGATTACGCTCACATACCTTACACTATTTTTCAAACCATGAGAGAATATTTATTGTTTTAAAAACACACATACTTTCATATTATATTTTTACCCTGTACTCAGTATTGTGTACCTCTCTGCCTGGTTTCTGTTATAAAGGACATGAATAAAATAAAGTAGCTGACCTCTAGTCCCAGACTACTATGAACTCAGAATTAATGCACAAAGGATGAGATTCTGACACATCCGGCATATAGAAAGAACTATGGTTTTAAGTAGAATGGATTGGAAATTTCCTGATGGAAAAACATTCCATGGAAAATGCTGATTTGTCAAAATCAAAACATTTCCCAATAACATGCCAATTTAGTTTAATCTTCTGATGGAAACAAGGCAGGTTTTCAGTGGAAATCTGCCTGGTTTCCTTTCGCCTCACCCATTTTGTGATCTGCTGCAATACTGGGGCTTTAGAAGCCCTAAGAGTCTGGTTTCAAACTAGGTTTCTGGATTCTTAGCAGCCCACCCTGGGCATTGAGCATTGAAACATTGGGCAGCTCGAGGACCCTCATCAATTTCATTTAAAAAAAAATATCAAAACAGAACATTGTTTTGGTTAAAAGAAAGAAAAAGGCTTCCCTTCTTTCCTGGGAATTTCATAGATTTTGGAATGTTCATGGAATGGGGATTTTATGATTTTGACTAGCACTAATTTTAAGCCATTTTTGCACCTTCCTGAGCCAGGAACTAGAGAGGTCCTGAGCATATTTTAGACCAACTTGTGTGCAAGTTTAAGGTACAACAGCTCTCCAGTGTTGTTTATGGGCTGCAGTGCTGCCCAGAATTTCAACATCCCTGACACACAGTCTATGCTTGGGATTTTTGGGAAGGTAGCCTTACAGCTCTCTCCACAGTGCCTGCTTGGGGGAATCCTCTCCTGGCTACCTATGGGTGCGTCTACACTTATAAATTAAGTCGACTTAAGCAGGCTTTCCCAGCTCCCTTCTCCTCGAGACCACTCAGCTCCCGGGGAGAAATGAGCGCAGGCTCTCTTCTGCCTGGGACAATGGGGTCCTGGGGAGAAGGGAGCCCCACTGACAGAGGAAACCCTGGGGTCTCCGGTCAGCTGGAGAACCAGCCCCATGCTCCAGCTGACAGAGGAAGCCCTGAGGTTTCCTCTGTTAGCTAAAGCACGCTCCCTTCTTGCCCAAACCCTGCAGGTCCCGGGGAGAAGGAAGCGTGGGGCTCCCTTCTGGCCGGGACTGATTAGGTCCTGGGGAGAAGGGAGCCACAGCCTGAACTCCCTTCTGGCTGGGACCTCATCGGTCCCGACCAGAACGGAGCCCCATGTTCCCTTCTCCCTGGGACCCGCGTGGTCTGGGCAAGAAGGGAGCGTTCTCCAGCTGACAGAGGAAACCCTGGGGTTTCCTCTGTCAGCAGGGTTCCCTTCTCCCTGCGACCCCATTGTCCCGGGCAGAAGGGAGCCCGTGTTCCTTTCTTTCCGGGACCTGAGTGGTCCCGGGGAGAAGGGAGCCGGGAGAACCTCCCGCGGCTTCTCAGTCCCGGCAGAGCCAGCCGTGCACTGGCAGGCTCTGCCGGGATGAGCTGCGATCGGCTTCTCGGTACCGGCAGAGCCAGCTGGCTCTCACCAGGACATGCCGCGAGCGGCTTCTCAGTCCCGTGGAGAGCCAGCCTTGCAGGGCTGGCTCTCTCAGGGTGAGCCACCCCCGGCTTCTTGTCCTGGGGAGAACCAGCTGGCTCTCTCCGGGACAAGTCGCCCGTGGCTTCCTGGTCTGGGGAGAGCCAGCCCTGCAAGGCTGGCTCTCCCTCCACCTATCAAGTCAACTTAGAGAGTCTAGTGTAGACTCTCTACGGGTGTGTCTACACTTACAAAGTAAATTGATGTAAGGTTGCTTAAGTCGACTTAATTTAATCTGCGTCTACACTACAATTTCCTTAAATCGACTTAAACTGCTGCTTAAGTTAACTTAAGGAAATTTAAAGTCGACTTTATTAAACCTGGTTTAAAGTCGACTTTACTGGCTAAGTTGACTTTATAAAGTCGATTTAGCCAGTGTGGACGCAGATTAGCCCTAAATCAACTTAAAGTCGACTTACGGGCTCCAGGGGTCCCCCATTGTCCTCCCTGCCAGGGTGGGTGGCACAGCCAGAGCCTGGCGTGCCCCCCCACAGGGCAGGACAGAGCCCTGCCCACCTTGCTCCTATGCCCTGCCAGTGTCCTTGTCCTGCTCAGCCCCCATTGTTCCCAGGTACAATGGGGCAAATGCTGAGCCCCCTGGCACTTGGCAAGGGGTGCCCCCCCACCACTGTCGACCAGTCCCAGGTCCATCTAGCCCCTAGAAGTCAACTTAGGCGTCCAGTGTGGACGCTCTAAGTCGATTTGGCAAGGTCCCCTTGAAGTCAACTTCATTTTTGAGTGTGGACATGCTAAGTCGACTTATTTGGCCAGGTGTAGACATAGCCTTTGTCAACTTAATTGGAGCATCTGTAAGTCAACTTAAGAGTCTTGTGTAGACTCTCTAAATTGACTTAATAAGGTCAACTTAAAGTCGACTTTAGAAAGTTGACTTAAGAAAGTCAACTTAACTTTCTGACATAGCTTATGTGTCTTCTCCTGTCTGTTGATGAGATTCCAGCTCTTGTACATGGTGTTAAGGGGCTATGGCAGCAGTAAGAGTCAAAATCTGTATCGTCTTACTCTGCATGCAAACAACTTAAATTAAAGCAATGATTCTGATTCTCTATAGTTTTACGCTGATATGATTCCATTGCTCTTGACCAGAGATTTGGTCAGGTAAAGAAACAGAAATTGGCACAGAGACACCACATGGATGTAAGTCAGCAAAAAAATCTTAACCCCGTGGACTTAGTGCTATTGTGATGATTTATCACACAAATCATCTCTGACTGGATCTCTATACATGTCTAAGTAATACTCCTGAAGAGCTCCCACAGATTGCACTTCTGTGAGGGATTAATCAGAGCCTGTCTCTGCCTCATGTGTTCCAAAGTTATGATCAGGCACATAAGGGTTGGGTGGGATTGTTCTTTCTAGGGCTGGTCAGTTTCCACTTTCTGTCATGTAGATAGACAACATTATATGGATTCAGAGAATAGCATAACAGGTGGTATGGAAATGTTCCATTTCACTCCCCTCCCAGAGTTACAAGCATTTTTCTTTGTTTTTGTTATTACTAATTGAAAATGTGGATCATATGCTTATGGGACTTTCTTATTTACTGTTACAGTGTAACATGAATGCCTCCTAATGGAGGCTGTTCTTTATTAATAAAAATAATGCTATCTTGACCCACCAATTGTTTCCTATCTTTCTTTTACATTTGCCTTGTTCCATTAGGCAATGTGCTCTATTTTTATATCAATGACGCTATTCACTAAGCTTGTTTTACAGTTTAACACTTGCCCTATGTTTACAAGTCTAAATTCCTTTTAAGGGTAACTTACTTCTTGCCTGAACATCTGTCTTGCCTGAACATCTGTCTTAGTAGTATTATTTGGATTACAACAGCACCTTGAGTGCCCAAACAAGATCAGTGCCCTATTGTTCTTGGCACCGTGCGAACACGTAATATGAGACAATTCCTGCCTCAAACATCTTGCAGTCTAAATAGACACAGCAAGGAAAGGGGAGCAGGGGATGGAAGTATTACTATTCTCATTGTTCATATGGAGAATAGAGGTACAGAAAGATTAAGTGACTCATCCAACATCACAGAGACAGGGTTGGGAAATAAACCCAGACCTCCTGAGTCCCAGACCAGTACTTAACAAGACCAGTGTTCCTCTCATATGGTGGTTGTCATCTAGCACTAGCAGAAACTGCTATTTCAGCATTAATGATTAGTAAATTGGGCCTTCCTGGCACTTAAAAACCTGTTGAGGGCCTGAGATGTACCTGAGGGTACGTCTGCATTGCAATAAAATACCCATGGCTGACCCATGTCAGCTGACTTGGGTTTGGGCTCGGGCTGTGAAGCTGTAAAATTCCTAAGTAGACAATTGGGTTTGGGCTGGACTCTGGGACCCTCCCCCTTGTGAAGTCTCTGGCTTCAACTTGAGCTTGAACATCTGAACTACAGTTTTATAGCCCCACAGCACAAGCCCTGCTCCGTGGCCAGAGGTTATGTCTACACAGAAAAGGATAACCCGTAGCTGGCCCATGCCAGCTGACTCAGGCTTGTGACACTCAGTCTTTGGGCTGTTTCATTGCTATGTAGATTTCCAGGCTTGGGCTGTAGCCCGTGCTGTTGGACCCTAGACCCAGGGCTCCAGCCACAGCCCAGTGGTCCATATGGCAGTGAAAGAGCCTTGCAGTCTAAGTCCTGTGAGCCTGAGTCAGCTGACACATGGCAATTATGAATGTTTAATTGCTATGTAGACATGCCCTAATGATTGTTACCCCAGAAAGTCATGAATTTCAGGAAGATGATCAACTTGGAGGTCCCTGTTGCTATTATGGACTATTGAAAACTTTGGAGGAAAATGCTAAATTAATTGGACTGAATTCCATTTTCTCTTCCATGACGTGTTGCATGAATGGGACTGAGAGCTGAATTTGGTGCAGTATCTTCCCTTTCAACTTGTTGAATAGTTGAAAGTTGAATGACTCATTGCTACAGCTACCAAGTTTCAGGAGTGCAAGGGCCAAATTTATCCCTACTGAGACTCCATGAAATGTGTCCCCTAGCAACTAAAGACTAGTACCAACAAGAAGGCAGGATTCCATCCTCAACATCCTCCCATCATTTATTTTGTCTCATGCAACCCACTGCAAGACTTTTCTCTCTTTATACACATAAATACTGTGGTTATTTCATGATGCATTTGCTTGATTTGAGCCTGTAATTAGGGCAGTTTATAAAGACTTGTTCTCTTTGGTCTTTCTTTTTGGTAGGCAAAGTAGTAATCTGACGTGTGGGGAAAGCAGGCTGTGATTCATATTGTCTTTTGCTATGGCTTGAATGACATGCTCTGTTTGTTTTGAGAGTAGCCAAGGAACGGATTGGAAAAAGTGAGGACTGTAGGAGCGGTTCTCGCATGCAAACCACAGTGACACTGGTCTGCTTTAAGGGCTACATGGACAGTGGATTGAACTGGAAACATCATACAGGCATTTCACCCATGCCCTTTGCTCAAAATAATCTAAGTGTATTGACTTCCAGGATATGCCACCAGATTTATTTGTTTTCACTAGCTTTTGGGGCAATTAAGGATCATGAGGTAGCTGGGGCTTTTAGGGAGATTGAGATTTTCATTTCATAGCTGATTGTCAGATTGGTTGATTTGTTGGTTTCTAAGGCTTGGATGATCTCCAACTAGAGTTAATAGTTTTATGTAAGGGTTGTGTAAATTAAAAGAAACAAAGTGACATACACAGAAGCTGAAATGGCAGGAAGAAATGCACATCCAGCAAAAATGGTGAAAGACAAATTAGATATTTAAAATTCTTTCTATTTTAATAGTTTTGATAGTAGTAGTAACAAGCAGAAAATAAACTGTTTTTAACAATGTGTAAATTGTAACTTGAAAGCTTCCATGTAGTGGAATTTGAATATCCTTATTTTTAACACAATATATTGTTTCAGATGTAGTTTTGATATTATACAACCACTCAAATCCCTAAGCCATTATGATCTGTAATTCAATTTCCATTTCTATCTAAAAAGCTGCTGACAACTGTTTAAACACCAATATCTCCACAAACACACAGAAATTTCACTCCTGCTGGGTATCAAGTGAAAGAGTCTATAGTTTAAAATGACATTTAGCTTGACATGCAAATCTTTGACATGCATGCCTGCTCCCTGCTGGTGTTTACATGGAATTTTTTTTCAATGTTTCCTGTGTTGTGGTGGCCTTAGATTCTTATATCCTGTTTTTTTCAGTGTGCTTAGATTCTTAATTATATTATTCTTATTGCCATAAAATTATTGATTGACTATTAAAGTTGTTTGTTTAAAATTTTCATCCTGGTTCCCTGTAGTTTGTCATCTCAGAGACTTCAGCTTCTGTTTCAACAGTTCATCTAAAGGTATAAAGAGTTTGATCAAACAGCAAGGCAGCAAGGCACAGGGCCAGAACTAATAACCTGGACATTAAATTAAATTCAACCAATACAGCACCACTATTTGCTCTTGAGGACAGGGACCCTGTCTTTGTATTTCTTTGTACAATACCACAAAAAGGGCCTCTGAGTGAGATCACAATAGAAACAAATAAATAAAATATAGGTAAATAATGTAGGTACAAAATCTAAATATATAATAATTGCAAAATTCCTTATCTGCCAGTTGTGACACTGGCCGAATTTGGGGACCATTAATGATATTATTTAACATCAATATTTCAAATTCACAGTAATTCAAATGAGATAGGCCATAACAGGTATCATTCGAAAAGTTATAATTTGCTAAGGATGATAATATTGTATAATTGTTGTGTCATATTTGTATTGGAAATTATAGTTGTGTTGGATATATCGGTATTTCAGCTTGTGCTATGTTTCTGTCCAACTCCCCACACAGGATGGCAGCAGCACCAACTGTTTAATGGCCCTATCAAGGAAACTCCCGGGTACAATGAGCTCAGTGAGAGAAGACTACACTGGATGAGTCATCAGAATTTATTAGTGTGACCCTGGGATCCATCCACAAGGAGCATGGCAAAGACCAAGAGACATAAAAGGCATCTGCACCACAATAGTTTTGTCTTCAGTTATCAGTCTTCTGTCAGTCATTAGTCTTCAGCCTTCACCTATCTCTGGATTAACTCATCTACGACTGAAGCTGTGAAACCAAGGAATGAGATCCATTCAGGTTCCAGATGTGTTAGGGGGCTACCCACGCCTGCAAACTCCACAGTTCTAATGAAAATCTGATATATATGGACTTTCAAATCATTTTTATATACTTGATTACTTTAATCATTTACCATTTCTTGTATAGCTCGTTTCTTTCCCTTTATAATAAACCTTTAGTTTTAGTGACTAAAGGATTGGCTGGCAGTGTGGTATTCTGGATAAGATTCAAACTTATATTGATCTGGTAATGTGGCTGGCCCTTTGGGGTCAGGAGAACTTTTTGGTAAAGAGCACAGAGTTTTAAATAACATCTCTTTACTGGACTTGGTGGTTGATTTGGAGCCAGAGACCGAAACACAGTAAAGGGGTCTGCGTACATTTTGTTTTAGCTTCTTGATAACCAGTGGCAGGGGGCAGGGTGGAGGATCAGAAGCCCTGTTTGTGGCTGGTTGGGAAGTCTGATTTCAGTGTGACCCATGTGTGCTGGGATAATCTATTCTCCTTTTGCAAGATGTCTGACCTTGGCATTTTCAGGTGGCTCCTCTAGGCATGAACAGGTTACAACAGTGTCAAAGCCTGCGTTATTAATTGGCTGGATGATGTATTTGTATTATTATTAACACAGGATATCTGCTTAACCCTGAATCAAGGAATGGTTGGGGTGGTGTTATTTAACTATACTAGTTGCATCAGATCATAAAGATGGGACGTTTCCCATGCTGAAGTGAGATTTGTTTTAGAGAGTATCCACTTCATATCTGAGTTCTGGACTAGAATAAACTTGAAATTGTGGAGGTATACAAGTCACCCTGCAGCTTCCCACCCCAAGCAGTATGTGTTATACTCTGGCCTGATGTTGGATTCACTAAAAATATAGTCCTTCAGAGTTTATGAAGGCAATGACTCTGCTACATTAGGCTGAGTCAAAAACTTTCATGTTCAGTTTATTTCAGAAGGTGTCTTGTTCAACACATATTGGTGGCCACACTTTGGATCTCATTTTTGGGATGGAGAAGCAGTTTGGTGGTAAAGAGTGTGTCAGGATTGCACATCTCATAGTCTGAACATTATCTTTTTCAGGCTAATATCAAGGCACATCTTTGGGTTTAATGAACTCTGTCAGGTTTTAGAACTCTCTGGCAACTATTGAATGGAGCCTATGAGTCATTATCTTCATCATCACTCTACAGGTATTATAGAATCATAGAATCATAGAATAATAGGGTTGGAAGGGACCTCACGAGGTCATCTAGTCCAACCCCCTGCTAAAAAGCAGGACCACTCCCACTAAATCACCCCAGCCAGGGTTTTGTCTAACCGGGCCTTAAAAATCATCAAAGATGAAGATTCTACCACCTCCCTAGGTAGCCCATTCCAATGCTTCACCACCCTCCTAGTGAGAAAGTTTTACCTAATATCCAACCTTGACCTCGCCAGCTGTAATTTGAAACCATTGCTCCTTGTTCTGTCCTCTGTTACCATCGAGAACAGCCTAGCTCCCTCCTCTTTGGAGCACCCCTTCAAGTAGTTGAAAGTTGCTATCAAATCTCCCCTCAGTCTTCTCTTCTGTAGACTAAATAAGCCTAGTTCCTTCATAGTCTCTTCTCATAAGTCATGTTCCCCAGCCCCCTAATCATTTTTGTTGCCCTCCGCTGGACTCTTTCTAATTTGTTCACATCCTTTCTGTAGTGGGGAGCCCAAAACTGGACACAGTATTCCAGATGTGGCCTGACCAGTGTCAAATAGAGGGGAATTATCACATCCCTCGATCTGCTGGCACTATTCCTACTGATGCAGCCTAATATGCCATTGGCCTTTTTGGCAACAAAGGCACACTGTTGGCTCATATTCATCTTCCCGTCCATCATAACCCCCAGGTCCTTTTCTACAGCGCTGCTACTTAGCCGATCGGTCCCCAGCCTGGAGCAGTGCATGGGATGTTTTCGTCCTCAGTGCAGGACTTTGCACTTGTCTTTGTTGAACCTCATGAGGTTTCTTTCGGCCCAGTGTTCCAATTTGTCCAAGTATCCCTGGATCCTGTCCCTGCCCTCCAGAGTATCTACCATTCCGCCCAACTTGGTGTCATTCACGAACTTACTAAGCACACAGTCTATTCCATCATCAAGATCATTAATGAAGATGTTGAATAGAACTGGCCCCAGGACCGATCCCTGGGGCACTCCACTCGTTATCGGTTGCCAACCAGACATCGAGCCATTGATTCCTACCCGCTGAGCCCATCAATCTAGCCAGTTTTCTATTGATATAGTTCCTCTTAAATGCCCCTCTGTTTGTACTATGTTCACTAATCGCCTTGATACCCTGAGGTGACATCACACCCTAATTTTGTTAACACAACACAGAATATCTGAAAGGTTATGCTCTGATGAAGGCAAAGAAAGTGTCTTAACTTCCACCATTTTATCAGCAAAGTCTTGTCTGCCTGCTGAACTCATTGTTCTGACACAGAGTCTAATGTTTATCACTAGGAGGAGTTTTTAATCTACTTTACAAATATGACACACTAAATTCAATCAACAATGCCTACCGCTGGGCGGGTCTACAAGCTGCTATAGTATTTTAATGAATATGGTCTATCTATACTAATGGGAGAGAGCTCACCTTTCTGGATAGTTAATCCACTTCTCCGAGAGGTGATAGCTACGTTGGCATGAGAAGGTCTCCCACTGAGAAAGTGCTTGTCTACACTGGCACTTACGTCAGCATAACTGTATCGCTTAGAGGTGTGGATTCAGACTCCTGAGCTACATAGTTATACTGAAGTAATAATGTGGTGTAGACAAGGGCACCAGAACAGCAAATGCAATTTGAAGTGGGAAAATTAAATGTTCTTCTTTAAGTGAGTTTTGGCCCATTACACTCATTGAGAATCTGGATATGTTGGAGCTTCTGGCTTTAAACTTGATATTTAGATTCATGTCCCACCATCCTCCATATAATTTTGTAATTATTTCGAATGCATGCTGAGAAAAGAATGCCCAGTTTGCCCCACAGTTAATGATCTTATTTTTATGCCCTGAAAATTAAAGTGATACATTAAAACCCCAGTGAAATCTGTTGTGTGTTCATTTTTTCAGGGAGTCTTCTGGGATTCCCCATTCTTTCCTTATTTCTGTAGTAAGGCTTCTTGTCATGAAAATCACAGTCTGGCCAAGAAGGTCACACGAGCCTTCCTGAGCCTGAGCCTGATACTACTCTGGACATCGGTGAACAGTAGAGCAGTAAGAGGTACTTTCTACTTCCATGGTCTTGTACCACCTCTCCAGCACAGCTGGCTTGGAGTGAAAGCCTTCAATCTGACGTTGCATCTCTTACTCATTAGAACAAATGCTGCCACTACCCTGCCAGACTATCTGAAATCTGTCCTTGATTATGTTTCTTAAAAAAAAAAATCTGTTATTACTGCTGACAATACAAAGTGAATAGTAGTATACAGCTCTTTTCCTCCAGAGATCACAAAATTCTTTACAAAGGTGCTCAGTATCATTATCCCCTTTCCACAGATGGGAAAACTGAGGCACAGAGCAGGAAAATTACTTTCCCAAGGCCACCCAGCAAGTCAGTGAAGTCAGTGGCTGAGCCAGAAGTAATATCCAGCTTTTCTGAGTCCCAGGCTAGAATTCCTAGCCACTAGGTCAGCCTGCCTATACTTAAAAAACTTACAAGTAAAAAAGCATACAATGAAACCATGGCATTAACTATTTGCATATTGCATTTTATCCTCTGGATTCATTTTTATTTCTTTGAATATTTTATTTTGAAAATATGTTTCCATATGATCATTGGAAAATCCCTTTAATATGTTGTTCCCAAACATCCCTGCCAATTAGGTGTACCTTTAAAAACAGGAGCTGAATCCTTCCTGTATTCAGGGTATGCCATCCCAGTAGCTGTATAGTTTTACCAGGCACTTTATTTTTAGCTGAGGTCTAGGAGTTTTTTAGCCTTTTCTGCTGAAAGCCATTCTTTTTTATTCAGATGTTGCTCAAGGAGTAGTCCAATTATAGTGTTGCTATCAACTCACTCATTCATGACATCCTATTTTGAGCTGAGGATGAGGAAACCTACCTGGATAACGAGGACTGACAACAGTATGATACATTCAAACTGAGCCTGAAGCAAACTAACTGTGTGGGTCTGAGAAATTTAAGTTATTATTTTTCTGTAACCTGAACTAGCACAACCTATATCATTGTTCCTCTCTAGCAGCTAGTCCACAGAACAGGCAACTTCTGCTAACAGCTGGAGATGGAATAAGGTAGTGGTTTATACATTTAGCTCTGAAGATCATGTGTTCAAATCACAGTCCTTCTCACTCTCACTCTCCAACATTTAATTTGTGTGAGCTTCAGCCTTTCCTCCTTCTGTCTGGGACTGGAAATGGAGATGGCCAATTAGTTCAGTACAACCCTGTACCCTGCATTGGAGGAAGTGGGTTATGGCCCACGAAAGCTTATGCCGAAGAAAATCTGTTAGTCTATAAGGTGCCACAGGACTCTCATTGTTTTTTGCTGTACACAGACTAACACGGCTACCCCTCTGGATGGTTCAGTACAGCCTCTTTTCACCATATTCCCAATCCAACCAGAATCAGGAGAGCCTGTTCTCTTGAGATTTTCAGCTCAAATTGGAAGAGGCAGAATTGTGGGCTCTTTTGAGAGTCAATTGGGACCCTTGCTAATCTGGACCAAGCTGAGCCTCAAAACTATTTCAGATTCCTCCATTAACTATTCTAACATTGGCGACTTATCATCAGGTACATTCTATGAATACTATCAAATGGGAATACGGGGAAGTGAAAAATCAACACATTACCTGCAAATTAGTTAAACATCATCTCTCCTGTCTTTAAGGCAAGCTGGGGTTTCAAAAATTCCATTTCAGTTTATGCTTCACTAACTTCTCTGAACTATCCCCCTGCTTAATCAAGGTTCTTATTTTTGCTGATTCTCCTTCAGTATTCTTATAGTTCAGTCTTATAATCAGTATTGTATAGCTTCAATTATAACTGTCTTTGAAAACCTGAAATAGAGCCTTTCATTTCCCTTTGGATCTCATCATTTTGTGATATTAAAAGGGTTTTTATCTGAAGGTGGAATGAACAGATCCAACCCATCATGAAGACTCCCCTGATTATTAGAATTTACTCCTTTTTTTTGTCAATAATAATCCAAATTTAGAGACTTGTAGGACATTGCGCGGCTCATGGGTTTTTCCCAGGCATTTCAAAATAGAGGGGAAATGAGAATTTGGGGAATGGTTAGAATTTAAGTTTTTGAATTTCCCATTTGCTGGGGGGGTTTTGTATTGCATTCCGCTGCTGTACTTTACTAATATCTGAGGATCCATATAGTGAAATTTGTTTTTTTAAAAAGAATGAAGCAAATGGATTGGCGCCCTTTCAAGTGATTTATACAAATACAAATACATGCAGGGCAACAAGCTAGCTACAGTATTTTGCCTATTCAATGTACCTCCAGACTGATGGATATAGCATCAGATCCTATCCTTTTAAAATTGATTTTTAAAATACTTTTATAAAGTAAATTTAGTGCTTGTGAAATGTCCTGTCATGGCAGAAGTGGAGATTGAAATCCATATATCTCTATGTACCAGCACAGGCAGAGCGACTGCAAGCTTCTTCACACTGCAGATTCAGTGCACCTCAACACTGACCTGGAGGAGCCACTGTAGAAAACATGGAGCTGCTATGTAATAATCCATGAATAAGGATATGTAATAATTGTATGAATTTTGTACGGTAAAATAGAACTCTGTGATTAGCTGGATCATCAGAATTTCCTGGATGGATCATAGAAATAAAGGACTGGAAGGGACCTTAAGAGGGCATCTAGTCCAGCCCCCTGCACTGAAGCATGACCAAGAACACCTACACCATTTTGCTAGTTTTGAAGCCATTTTCAATGCATTGAGTTTGATTTACAACTTGGCCATAACATGAATGTTGTGTGTAGAAACCATCTTGGTCATCAGTCATCTGCCCTTTCAATACTGGTGCTCTTCTACCTACTTATAGAGCTTGTAAACTGAGGAGTGTAAGGATATTGGGTGCAGTAGAGTGAGAAAGCCTAGAGCACTTAGCCTGGTTCAAGACCTGAGGCCTAAACCAAAGGCTGTGAACCAGAGTAGGCCTGGCTTTGGCAATATAATAGCAAACTAAATATTTACATTTCAAAAGGCTAATACACATGCACCCCAATCTAGTACAAGATAAGATGGTTTGACAGAATAATGAATAGGGATATTTTGTCCAAAATATCAAGAGCAAGGGGAGGTCATAAATAGATGTCATAAAGCACATAAGGCAGTACATAAGTTATTTATCCCAGCTGTTTGTATCAGTCTATGAATGTCAGGGTTCTCTGCCATAACCCTTCATGTGGCCAAGGGGATGGCATAGACTCCTGCTACTAACTAAGCCACTCATTGCCACTGGCCATTCATGTATTAGTGTACCTGTAACCGTGGAGCTAGGACTCCGCCTTGAGGAAAATAAACCTAGCCAGTGCCTTTGTCACCAAAATTTGCCCATGATCTTTCTTTATGAGAAACATAGGTGTCTGCTGAATTAGTAGGTAGCACTATCTGCTAGTGCTGATAACACTGGAGCTCAAAGAACAGAAGCCCTGAGCAGCCTGAAGAGCAAGGCATGCCAGCCTTCTACCCTTAATTACCTTGGGTGGTAACTCTGCAGAATTAGGATCTTTATGTTGTTTGAGTTATGCAACCACTTTGGCCTAGCTCTGTAACTTGGGGTATCAGCGTTGCTTCCATGCAAGAATTAAAGAAGTCAAGCAGACACGCTGTGGTCTTGTCGCAATTGTAGTAATAGTTCACTAGATATATCGTCAGATCCATCTGCCTTTCCACATTTCAATATTTTCATAACTGTTGTCTGCTCCACAGTTCTGAGCTGCTCATTATGAAATTTATAGTCTTTGAGGAGTGAGTGAAGTTCATTATCGCATTGCTTTGTGGACTGGTTTACCCTTTGGGATGAGCTGGTGTGTGACCTGTTTGGGGAAGACTGTGGTGATATGCTTTTGTTGTTGCTCAACAGGATTCAGCCTGTAAACGGTAGAGTATGCTTTTTAGCCATTATGTTCAGGTTATGTACACAGTACTGAGTAGAGTGGGACAATTACCTCCTTTGTTTTATAGAAGACAATCCTGTTTGTTTTATGAAGATATTCTTGTTAGTATACCTAAGAATATTAGCCTTTTTACAACTACATTACATTGTTGACATATTTAATTTGAGATCCAGAATAACCACCACATCTTTTTCAGCATTACCACACAATAACCAGTTATTCCACATTGTGCATTTGATTTTTCCCTCCCCAGTGAAAGTACTTTGCACTTTTCTTTGTTGAATTTCATCTTGTTGATTTCAGACTAATTCTCTAATTTGTCAAGGCCATTTTGAATTCTATTCCTGTCTTCCAAAGTGCTTGCAAACTGGTCCCAGCTTGGTATTAACCACAAATTTTATAAGCACTCTCTTCTCCATTATCCAAATCCTGAATTAAAATATTGAATAGTACTGAGCCTAGGACAGACCCCTGAGGGACCTTCAGTTTGCCTATAAGAATGTTAGCCCCCCAGATTTATAGTGAATTACTCAATGATAACTACCTTTTGAGTATAATCTTTCTACTAGTTTCGCACACAGGTTATAATAATCCCATCTACACCATATTCTCCCTCGTTTGCCTTTGAGAATATCAGGTGGGACTGTGTCAAAATCCTTAGTAAAATGAAGATATAGAACAACTACAGTTCCTCCCCCCCCACCCCCTCACCCCATCTACTAGTCCAATAACATAATGAAAGAAGGAAATTAATTTGGCATGATTTTTTCTTGATTAATCCTTGTTTGCTATAATTTATTATAACTATTATTCTAGGGCTATGTCGGCTCTGGTAGAGTTAAGTCGACTTTGTTAAGTCAAGCTAACAGAGTGGCAATACTTTAAGTCGACTTAAGTTGACTTTATTAAGTTGACTTAACGGCTTTAGAACGACTTAATAAGCTCGATGTAACACTAATCCCTGTGCACATTGGCTGTAAGTGGATTTAAGTAGTCAACGTAAGGCTTAAGTCTACCTCAGAGGAGGTAAGGAAGGGCTTAAGTTGACTTATTAAAAGTCCAGTGTGGATGTGGCTTTGTTTAGGTCGACTTAAGCCTTCTTAAATTGACCTAACTTGTCACTGTAAACATACCCTAGGTGCTTACAAATTGATTGTTTAATAATTTGTTTCACTATCTTTTCAGATATCAAAATTAGATCGATTGGTCTGTAATTACTTAGGTCCTCTTTCGTCCTCTTTTTAAGGATAAATATTACATTTGCCTTTCTCCAGTCCTCTGGGACTTCACCTGTCCTCCATGAGTTCTTGAAAAGAATAGGTAATGGTTCTGAGATTGCTTCAGTTAGTTCTTCAGTGAAGTCTCTCTCTTTATTGCCTTTTATATCATTCAATTTGTGTAACTTATTTTGTGCCTTGCCTTTCTGATTTTGCGTCTGGATGCTTGTGCTATTATTTTCTTCTTATCCTTAGCAATTTATTATCATTTCTACTTTCTGTAAGATTCTTTTTAGATTTGTGAGGTCATCAAAGAGGTCCTGATGCAGCCATATTGGCCTTTGACTGTTCTTCCTATATCTGATATGCATCAGGATAGTTTGCTGTTGTGATTTTAACACTGTCTCTGAGAAACTGCCAGTTCTCCTGAATGTCTTTTTCCCTTAGATTTTCTTCCTATGGGACTTTACCCTATGAGTTCTGACTTCCGAGTTTGTTAAAGTCTGCTTATTCTGCTTCTCTCACTCCTTCTTTCCTTAAAAATCATGAAATCTATCATTTCAGGACCATTTTCACACAGACTGCCTTCACCATAAGATTTGCAATGAATTCCTTCTTGGTTATTAGCATCAAGGCTAAAATGGCTTTCCTCCTGGATACTTCCTCTACCTTCCTAAACTAAAAGTTTTCTGAATTACATTTCAGGAATTTATTGGACATTTTGTATTTTATTTTATTACTTTTCCAACAGATGTCTGGGTAGCTAAAGTTTCCTTAAAGTTTACCTTTCACAGGACTTGTGCTTTCGATTTTCTCTTATTTGCTTTAGAAATGCCTTATCCACCTCCTCCTCCTGATATGGATGTTTACAGTAGACCCCTCCTATAACACTGCTTCTGTTTTTCCCCTTTTACCTTCACCCAGATACTTTCAAATGGTCACCTCCTTCTGGACCACTGAAAACCTATACATATTCTTGATGTATAATGCAACACTTCTTCCCTTTTTCTCTGCCTGTCTTTCCTGAATAAACTGCACTCCCTTATACCAATATTCTAGTAATGAGATTTATTCTGTCAAGTCACTCTGGCTACGTCTACACTTACAAAAGCTAGTTCGAATTAGTTAATTCGAACTAACTAATTCGAACTAATTTTACTTAGAACTAGAATGCTAGTTCGAACTAGCCATGGCCATTCAGGGCACTTGCTTAGTTTGAATTAGTCAGTTGCATGAAGGTCAATCTTCTGATTGGTTCGCACTAAGTAGTTAGTTTGAACTAATATGACCACATTGACTTAATTCGAACTAACTATTTCAAATTAAGGGTGAGTTTGAACTAAGCAATCAAATTTATTCATTCGACTTAAGGAAGCCCTTGATTCAAACTAATTTTAGATAGTTCGAATTAACTTAATTCGAACTAGCATGGCCCCACTAGAATGCTAGTTCAAACTAGCCATGGCCATGCAGGGCACTTGCTTAGTTCGAATTAGTCAGTTGCATGAAGGTCAATCTGCTGATTAGTTCGAACTAAGCAGTTTGTTCGAACTAATATGGCCACATTGACTTAATTTGAACTAACTATTTCGAATTAAATGTTGGTTCGAACTAAGCAATCAAATTTATTAGTTCGAATTAAGGAAGCCCATAATTCGAACTAATGAAAGCCTAGTGTGGCCAAGGCTCAAGTTAGTTCGAATTAAACTTCCTTAATTAGAACTAACTTGCAAGTGTAGACATAGCCTCTGATGCTTATTAAGTCATAATTTAGTTTATGTACTAGTACTTCCAGATCTTCCTCTTTATTCTGCTTACACCTTGCATTTATGTATAAATATCTAAAGTGTTCAACATATTACCTCACTGTTATCTTTCCTGTTGCTCCAATTGCCCCTTCCACCGTCTCGCTCTAACATTTAGCCCTCTGTTAAATTCACATTTTTTATACCTACTGGTGGGTTTTTGCCTTCTGCCCCCTTTGAACCTAGGTTATATCCTCTTCACTAGGTAAGTGAGTAGATGAATATATGGATTTAAGTCAATAGGAGGCTATAGGAGGAGCTAGTGGGACAGTTAGACAACAGATCTAGATAAGGACATCCCAAAACACACCTGAGAGACAATGGGTCATGTTGTTAGCTTGAAGACTTCTGTCTCTGGTCTCTAGTAGGCTGCAATCCTTGGTTGCATCTACACTGGCAACTTAGGTCAATTTAAGGACGCTTAAGTCGACCTACAAAAAGCCGCGTCCACACTGGGCTTTTATTAAGGCGACTTAAGCACTTCCTTAAGTCAACTTAATAACAGCTTATGTTGACTTAATAACACCACCTCTGAAGGTTGACTTAAGCCTTAAGTTGAATTCTTAAGTCAACTTATAGCAAGGGTGCATGGGAAATAGTGCTAAGTCGACCTTATTAAGTCGACTTAAAGCCAGTGTAGACAGTATGTCTACTGTTAAGTCAACTTAACAAGGTCGACTTAAGTCAATTTAAAGTGTAGCCACTCTGTTAAGTCGACTTAACAAGGTCAACTTTAAGTCGACTTAAAGTTGACCTTGTTAAGTTGACTTAACACAGTCGACTTAACTTTACAAGTGTAGACATAGCCCTTATGTTTGTCAAAGTTGAAAGGCTAGAGATCAATAGAACACTAAAGAGTTAAAAACCTTTCTCAGATAGACATTGGAAAATCAACTGTCAGAAGCTGTCTATGGAGACAGATTGACTAAGGAAGAGAATCTGCACAGGGACAATAAATATTAGGGTCTTCCCTGCTCCCTAGAATGGTCTAGTCCATGTTATTGTTTTTAAAATATGTTTTCTCTGAAATGTGTTTGTTCTAAATAAATAAGACGTTGCTTTGTGGAGGATGTTTGGTCACTGTTTAGCACTGTCATCGCCCCAGAAGGAACATAACTGCAGGATCTGGACATAAATGAGATCTGCTTAGGTAAATTGCACTTGATACACATGGAACTGCAACAAGGTCCTAAACTAAACTAGGAGAATCATATCATGCCATCCCTAGAGACAGGTGACAACCCGAGATTAAAATCGAAAGACGGTGCACTCAGAAAGACTGGGAGAGGTCAGAGATGCAGTTCGCCCCATAACTGTGATAACGACCTTGCAGAGTAAGAATGTGGTTCAGTCTCAGGTCTATATGGTATTTTGACTCTCTGCTAAGATTGCTTTACAAGGTGTCATTCTGCATAACTGAAATGTGACCGTATATATCATTGCTACCGCTATTAAACAATTACAAAAATCTACAAAATATGTCATGTAAAGTGTCAAGGGCAAAGTTAAAATCTAGGAAATATGATTATCCTGTTTATATGCATGTACCATCTTTATATCTGAAGTTATGATCTTAGCTATGTATTTGTTCGCAAATGTATTTGTTCCTGGGTGACAGCCACCAGATAAAATTAATATTTGAGCCAGACAGCTATGTATTGATGTATACATCACTCTAACAATGGGCCAAAAAAGAAATCCATTCCACCCAACAAGCCATTCCTTTGGATGCTTTAGAAAGAATATGTGCAATGATTGATCCTGTGAGTCATCAAAGCATGTGAGGATACGTGACACGTTCATATGACTCTGGACTCTATCTTGTGGCTGTATCTTTTCACAGACTAAGGCAGTGAGCTATTTTGGGATAGTAATAAAATTCCGAGCACATGGCAGAGGATATAAAAGACCCCTAAACTTCTCCATGATGTCTCTTTCCTGTTCTTTTTCTCCAGACAGTGGATTTACAATTTAAAGATGTATTTGAACTATGGACTGAGAACCTTCCAATCTTTTAGAAGTTATTAGCAACTTTACAAGCCAGCATCGCCACTACAATCATGATATAAGAACACTGTCATTATTGTATGTGTTTGATCTATTAAGCAGTTTCACTCTTGTCTTCTTTTTTCTTATTAATAAAGCTTTAGACCTTAATTACTCAAGGATTGACAATGATATGATTATTGGGTAAGATCTGAGTTATATATAGACCTGGCTAAATGGCTATTCTCTTGCGA
Organism: Pelusios castaneus; assembly: GCA_007922175.1. NCBI lineage: Eukaryota > Metazoa > Chordata > Testudines > Pelomedusidae > Pelusios > Pelusios castaneus. Next base: position 7,919,145 of record ML685862.1, read on the forward strand.
TTGAAAGAACCCTTTGTTTGATTAAACTGATGTTCAATAACAACTCATTATAAAGTCTAGTGTCTGGGTGGTGAAATAAGGTCTGGAATGCCTAAGGAAACTGAATTTTTTTATTTCTTGTTAATGACTGTGGTGAGACACAAGTTTACTTTTGTTACTGGCTTGTTACAATCTAATGATAGAATAACCATGGATTTGGGGTGAGTCTTTCCTTTTTCTCACCAGTTTGTCCTGAATTTGGCAGCCTCAGCTGTGACCCACTGAGACATGGTGATACAAGGGTGCTAATTATTGCCATTTACAATGGTAGCATTTATGATGTGGCTACTAGGATCATCAAATTGTTTTACATTGGCTACCCAACAATTATGACCCATGGTAAGGATGCCCTTGAAGGTTTCCACAGAGATTTCCACAATTTCCACTTCACAATCAAACTGAGTCTGGAACACTCCACACAGGAGATCCACTTTCTGGACACTACAGTGCAAATTAGAGATGGACACATAAACACCACCCTATACCGAAAACTACTGATCACTATAGTTACCTACATCTCTCAAGCTTTCATCCAAAACATACTACATGATCCATTGTCTATAGTCAAGCCCTAAGTTATAATTGCATTTGCTCTGATCCTTCAGACAGAGACAGACACATTCAAGATCTCTATCAAGCATTCTTAAAACTACAGTACACACCCGCAGAAGTGAAGAAACAGATTGACAGAGCCAGACAGGTACCCAGAAGCCCAAGAAAGAAAACAACAGAACACAACTGGTCATCACCTACAACCCGCAAGTCAGACCTCTACAGCACATTATCAAGGATCTACAACCTATACTACACGACGATCCCTCACTGTCTAAAGCCTTGGGATACAGACCTCTCCTCGCTTATAGACAGTCCCCAACCTTAAACAGATACTCACTAGCAACTACAGACCAAACAACAAAAACATTGAAGCAGAAACATCACTTTGTCCACATATCTACACAAAAGACACCATCACAGGACCTAATCAAGATAGTTACTCCATCAAGTGCTCATTCACCTGCTCATCCACCAATGTGATTTATGCCATCATGTGCCAGAAATGCTTCTCTGCCTTATATATTGGACAAACAGGACAGTCTCTATGCAAAAGAATAAATGGATGCAAATCTGACATCAGAAATCACAACATTCAAAAACCAATAGGGGAACTCTTCAATCGCCCTGCTTACTCCGTTGACAACTTGTTAATAGCTGTGCTCAAACAAATGAATAACAAATCACAGCTTCAAAGAGAAACTGCAGAATTGGAATTTATATGTAAATTTGACTCCATTGCCTCAGGGTTAAACAGGGACTATGGATTTTATTCTCATTACAACAGGTGATTTAACCTCACCTTCTTCTATATGCTGTTCCCCAATATTTGAATCCCAACACCTATTCTGATTTGCTTTTACAGCCTGACCTGATCCTGTGTCATACATTTCTTTGCATTTAATTTTCTCCCATTCTGTAAATTCCCCATCTTCAAAGCATCTGATGAAGTGGGATTTTCTCCCACGAAAGCTCATGCGATAAATAAATTTGTTAGTCTTTAAAAGTGCCACAGGACTCGTTGTTTGTTTGGCCAGCTATGAGATAGTGATGCAGACCACATAAATGATATACAACACAAATTAATGTGTAATCTAACAGTGAAAAGCTCCATGGGTAATATTTTGAAAACATCTATGTCCCATTGAAAAACCCCTTTTCTAGTGCCCTGCTATTCATTACATTCCTCCCAATTCCTTTCTTAATGCAGATTTTTTTTTGGAATTAAAAATATCAAAATGATACTTTCTGAAATATCACCACATTTTTGTCCAATATGCTAAGTGACAGATGCTATAGCATCATTCCTTCAGAAATTTATCAACCACCACTCCTTCTTGATTTAAAACTATGTTGATCCTAGCTAGTGATCGAGTGCTATTCTATTAATATACTCTGCTGAGGCCTCTTTTAAATTGTTTTTAAATTACAAGGGCTTAATTTTCAACCAGATGTCCTGAAGGCCTCTGTTTCTGTGGATGTAGTTCCTTACCTGCAGATTATTCATGTGTATCTTTGCAAGCCCACCGTCCAGTTTCCACATTTTTTTCATGTAGAAAAGTAGCAGGACATCTAATATTTGTTCCTTCAAAGAATGATATGAATAAAAAATAGCAGATGGAACTATTTATGGACGCATAACTGAACTCCCCTCCTTCTAATGTGCTGTTCCCCTGTGTTTGAATCTAAACAACTGTTTTGATTTGCTGAAAGAGTCTGACCTGATACTATGACTTACACTTCCCAGAATTCATTTTCCTTTGATTCTGTAAATTCTTCATCTGCAAGCATATGACAAAGTGGGATTTTCTCCTACAAAAGCTCATGTGATAAATAAATGTGTTAGTCTTTCAAAGTGCCATAGGACTCCTTGTTTGTTTTATTAAAACATATGTCATTGTAAAAAACAAAATCTGGGTTTCTTTGTGAATTTTGTTTTTAAAAGTATATAGGATGCATTTGACTGTCATTACTGAAGCTATTTACTGGACTGCAATAGAGGAAAGAATTTTTCTTGCATTTTAAGGAAATTTCAATTTCTTTTCTGTTTTATTAATATAGAACTTTTAGTTTATTGCTTCCCTTTCAGTTTCAAAGCCTTTCTCTGAAGCCCAAGATACAGAGAACAAAACATGTAATTTTAAAAGGTATTTAGGCACCTAAAGCACCTGGTGGAAGTTTCAAAAGCACCAAGTTCCTAACTGCCCTTGAACTCATCCCATCTGCATTTTTAGGTTTCAAAATACCTCTTAAAAATCTGTCCAAACATGCTTCCATTGTCAGGCACAAGAATATTTAGAGTATCAGACACACAACATGGGGCAGATTATGTAGAACAATTTAAAGGTCTATGATTACAGGATACTGAAAAAATTCAGACCAGAGATAGCCCTATAACATAGATATAACAATTACCGAGAAATAAAACTGCTTCACAATGCAACTAGCTGTTCATTTGCTTCAGGACCCAAATTTAAACTGATCTTTTTTTGTAATGTTTAACACACATTTGGAAGTCAGGTTCATCCAGGGAGTAGGCAGAGCACTTTTTACTAAATGTAGAAGTACTGAGCCCATGTCTACAGTACACCAAAACAGCTACAGACTAGTAGATCTGATCCTTCTCCGATTCCTAGGACTTTTATACCAGTGTAGTTCCATTAAATCAGTGTTATTATTCCTGATTTGCATCAGTGTAAATGAGATAAAAGGAAGGTGAGTGCTTAGACCTCTCTGAAATCAAGCCCCTGTAAGGTGAGCACCCAAAATCACTAATCACTTTTGAAAAATATGACCCTTTTTTGTCTAATCTGGTTGTAAGATCATGATTGAATAATGAATTTGGTTCTTTTAAAAAAAAATCACAGATAATTCATTTCACAAACATTTATAACACTTGCTGCAAAATTATTCCTAATGAATAATTCAACTAGCTCTGACTGGGGAAAAGTTGATCGTCTGCAACTGAAAGGTGGATTTAGGAAGAGAGAACAGGAAGGTAATTCTGTTGCTTAGCAACTTGTCACAATTCAGGTAGAGAATTTTATTGGATAGAGCACTAAAAAAGAAAGGTGAAACAAACAGATCTAAAAAGTGCCTCACATCAAAATTTGACAAGGGAGATCACCTGAAAGCTGTATATAACTTATTTTAGTAAAAGACATTGGATAAAAATAATGCCATAATCCAAAGCAGTGAGGTAAGCATTAAAGTTTATAACAGTGTTACTAAACAAGCCCTTATTCAGTATATACTCAAATAATGTTCCCATTGATTTATCTCCTAGTCACCCAGAAAACGTGTTTTCCTATTAAATACTTAAGCATAAGTAAGCTTCTCATCTTAGTATAGTAAACCTTGTCTATCTGTTATTTTCTGTAACATTTTCTATAGCCCTTTATAGTGCTTTCTTCGTATACCTTCCTTTTTTATGCTAGTCTCATTTGATGAATCATCTGAAAGGAACAAACAATAGGAAAGCATGTGATAAGGATTATGTGACTGTGTCTTTATTTGCTCTGTGAAGTATATAGCTTATTTTTATGGCACTCGTAAATATGAGGGGGGTCAGCCCTCAATCACGTATAACACAAAGCAACCATAACTTTACAAGAATTTCATAACAGTTTGGTAAAGAAACAAATGAAAAATGGAAAGCTTTCACTGAGCCAAAAAGTCACATGAAGCTTATTTATCTGTGTGAGTCAGAGAAGCACAAAACCTATTATGTTTCCAACACTCACAGCCTTCCTGAGTCTTGGCTTTTTTTAAAATGTCCACTCCTTTATGTAAATAATAATCTTTCCAAGAATAATATTGAATTCTGACTTTAAATATTTAAATATTTGGCTTAATCATTTAAAGAAATATTGAAGTGCGAATCCACCATTCTCAGACTTTGCATTTTTTTTCTTACTCTAACTGCTTCTCTGATTGTAGTCTAAATTTCTTTTCATTATACCTTATTTTCCTTTACATAGAAATTAGGAGTTAGATAATATTTTCTAAGTGGGCCAATAAAATGCAATTAATGGATCTTAAATGTAATGAAACACCTGGAAAGATCAAAGATTTGAATGTGGATTCTCTTGAATCTGGTAGCATGAATATAGTTTGAATATCTATAATTTGGTTTTTGCTTGGACTTATATATCTGTGTCTGTCTGTTACCTGACTGGATGGCCGTGTTTCTTAAAACCAGGTCTTCAGTGAGTATCTCTTATGAATATGAATTTACAAGATACTTTCCATTAATATTCTGCAATATTCACTTAAAATTTACTATCTCATGCCTGCTACCAATTTGGTTGCTAGAATAGACAGGAAAATTGAACACCGAAGGTGCATGGACACAGTAGAAATTAATTTGTTTAAAAATTTGCCCTCAATATATTCCCACATAATTTTTTTACATTCTCCTCCCAGTTCTAACACCAAAAGACATTCAGGATCCTATCACAGGAACTATTATAAATGCCCATCAGTTAAATATTTCACCTTTGCTGAAAAAATTGGCATTGAAGTGCCATCATTAAGTTACAGGGAGTCAAATTTTACCTTAGGACCATGCGAAATAGGATGAACAAACCCCTAGTCGGCAATGAAATCAATATTTAGGATCTCTATACTGCAATGAGCTTTGCATGGAGCTGATTGCAGGATTACTGCCTAGGTGAAACTAATATGTATTTATTTGCATCATGGTTAATTTGAATATCCAAATGCATGACTTGAGGCTTTAATTACATGCCATTTGTTTTAAAGAAGTGAACTTTGCACCTTCTGTACACTATAAGAACCTATAAGTCATTACAAAACTGGCCTTATTCATTATAGGAGTATGACCAGTCTGTGCCTAGGGTACAGAAAATACTAACTTCAAAATGCTAAGGTGAGGGCAGGTTGCAAAAGGTGAGTGGATTCTCCCAGCACTGGTGGGTAACACTGAAGTCAGACTTCCCAACCAGCTGTAAACAATGCTTTTGATTTCCCACACTGATTAACAAGAAGATACTACAAAATATACACAGCCCTCTTTACTACATTACAGTCTCTGGCTCCCAATCAGCCACTAGATCCAGTAAAGAGACAAGTTATTAAACTCTATGGCTATGTCTACACTTGCAAGTTAGTTCGAATTAAGGAAGCTTAATTCAAACTAACGTAAGCCTTGGCCACACTAGGCTTTCATTAATTCGAATTAAGGGCTTCCTTAATTCAAACTAATAAATTTGATTGCTTAGTTTGAATTAACAGTTAATTCGATCTGTTAATTTGAACTAAGTCAAATGTGGCCATATTAGTTCGAACTAACTGCTTAGTTCGAACTAATCGGCAGATTGACCTTCCTGCAACTGACTAATTCGAACTAAGCAAGTGCCCTGCATGGCCATGGCTAGTTCGAACTAGCATTCCAGAGGGGCCATTCTAGTTCGAATTAAGTTAACTAACTAAAATTAGTTCGAATTAGTTCATTCGAATTAACTAATTCGAACTAGCTTTTGTAAGTGTAGACATAGCCTATGCTCTTTACCAAGAAGTTCTCCTGACCCCAAAAGGTAAGCCGCATTACCAGATCAACATAAGTTTGGATCTTACATGAAATATTACACTGGCCGCCAATTCTTTAGTAACTAAAACTAAAGGTTTATTATCCAAAGAGAGAAACAATCTATGAGAAATTTTAAAGAATTAAAGCAATTGGGTACATACAAAGGATTCGAATGTCCATCTATATCAGGTTCTCTATAGAACTCTGGAGTCTGAGGGTTGTATAGTCCTTCTGGTGAACATCTGGTACCTGGATGGGTCTCAGTCCTTTGCGTCTTAGCTTCAGTTTTAAATGAGTTAATCAGTGGTAGGGAAGCAGTCATGAAGACTGAAGGAGTTAAAACACTTAAGAGAGTATGGATGGGATGCAGTTGCTGGTCATGTCCCTTGGCTTTTGCCATGCTGCTGGTGGAAATTTACAGAAATAAGATGGAGTCCATGGTACCATGAGTAAATCTTGGTGACTCATTAGGTCTAATCCCCTTGTTTTTTTCCCTGGGTTTATTGTACCTTTGAGTTTCCCTAATGGAAAGCAGCTAGTGCTCCTGCCATCCTATCTGGGGTGTTGCCCATTGTCCCTGACAGATGTTCCCCTGTGCCAGTTTTTGTCTCCTTTGTTTGTGTGGCCACCCCTCCCAGGCTGCTCATGGGAATGGCCTTTTTACAGCTTCTTTGGTGCCATGGCCCTGCCTAGGGAGGAGGCCCCTTAACTATTGTTCCAGCCCTGGCTCGGCGTAGGGTAGACAATGCCCAGGAGTGCAAGACTTAAATGGCCTGTTAAGCTTAAGGGCATGAGTCATACCTGTGGCTCAGATCTTTGCCCCGACTTGTTCTGTGCTTACCTTCAGTTTTCCCTGCCCTCTCTCTTCCCCTGTAGCAGAGGGAGCCAATCAGAGTTACTGGGGGGAAGCTGCCTGAGTTTGCCTTTAAAACCAGACATTTTTGAGTCAGACATCAGAAAGGTTCCTGCTCTGCCACCTGGTCTGATCAGCTAGGGGTCTTTGGGGGCCCTTTCTCCGCTCTCGTTTAATTTTTGAGTGTATCCCCGTTTTAAACTCCCATCCCACGAACACCGAATTTTCCTGTGAGATCTCCTGACGATTGAGAATGAACTGAACCTCCTTTGCATCCTCTGATGCTGCTGCTGTTCCTGCCTCTATTTCTGCTGCTGTCCTGGGAATTGGTAAGGTTCCCTCTTGCAAACTCCCCCTGTCCTAGCTGCTGGCCTTGCTTCCCCAGCAGACAGACTCAAGTTAATTCCTTGGTCTGTGCCTGAAACTGTTTCTAACTCCGCAGTTCCCTTGCTGCTTAAAGAAAAGCCTGTGCCGCTGCTAAGCTCTGCCTCTGTGCTCTGTCCCGGGGCTCCCTGCTTTCAGCTGTTTCCACTGCTGCAGCCACCATCCCCTAACTCCCTCAGGAGATGTATCCTGGGCTCACACCACTCTGCCTCTGGGACTGCTCCCCCTGGTCAATAGGACCAGTATAGTATAAGGCGTGCCATTATGTTTAATTTCATTAGCTGGTTTAGGCTTAGTTTTGTTAAGTTGTATTTTATTAGCTTGTATAAGTTGTAGTCCTGTTAGAATTGAATTTTGTGTCTGTGTTTAGTGGTAGTTAAGTGGGATACTTGTTTGCCATTACCTGTTATATTGTGTGGCCATAGTTAAGCTAGATTAAAGATAATTGTTTTACTGTATTGCTCCTCTCCTTTTTGTTTTTTCCTCTTTCTGTTGTTCATTATTAGCATAAGTTGTATAGTTACTGTTAAGTTGTTAAATAAGTGCGTCTGTGTCTTCATCTCTCCCCGAACACACCAAGTCCTCTGCTGCTGTTTCCACCTCTCCCTGAACTTCCAAAGCCCCTTGCTGCCTTTCTTCTTTGATTCCTCTGCATTTAGCCTGCAGGCTCCTGAAGACTGCTCTGAGCCTCGCCCTGCAGGGCTTCAGTGCCTCTTGCTGCATCCCTTGCAGCTATACTCTTCCCTCTTCCTCTGCCACTGGTTACTCACCCCACCCCCACCTCTGTTCCTTAACCCAGCCTCTAGCCACACCCTTACAGACTGCCTGCCACTGCAATCCTACAAACCAAGTCATTGATTCTCATCTGTACTATTACACTTGTGTAAATTCACTAATCACCCTTATTGTGCAATTTTACTGTCATTTGTATCTCATTCATATTCATAAAACCCCATTGGTTACCGCTGCCTTTACTGTACCTCTACACCTATACCACTGTGACATATTGCTTTTTTTTTTTGTAGAATCGCTAGCCACCAATTGTGACTCGCTGTGACACCTCTTCATTTTCACACTGCTTAATAAGAGAAACCCCCTCCCCAACTGACTACTGTGACAAACCCCATACACCCCATTATTGCCTACTGTGACAAA
>ML685862.1:7927688-7943732 GCA_007922175.1 Pelusios castaneus
CATACACCCCATTATTGCCTACTGTGACAAACCCCATACACCCCATTGTTAAATTTTACTGTTTTACATTTTTCAATAAAGATTGATTTGCACCCCACTGTTGCGGTAATTGCCCCCCAAGATCCACTACCTGCTGGCAGGGACACCCATAAACATAGCACATGTTGAAATACAGATGCATCAAACATATCCATAATTTCCAATACAAATATGACACAAACACATAAACTATATCATCTTACTTAGCAAATTATAACCATTTGAATGGTATGTGGCATGGCATATCTCATGTGACCCTTCTGCCAGGCAAATCTGGCAGCAGCAAAGGGCTGGGTTCTATATCTAGAGGTTCCTGTCCATGATACAACACAAACTGGCTTGAGCCCCCACCCAGTCTCTTGGAAAATCAATCACTATCCCTTGGGCGCCCTCAAAGGCAATACTTCTCCTTTTCAAGCACAGAGTCTGAGTGTACAACATAAACCTTTTAATAAAAGAAGGGAAATATCAAAACATCACTGGTTTGGGAAAACAGTGTGATGCAGAATTCATAAACGCAATGAGCAGAACCCACCCCACCCCAGAGTATGTGGGGTGCATCCTTTGCTTCTTTCTGTACTGACCATCATTCCTACAGTGTCCACCTCTTGAGGAGAGGGGACTCAATCGGTCCCTTCCTACAGGCTTTTGCGAACAGGGGCTTGTCCAAGCTCACTTTGATGTGCTTCCTGCCACCTCTGGGCCTCTGTGAGTCCCCATCTACTGGCACCGACTGCTCATGACTCCCACCCTCCACAGTCACCGACTGCTTATGGTTCCCACCATCCCCTGGCACCAACTGCTTCCAGGGCCTCTCTGCTTTTTGTCAATCAAGGTTTCCTAGTTTCTTGAGAGATTTCAGCTCTTAGAGTGATTTCAGTTTTTAGAGAATTTCAGTCCATGGGAAAACCTTTCTGCTGACAGGAGTAATGTCTCTGCTTCAAATAGAAGACTCCAAAAGGAATCATTAATTCTATTTTTTAATAATGGTGTGGTGGTGGTGGGGGGGGGGAGTGTGTTAAGCATTGGCTGAGGCTTAGCCCTTTTTCAGATTTAGTGCAATCTCAGCAGCAAATCCTCTCCGCCCCTCCCACTTGCTTTACAATGCTAGATCATCCCTCCATCACCCTTCTGAACTCTGTTTAGGTGAGAGTGAATTTTTCATCAGAACAGGCTAAACACAATTCAGACAATCAAAAGACAGGATACAATCAAAGGAAAACATTTCATTGCCCCTGCATTTAAAGGGGTTTTGTAACCTAAGACCAGTCATACCAACCATCATGCCCAGCACTTGAGTGTATTTATTCATATAGGGTGTGCCTACACTGCAACTTAGATCGACTTAAGGACACTTAAGTCGACCTACACAAAGCCGTGTCCACACTGGGCTTTTATTAAGTCGACTTAAGCGCTTCCTTAAGTCGACTTAATAACAGATTAAGTCTTCTTAATAACACCACATTTGAAGGTTGACTTAAGCCTTAAGTCGACTTTTTAAGTCGACTTAAAGCCAGTGTGGACGGCTGTGTCTACTGTTAAGTCAACTTAACAAGGTCGATTTAATTCTACTTAAAGTGTAGCCACTCTCTTAAGTCGACTTCACGGAGTTGTCTTAACTTTACAAGTGAAATCTGTTAGTCTTTAAAAGTGCCACAGGACTCTGTTGTCTTTCTACAATAGACTAACACGGCTACCCCTTTGGAGTGTAGACATAGTCATACAATAAAATTAGGCTAAGTACTTAATTGTACTCCTGCAAATACAAAGTCTATGTAAATAAGGAGCCCCCCTTTCAGCTGACTGAGCAGGAAGAGTGCCCTCAGACACTCAGACCTTGCTTATATCATATGAATTATTGTAATTTTGAAATACTGATATTAAATAATATCATAAATGGTCCCCCTCATCCAACCAGCATCACAAGGGGTTTGGAAGCTGTGTCTTCAGAAAGCCTCTATCTATGTGAGAGTTTTGTGACAGATAGAAATTAAACCCATGCTGCCAAAAAGGCCAACTGAGCGTACAGACATTTAGATGACCTCTAGTATATTGGTGAGAAGTTAAATGTTTTCATGCAATTGTTTATGCTTCCTTAGAAGTAGATCATAAAATTCTGGGTAGTTAATGCACATAGTAGCTGATCAGCTTTATATCAGAGAGAATAAAGGACTGGAGTACTATAAAGTGAATAAGGCTTATAAAATATGCAAGAAATTGGAGAAAAATAGAGGGTATTGCTAGCTACAGCACAAATTCCTATGAATGACACTGAGAAAATAAGCTGTTTTTCTGAGCTGCAGTGACAGTAAATAAAGAACTGCAGCTAACAAAAACAATGTGAGACAGCCTGGGTTGCGTAAGTTGCCCTTTGTCCAGGAAAGCTATGGAACAGCATCTATATGCATTAGTCATGTTATTGTTAACTTAGTTTTGTGTATACTTCCCCATCCACCCAAGTGAAAGCACAATATGTACTGTATATTTCCTGTTGCTGGGTACAGGCAATGATCAAAACTAAATGGTGGTGTGGGCCAAAATGGAAAATAAAAGCAGCAGCCTGTTCTTAGAAGGAAAAAAAAAAAAAAAAGAGAGAGAGGTGTGTGTTTTAAAGTAAAGAGACATTCATTTTACACCATGGGAAAGATCCAGAATATGCACTACATCAATAAAGAAAAGGAATATGGGAAGTGGCATATCACAAATCCCTCAAGTGAAAGGGTTTTCACCACTTCTTTGGCAGACTATTTCACAGTGGTGTTTTTGTTCAGATCTTTGTGGACCTGTTAGGAAAGTGTGGGTTGATAAGGGAAAGTTTCCTTTGTTCATTTTCATTCCACTATGTTGCTGTGCTTACATTATGCATTATGTTTTCTGACAGTTACTGTAAATGACTGTATACAATAGAATCTTCCTTGTACATTGAGGACTTCTTTTTAGTATATTCCAAGTTGTACTGCCAGTTATCACTGGTGGAATGGCTAACATCTGCAAGGGCAGAAGTGCTGAGACAATAGGTCGGTAGCCAATTTAATCTCTCATTTCTTTGTGGGATAGATGAACTATTAGTACATTGTCAACACTTTTAACTCAAAGAACAAGATGGTAGCTGGCAGACAAGCCTGGAACACCTTTAGATCCTTTTACTATCTTAAGATGTCAATACCAAAAAGGCCTTTTGGGGTGCCAGAGAATCATGTTGTCACGGAATGCACATGCCCCTGGCCCACCAATCCCGGGGTATGATCTGTGTAACTTTTCTGTTCACCTTTGCAATGTAATTGAATGGTTTGATGCCAAATATGCCATGCAAGGGGTTTCCTTTTGAATGCTCAGAACCTGCTGTGTGTTATTGTTATGGTATTGTGTTTCCTGCAGCATCATATGGGGGAGGGAGAGACAATCAGAGCAGATTCCTAGCAGCATATAAACAGTCAGGGCTGCAAGCACATATCCAAAGAGATTATGAATGACAATAGACTAGCTAACTGTCTGCAGCACCTTGAGAGAGGGGCAGAGATATTCCACCGTTTCTGAGCAAAGGGAATCACCTGGCCTCACGGAGGAGGAGAAATAATTACACTTTGAATTGTTAGAGACTTTTTGCCAGAGAATCTCAATCTTGAAGCATCTCCATCTATAACCAAAGACTATGACCTTCCTGGGGAAAGTCAGTGACTGGCTGTAAAATCATCATCAGCCAACATGTGCACATGATGGAGAATGTACTACTACAGTAAACTTTAGGTTAAAATGCATCATAGCTTTTATTTGGGAGTAGTTAATTCCTGACAGGTTAATTAATTGATTATGCATTGATTTGCTATATACTCACTTAACATAATGTTTTAATCAGTAAACTAGAATTTGTTTTATCTAAAGCTGTGTAGGTTCTAGAGAGTGTGAAGGAGCAAAAACTGTTTGCATTTTCAGTTTCTTTGTAAAACTGTCAGGCTGGAGTATATGAACCTACAGTGATCTGGGAAAGGTCCTGATCCCTGAAGGATGGAAGTTCCTGGTGTGGCATCTGGGGGCTGTGGGTGCTTGCTGGGGGACTGTCCCCTGAGTGGCTAGAGAACACACATCCACTGCCTGGGACAGATTACATGTAGGAAACTGGTGTGGGCTGACCCAGGTGGGGGTGTCCACCTAGCGAAGTGGGGTAAGTCAGAGTCTGGGAGTGGGTGATCAGGGAGTCACAGCAGCCCACCAGATCAGATAGTGGGAGGGGAATGCCACACGTCATTCAAGGGAGGTCTTCATGGTGGTGGGATTTCATTGGCAGTTGAAGAAAGATACACAAAGTACTTAAACTATCTTGTGTATATCCCTTCGATTGCTTACCACCTGCTTACTGCAGTGTCTTCAGTGTGCTGAGTCAAAGGGAAATGCCATCCCTTCAACTCTGCACTACTCTACTTACCAGACTGGTCTTCAGAGATCAAATTCCTGATTGGATGAGCGAGTCTTCATAGACCTGATCAGTTAATTGGGAAGACCGATTTGACAGTGGTGAATTTGCCACCGTCAGTGAAGACGGCTCCTCAGTGTTTTCACATCGGTTCCAGCACAAACAGGCCATCAAGCCTATTTGAACTCTCTACTGTTAGTAAACCCAGATCATTTACTGTATGTACCAATTCTCCAACTTGCCAAGTTGTTTCAAACCAAATCCTCCCTTCCCAAATTGAAGCTATTAGGTCTCAAATTCTTATACCACTTGGTCACCAACATTTACCTTGTCAGGCAATTTTATTCCAAGAGTTGGATGTTGCCACACATAATTGTAAAAAGGTTTGCCAAAGTGTCCTTGGAATCTTTGATCCACTCATGATTTTCTTCAGGATGCTGTGAAAACAATGTTTTTCATTTGAGCAGAGATTTTCAAAAGAGCCTGAGGAACAGAGATGCCCATATCCCACTGAAATTCAATGGCAGTTGAGTTTCTAATAGCTTGGGCGATTCTCTGGAAAATTCCAACCCAGTTATTTACTAAGGGAAGAGATAAAGTTATATATAATAACTATCCTGATTCTAACATCACATCGAATAGTACCTTACTCCAACAGGTCTGATTCTGGCCCTGTAGGAAACATCATTTTAATTTTACAAGCAGGTGATTGTTTGTTTGACAGGAATAATCAGTCATCATTTATCTATATTTATATATCCCCTCTATTTGGCACTGATGAGGCTGCATTTGGAATATTGTGTCCAGTTTTGGGCTCTCCACTACAGAAAGGATATGGACAAATTAAAAAGAGTCCAGTGAAGGGCAACAAAAATGATTAGTGGGCTGGGGAACATGACTTATGAGGAGAGACTGAAGGAACTGAGCTTATTTAGTCTGCAGAAGAGAAGACTGAGGGGAGATTTGATAGCATCCTTCAACTACTTGAAGGGGTGCTCCAAAGAGGAGGGAGCTAGGCTATTCTCAGTGGTGAGAGAGGACAGAACAAGGAGCAATGGCTTCAAGTTGTGCCTGAGGAAGTCTAAGTTGGATATTAGAAAAAGCCTTCTCACTGGGAGGTGGTGAAGCACTGGAATGGGTTACCTAGGAAGGTCATGGAATCTCCATCTTTGGAAACTTTTAAGGCCCGGTTAGACAAAACCCTTCCTAGGATGATTTAGTGGGAGTAGTGCTGCTTTTAGAAGGAGATTGGACTAGATGAACTCATGAGGTTCCTTCCAGCCCTAATATTCTATAATTCCATATTTGGATTATCCCTTTATCCAAGTCAGAGCCAACACATGCCTTTTGCACCAAGCAATGATGATTCACCTCCCCTAGAAATAGACCTGACATAAAGGTCTCAGCTGATTTTGTACTAGGTACAAGAACTAAAATGAAACCAAGGCACTTTTGAAAACCCAACAGGCTTTGTTAGGATGGAGTGTAAGATTTGTACTAGCCCTCTGCACAGAGGAATTTCACCCCAAATAAATTGTGTACCCTGGCATCCATTCAGATTTTTCTTTAATGAGGGTTCTCGGGTATTTTTAAAGACAGTCAATTATAGAGGCATAGGTAAGGCCAGAAGGATCATTCTAGTAATCTAGCCTGACTTTCTGCATATAACACCCTCTTGAACCAAACAATTCATACATTCTAAAGCTAAAAGGACCACTGCGATCATCTCATCTGGCCTTCTATATATCACAGGCCATAGACTGGGGTGAGCAAAATACAGTCCATGGGCTGGATTCAGGCCCCCACAGGTCACCATCTGGCCCTCCTCCCCTACCCCACTCTCCCCCCACCCCCTGCCGGCGCTGTGCTGTCCTGCTCTGGGGCAGGACCGGGCTGCACTGCCTCCTTCCTACTCCCCTGGCCAGCACACTGCTACTCCGGGGCTGGGCCACACTGCCCCCTTCTCCTTCCTCCGCCTGGCACAGCACTGCTGCAGGGCTAGAGCTGTGCTGCCCCCCCGTGGCCGGCTCTGTACACCTCCCCCCCCCACCAGCTCTGTTCCCCTCCGCCTCCTGCCCCAGGCCAGGTCTCTGCTGCCTCCACCGGCTTACCTGGGAATTTTATTGCCTGCCCCGCTGAAGACCTTTCTCAAAATAATCCCAAGAGCATATCTTTTAGAAAAACATCCAATCTTGATTTCAAAATGGTCAATGATGGAGAATCCACCACCACTCTGGGTAAATTATTCTAATGATTAATTACTATATGACCATCAAAATTATCTCTAATTACAGTCTGAAATTTGTCTAGCTTCAACTTCCAACGATTAGATCATATTATACTTTTCTCTCATATATTGAAGAGCTCATTATTAAATATTTGTTCCTCCCAACAGTTCTTATTGACTGTAATCAAATCACCACTTAACCTTTTTGTTAAACTACATAGATTGAGCTCCTTGAGTGTGTCATTATAAAGTATGTTTTCTAATCCTTTTATTATTCTCATGGCTCTTCTCTGAACCCTTTCCAATTTATGAAAATCCTTCTTCAGTTGTGGGTATCAGAACTGGACACAGTTCTCCAGCAGCAATTGCTGTAAATTACAGTATTTTGCAACATCAAGTGTTATTGTAGGTGTATAGGTCCCAGGCTATTAGAAATACAAGGTGAATGAGGTAATATCTTTTATTGGACCAAATTCTGAGGGTGAGAGACAGATGCTTTTGAGCTATATAAACATTAACAGGTCCAGGAGATGTATTTAGCACAATATTATAGTCTAAAAGTCATATTTTGACCTCAGAGATTTCTCCAGTGAGACAGTTCTATCTAACATGTGAAATTCCTTGGTTCTGTTGACTCCAGAGAACAGAGAAGCCAATACAAAGGGACAGGATTTGATAGAGACATACACTTTCCATCAGGTGCTTTATTGGCTAAATGAGAGGCAAGATTTAGAGGCTAAATCCCTGAAGCAAATTTTATTTCCTAACTTTGATTTTGGCCACAAAACAAAGTCACTATAAACTCTGTTGTAGGATTTATTGGTTGCAATTTTTTTCCAACTTGAAAGTACTTTAACACTGTATCTGAAATCCTGCATTTTGCAAGTCTAGATCAGATTATCAGAAAGTCCTTCACTGCAGTGTTGTGCCTCTGCTTCTCCTTCATTTAGACTACTGTCCTCAGCTGTCTTAGGACTCTGAACAATTCTATCAGGAACTGTAGGAATGAGAGGGGAAAGCATGAGTGAAAAATGCAGTAGGATAGAATCTGGCCAATGTCTTTTTATTTCTGGTCAAATTGATCATTAGTTCCAACCTGATTCCCCTAGTTTGGTGTGATAAGACACTGTGGCACCGTCCATAACTGTCCTCCTGCCCATTACACATCTGCAGTGTGCACTGCTGAGAGCTTTCCAAACTTTTGTTGAGGCTACTAGGGCCTCTGACAAGTCCCTTGAATCTTTGAGAATAAGAGCAGAAGACATTTCATTCTAGCTTTCTGGTGTCTGTCTGCATTTGGAAGAGTTGCCCAACAAGACATATCTAGTATCCAGTAGAATAGATGCTGAGATAGTAAGTATCTTAGTTTTGTTGAAGGAAATGCTCAGGTGAGACTGCCTGAGCTGTTGGAGGAGGAGTGGCCTGAGAATGTTGATCAAAAGACGTACTCAAAATGAAGTCAATCTCTGAAGCCTAAAATGATGAAGGAGTACAAGAAAGCCTGTAGATGTGTACTGCCCTCACCATCCTTCTGGAGTTGGATTGCTTCAGAACATGGGAGTTAAGGAGAGAGCCAATAAGAAGAGGCAGCATCAAGAAAGAAAACCATATTAAAGAGGAAGGTGGGATGGAAGAAGGATGACACCTTTGAGAACAATATAAAGTGGAACATTTTGTAAAGGATTGAACATTAAAAAATTAGACAGAAAATGTGGCATGAAAGCAGAGCAAAAACAAGGCAGTCAAAGAAAAGTGATGCTCTATATATTACTGAATAGAAATATTTATATTTTAAATTTTTATATTAAATTGGATGCAAAATTTATAAAATAAAAGTTTGCTCCAGATGCCAGGTTTTTCCTGGCAGATACACGGACTCAGGAGGCACAATTTTACCTGCACTTTCTGGGTATGTCTACACTAGCAATTAAGGTCGACTTAAGTCGACCTAAATAAAGCCATGTCCACACCTGATTTTCATTAAGTCGACTTAAGGGCTCCCTTATGTTGACTCAATAACTACCAGTCTTTAGGTTGACTTAACGCCTAAGTTGATTTGTTAAGTTGACCTAAAGCCGGTGTGGCCACCCTAAGTTGACTTAATTACAAAAGTTGACCTAGGGCTTGGGACAAGGGAACCATGGCTCCCTTGTACCCGGAGGGAGCCCTGGCTCCCTTCTGGCTCCCTGGCAAGAAGGGAGCTGTGGCTCCCTGCCGAGAAGGGAGCTGCAGCTTCTCGGCAAGAAGGGAGCCACGGGTCCCTTCTGCTGGGGACTGCGGCTCACTTCTCAGCAGGGAGCTGCGGCTCCCTTCTCAGCGGGGAGCCATGGCTCTCCGCTGTGTCTACACTTGAAAAGTTAAGTGGACTTGTTAAGTCAACTTAACAGAGTCGACTTAACTTTTCAAGTGTAGACATACCCTCTGATACCAAGGGCAAATGTGCATGCTGCATTATCTCTGCAGTGTGTCCCTTACCATGAGTGACCAGCTTCATTAGCTGGTTTGGTAAGTATGAGGTCCATGATCCTATCTGTCGTAGGGGTTAGTGCTTCAATCAGGGATGCTCTGTGGGTGAATGCAGGCTCTTCTCCAGGTCTGGGCAACATTTTTGGCCTGAGGGTCACATGTCATGTATGGTGACTCATAGAGGGCCAAAGGCACGGGGGAGGGGGAAAGTGGAGGGACAGGGGCTTAAAAGTGGAGTGGCCAGCCCCTCTCCCCAGAAAAAGGGGTGGAGCTGCTGCTGCTGCTGCCGTTCTCCCTCCCTCTCTCAGGTCCAGCAGCGAAGGGCTGCCACCATTCCACTTCCTTCCCAACTTCAGCTGGAAGCGGGAGAGGAGTGGTTCTGAAGTGGTGGCCTCGAGGACAGGTGCTCGCAGGCTGGATTCGGCCCACAGGCCATAGTTTGCCTGCCTCTGCTCTCTTCTTTGTGCAGAGACTGTATTTGTGCTGTTCTTTTGTGCAGGGGAATGGAAGGAGATGAGGGAAGGCTCTTTGCATCCTCGCCGCACCTGTACATCTGTGCAAAGTCGATTACAGTCTAGCACAGGGGTCTGCAACCCAAAAGATAAGAAGAGCCATTTTTGAAAATTCCTTCAATAACAAAGTGTTTTGAGAGCCACAATGGGTGTAGCCTCCTGGTGGGAGGTGCAGGGAGGTGAGCCAGGATTTCTGCTGCAGGGTCCCCTTATGAAGGGGGGGGGAAGCCTGGAGCTTGGCATGGGCTGCCCGTGGGGTCCCTGGTGGCTGGGGGAAGCCCAGAGCCAGGCATGGGCCTCCTGCAGGGTACCCCGGTGGTTGGGGGAGCCCAGAGCCGCATGTGGCTCCAGAGCCACAGGTTGCAGACCCCTGGACTCTAGCACAACGGCCTGAGGCTCTGGTGTCCACTCTTGCTGTAGTCATTTATACCAGTGCAGTGAGTATAAAACTGGGGTAAATGACTATTAACAGCATAGGCAATGGCCCCATGATTTTTTAATTATACACATAACCACAAACACCCTCATATATATTTGGTTCTGGGCAGTAAAGTAAGGAAACTTGCAAGATTCTTATGAAATGCAAGAACGGATCATTTCAAGGGTCAGAAATCTAGAGAAATTTTACTTGGTTATTTTTTACTTGAGTGCAGAATCTAGATTAGCATCAGCTATCAACTGTCCCCTTTCCCAGGTTTGCTGGAAGTCCATGTGTACATTTTTTAATTTTCATTTTTATTTGTAAAACATGTAGGATGCCTAACATGAAGAATCCACTAGTGATCTGTACTTTATGAAGGCTGGTTAACTGATGCCTTTCCTGGAAAAAAACAAAAGGTAAGTAATAGGATCTCAATATAGACAATATAACCTCTGCACTGGCTCCTGTCAAAATATGGAAAGAAACTTTTAAAACGTCAAAAGGAATTTGTTCAAACAGAAAAGTGCAGATGAATCAATGAACAGAAGAGAAGGTTAGAAACCCTACACTACTCTAGAGGAAAATCCTAACTTCACTTCATAAGTGCTCACAGAAAATATCCAAAGGGGTAGCCATGTTAGTCCAGTTCAATAAAGCTAACAAGGGGTACAGCTACACTGGAGCCTTAGATCGACTTAAAGATGGTTAGGTCAACTTGTAGACCGCTGCATCCACATTGGGCACTTATTAAGTCGACTGAAGCGCTTCCTTAAGTCGACTTAATAACACCACCTCTGAAGGTTGACTTAATGCTTAAGTTGACCTTATTAAGTTGATTTAAGCCAGTGTGGGCAGGGAGTGCCCTTAAGTTGACCTAATTTGCCTCCAGGCCTCGGAGTAATGTGGGACAGCTACCCATAATGCACCTCTCCTCCGTCGTTTTCAGTGTTGACTCTTGAAGTCGACTTAACAAGGTCGACTTTAAGTCGACCTTGGTAAATCAACTTACCAGAGCCTCCAGTGTAGACGTACCCAAGGAGTCCTGTGGCATGTTTAAAGACTAACAAATTTATTCATCACATGAGCTTTCGTGGGAGAAAAATCCCACTGAAGATGGGGATTCAAGTAGCTAACAAAGTGGGATTTTCTCCCACAAAAGCTTATGCGATAAATAAATTTGTTAGTCTTTAAAAGTGCCACAGGACTCTCTGTTAGTTTGACAGAAAATATATTATTGTACAGCAGGATAGAACATGCTTTCATAGTTAGTGAATTTTTGAAAGTAGAACTGACTGCAGAGGAGTGTCAGAGGCCCTCTGGCACATCCTATACCAGTCAGCACAGACTGTACTTCTAACTGGAAATGTCAGGATAGCAATTTTAACCCCTCTACAGCAAAGCTTGGAAATAACAGTGAAACCCATGGTTGCCTTGACCTAAATAAACGTCAAATAGTTTGGCAGAACATACTGTAGACTCTTCCAAATATGGAAGTATCTTCTGATCCCTGAGTTATATATTTAAACAGGACTATTTTGTTAGGTAAATTTCATACTTTTCAGGATATTTTTTTTAAAATGGGAAATCAGAAATTTTCAAGAGCAGTGGATTAGACCCCGTAGTTTTGATTTGGTATTAAATTAGTCAATCAGGTTATCAAAGAACAATAATGTGTGTCAATATCAAGAGGGGTAGCTTTGTTAGTCTTTGCACAGCAAAAACAACGAGAGTCCTGTGGCACCTTAGGGTGCGTCTACACTTACAAATTAAGTTGATTTAAGATTGCTTAAATCGACTTAATTTAATCTGCGTCTACACTATATTTTCCTTAATTCGACTTAAGCTGCTCCTTAAGTCAAATTAAAGAAAAGTTAGTTTGAATTAATAACAAATTAATTGTTTTAATTCGAACTAGCACTTAAATTGACTTTATTAAGATTAGCAGATTAGCCCTAAATCGACTTTAAGTCGATTTAAAGGGCTTCAGGGCTCCCCCACTGCCCTCCCTGCCAGGGAGGCTGGCACAGGCAGAACTTGACATGCTCCCCACAGGGCAGGACAGAGCCCTGCCCACTCCGCTCCTATGCCCTGCCAGTGTCCCTGTCCTGCTGAGCTCCCTGGCACTTGGCAAGGGGTGCCCCTCTGCCACCGTGGACCAGTCTCAGGTCCACCTAGCCCCTTCAAGTTGACTTAGGCATCCAGTGTGGACGCTCTAAGTTGATTTGGCAGGGTCCCCTTTAAGTCGACTTAATTTTTGAGTTTAGACATGTTAAGTCGACTTAAATTAACAAGTGTAGACATAGCCTTAAAGGCTAACAAATTTCTTCGGGCATAAGCTTTCATGGGCCCCAACCCACTTCATCAGATGCAGTAAGTGGAAACTACAGTTGAGAGATATATAAACACATCCATGCCAGGGTGAAGGAGGGTAAGTGTTAGCAAAATCCGTTCAGTTATGATAGATGAGGCCCATTCACATCAGTTGATTAGAAGGTGAGAATATGTTAACAAGGACAATTGCTTTTTGTAATATGTTAACCATTCAAAGTCCTTATTCAGACCCAGTCTGATTGTGTCAGGTTTGCAAATCAGTTCCAGCTCTGCAGTTTCATGCTGAAGTCTGCTTTTGAAGTTTTTCTGTTGGAGTATGGCAACTTTCAAGTCTGCTACTGAGTGTCCAGGAAAATTGAAGTGTTCTCCTACTGGTTTATGGATGTTGCCATTTCTGATGTCCAATTTGTGTCCATTTATACTCTGGCGTAAGGACAGTCCATTTTGGCCAATGTACCTGGCAGAGGGGCATTGCTGGCACATGATAACATATACCACGTTAGTGGATATGCAGGTGAACGAACTCCTGATGGTGTGGCTGTTGTGATTGGGACCTGTGATGGTATCACTGGAGTCAGTGTGCGGGCAGAGTTGGCAATGGGGTTTGTTGCAGGGATAGGTTCCTGGGTTAGTGTTCTTTCTGTGTGGTGTTTGGTTGCTGGTGAGTATTTGCTTCAGGTTGATGTGTGTGGAAATAAGTGAAAACAAGGGACAGGAGGGAGATGACAATCTGACTTCTCATCTGACTATGGTTGCTTTTTTTTGGTGCATTTGATTTTGTATGTCCCCCTACACCAAATTTCTTGACATTAAAAGGGAAATAATCAAAATTGATAATCCAAATGTTTCTGAGGTGTGAGTAGAAATGGTACAGAATTGAAAGGCAACTCCACTCCCCATGTTATTCATGCATTTATGGTTAAGATTTGGTCATGGATATTTTTAGTAAATGTCAGAGAGATCTCAAGGAAAACAAACAAAAATTCACAGAAGCTGGGAGCTATCCATGACTGTTACTAAAAATAACTATGGGTTGACTTTTACTAAAAATAACAAAATGGGGTTGACTGTGATGGGAGAGATGAGATAGCAGAGCAGGGTCCTACCTCCCCACCCCCCAACCCTCCAGGTGTCTGCCGAGGCTGGGAGTTGGGAAGCAGAGCTAGGAGCTCTGAGTCCGCAAACCCCCCTCCACTCTGTGGTTTCCACTGCAGAGAGGAGCTCTCAGGACCCCTTTATCTGCAGCAGCTAGGAACTGCAGGGACTGCCAGTGGCAGTCAGGAGTTCTGGGGACCTTCCTGCCATCAGTGGTGGCAGGAAGCTTTGGAGGCCCCCCATACGGGTCCCCTATTGCTGGCTGTGGCTTGGAGCTCTAGGTCTCCCCTTCCTGCTCCAAAAAGGGCAGGGAGCTGCTGATTGACAGCTTTTGTCTCCTTTGCTCCCAGCTGAAGCAGAAAATGTCATGGAGGCCACAGGAAATCACATGACCTCCATGACATAATCTTCTTATCCTTACTAATTATACCAAAGATCCATAACAGAGTCTTGTGGCACTTTTAAAGACTAACAGATTTATTAATCGCATGAGCTTTCGTGGGAGAAAATCCCACTTCATCAGACGCTTTGAAGATAGGAAAGTTACAGAGTGGGAGGAAATTAAATGCAGGGGAGTGTATGACATAGCATCAGGTCAGGCTGTAACAGCAAATCAAAGTAGGTGTTAGGATTCAAAACACTGGGGAACAGCACATAGAGGAGGGGGGAGGTCAATTCACTTGATGTAATGCGAGAAAAATCCATAGTCCCTGTTTAACCCCAAGGCAACTGAGTCAAATTTGCATATAAGTTCGAGTTCTGCAGACTCTCTTTGAAGCTGTGATTTGTTATTCATCTGTTTCAACACAGCTATTAACAAGTTGTTAAGGGAGTGAGCAGGGAGATTAAAGTGTTCCCCTACAGGTTTTGCAGTGTTGCAATTTCTGATGTCAGATTTGCGTCCATTGATTCTTTGGCGCAGAGACTGTCCTGTCTGTCCAATATATAAGGCAGAGGGGCATTTCCGGCACATGATGGCATAAATCACATTGGTGGATGAGCAGGTGAACGAACCCTTGATGGAGTAGGTGGCATGATTAGGCCCTGTGATGGTGTCATCAGTGTAGATATGAGGGCAAAGTTGGCAGCGTGGTCTGCTGCAGGGCTGTGTTCCTGCTTTAGTGTTTCTGCTCTGTGATCTGTAGTTGCTGGTAAGTATCCTTTTAAGATTAGGGGGCTGTCTGAAAGCAAGGAGAGGTCTGTCTCCCAAGGCTTGAGAGAGTGAGGGATCATCTTGTAAAATAGGCTGTAGATTTTTGATGATGTGTTGAAGAGGTCTGGCTTGGGGGTTGTAGGTGACGACCAGTGGTGTTCTGTTGTTGTTTTTCATGGGCTTCTCCTGCAGTAGTTGACTTCTGGGCACCCGTCTGGCTCTGTCAATTTGTTTCTTCACTTCTGTGGGTTTGTACTGTAGTTTTAAGAATGCCTGGTAGAGATCCTGAAGGTGTCTGTCTCTGTCTAAAGGGTCAGAGCAAATGCGGTTATATCTTAGGGCTTGACTGTACACAATGGATCGTGTGGTGTGTCGAGGATGGAAGCTCGAGGGATGTAGGTAACTATACCGATCAGTAGGTTTGCGGTATAGGGAGGTCTTTATGTGTCCATCGCTAATTTGCACTGTAGTGTCCAGAAAGTGGATCTCTTGTGTGGAGTGTTCCAGGCTAAGTTTGATTGTGTTGTGGAAATTGTTGAAATCTCTGTGGAATTCTTCAAGGGCATCTTTACCATGGGTCCAGATGATGAAGATGTCATCAATATAGCGTAGGTAAAGTAGGGGTGCTTTGGGATGAGACGTGAGGAAACGTTGTTCTAAATCGGCCATAAAGATGTTGGCATATTGTGGGGCCATGCGGGTACCCATGGCAGTGCCACTGACTTGAAGGTATAGATCATCTTCAAATCTGAAATGGTTGTGGGTGAGTACAAAGTCACAGAGGTCAGCCACAAGTTTAGCTGTGTCATCATCCTGGATGGTTCTTCTAATAGCTTGTAATCCATCCTTGTGGGGAATGTTAGTGTAAAGAGCCTCTACATCCATAGTGGCTAGGATGGTATTTTCTGGAAGACCATCAATGGATTGGATTTTTCTCAGGAAATCTGTAGTGTCTCTCAGATAGCTAGGTGTGTTGCACCCAAGAGAGCTATAACAATACTTTTTACCTTGCCATGCATTCAGGATTTCAAATCACATTGCCAATATAGATTGATTGGGTGCGTCTACACTAGTAAATTAAGTCGATTTAAGCATGCTTAAGTTGACTTAATTTACTCTGCATCCACACAGGCATCTCCTTAAATTGACTTAAGCTGCTGCTTAAGTCGACTTAAGGAAATTCAAAGACGACTTTATAAAACCTCCTATAAAGTCAACTTTGAAGCTTACGTCGACTTTTTAAGTCGACTTAAGCTGTGTGGGTGCCCTAAGTCAACTTAGTCGATTTAGGGCACGGGGGTAGGGAGCTTCCTTCTCGCTGGGACCGCGGGGCTTCCTTCTTGCTGGGACCGCTCAGGCAGCTGGAGCACAGGTCCTGGGGAGAAGGAA
>ML685862.1:7943832-7999558 GCA_007922175.1 Pelusios castaneus
TGAGCAGCCGGCAGCTGGAGTGTGGGTCTCCCGCTCTCCCTCCTGGCCGAGAGTGCAGGGTCCCAGCTAGGAGGGAGCATGGGGCTCCCTTGTCCCCAGGACTCGAGCGGTCCTGGCTAGGAGGGTTCCCTTCTGCCCGGGACCTGAAAAGTCCCGAGCAGAAGGGAGCTGAGTGGTCCGGGGCAGAAGGGAGCTCCACACTCCCTTCTCCCCTGGACTGCTCAGGGGTTTGCTGCCCCCACGCGGGGCTCTCCTTGGACTGAACTAGTCAACTTAGATAGTTTAGTATAGACTCTCTAAGTCGAGTTAGTAAGGCCCACTTTAAGTCAGCTTAGGAGTCCTGTGTGGACTCTCTAAGTTGACTTAATAAGGTTGACTTAAAATCGACTTATTAAAGTCGACTTATTTAAGTCGACTTAAATTCCCCGGTGTAGACATAGCCAGTGTGACAACAGTCCAGTAAGGTAGATGAGGGTCATGTTGGGATTACTCGTCCAGGACAGCAACACTACACAACTCCAGTTAATAGACATCTCAAGCACAGGAATTCTACTAGGAAGGACCCAATCCTGCGAGGGGCTCAGCACTTGCAGAATCAGACATTATCTTGGCACTGACAAACTTACTTTGTATGAAAGCAAAATAAACACGTTTAGAATTACCGGAATCGTTTGATGCCCAGGTGATACGAAGATACCTGAGAAACACAAGTATGGTACTGGTACCAGATAAGAGAGATGGGGTGTTTATTGTGCTCATTATCACACGAGAAATGCTAAGAACCGTGTCATATTGATAATGTGGTCCAGTATGGAGCACAGGCCTGGGACTCTGGCTTGCTGTGTATGACCCTAAGCAAGTCATTTGGCCTCTCTTTTCTGCTTAGATTGTTAAGTTCAGGGCAAAGGCTGTGTTTATGTATTAGGGCCACTAGATGTTACTGTAACACAAATAATTTTAAGAGGCTGAAGTGACAGAGCTAGAGCAGGGCCAGATTTACAAAGATATTCAGGGGCCTGAAGATGCAAGAAAATGCCAAGTGAGCTCTATAAAAGCAGATAAGCAGGATAGGAGTCTAACTCCGCTAGATAATCAAGTTCCAAAGGGGTAGCCATGTTAGTCTATTGCAGAAAAACATAGTCCTGTGGCACTTTTAGTCTTTAAAAGTGCCACAGGACTCTGTTTAATTCTGCTAGAGAATCTTAAAGGCACAGCACAGAACTTCACCTCTTGAATGTTTCTGAGCTCCTGGAAAAGCAACAATTGGGCAGTGATTGAAAACACTCCATGATGCCACATCCAGATTTGAACAGCACTTATGTCTCCCTGACCCAGTCACTACTCAGACTTGACAGGTTTGTAAGAGATAGAAAGGAGCTGTCAGATATAAATAATGTGAATTTTGATGGTTCACAAGTGGAAACCATTCTGTACATATAAAAGAGGTCATAAAAATGCCCATGGAAAGGAGAGTTAGCACCACATGATTAATAAACAGGGCAAAATGAACTTTGCAATGAATGAGGTCCTAAGAATTCTTGGAAAGAAAGATTATTACTCTTCCTTGACATAGTCTTTATTTAATTCCGAGACAATTTTCTTCTATCCTTCAGCTGAAATTTTGTTCCACAGTGAACTTGAACAGCTGTTGCTTCAAAACTTTTCATGTAGCCACTGTTCTGTGATGTGAGATTGGGAGGGTTACAGATGAATTGCGCCCATGAGAATGTTTTCTTCTTATCAGTGTTTCCCTGTTTCCATAGGTCTTGCTACTAAATAGCACATTGTGGGAAAGGAGAAGGTCGTATTGATTTACACTGCAATTGGAAGCCACATTTTAAAAAATGCACAACACATTTGAATGCACCTAATTTAGCTCACAAATATCTAACCTGTATGCATACATTTGGGTGTTTTGCAGGTGCATCTAACCCATAAGGCACCTAAGTGGTCATCTGTGCACATAAATTAGCTGTGTTCGATTACATGCACAGGCATACCTTTGAAACTCTGATTTGGTGGGTGCAATTGGTCTGACCTTATTAATAATTCATTTCTCTATTTGATACACTCAAATTTTTTTTGTATCATTGAGGGCATTCATTTTTTATTACAGAAGATATAGGTGCAAGTAGAGATGGATGAACTATTCTTAGCAAGTAATTTATTCAAGAAATGTAGCCTCTTTTTTCTTGGTAAATCATTTGTGAACAAACTTCAATTTTTGTGAACCTGGGACAGTAGTAAATTTGTACTCACTGTTGAGTGAGGATGGCCAGATCAGGTGTTTGATGACTAGCTTATCCAAACATATTGCAGCCAGTGGATTTCTTGTAATCCGTGCGCGCCGTCACAATGGTATTTGTTGTTTCCATTAGTGGTAATTCACTTTCCTGCAGTGTGATTGGTCACCTAAACTACGTAGTGTTACTACTGGTTCCTGACTGGATAACTGCAGAATCTACAAACTTCTTTCCAGACTGCTTTGTGAAAATGACCACTGGAACACTTGTACAAACATATATTTGCCCGACTATTTGGAATACATTTTCTTTCCACAATCATTTCTTATCAACAAGATTTCTCTTTCATGAAAGTTAATGGAAGCTTTCAAAGGGGCCATTTAATTTAGTGTAGGGATAACTGGGTGAAAGTCTATGATCTGTCATATACAGTTTTTGGGTATGTCCATACTGCATCTGGGAGCAAACCCCACAACCCAGGCCACCGACTTATGGTAGTGGGGCTCATGGTCACACTCTAAAAATAACTGTATAGATATTACTTTATGTTGTGATTTGGGCTGTGGCTTGTACTCAATGCATGGAGGTGGGATGTGCTTGAGAGCTATTTTTAGCTCACTAGTGTGAGTCCAGTGAGTACAAGTGTGTGGATCCGGACTGGGCATCTCATTACCAAATGCAGTGTAGACATGTAGTGTAGGCAATGGTTCTTTCGGGCCTTAAAAATCTATTTCCCCTCATAAGGTGAATTTACAGATCTTATTGAAAGGAATGTTTGTGAATAGCTTTTTGTAGCATTCACCCAGCGATAGGTGTAATGTAGTGACTCTGGATTCGTGAGCTACTCACTCCACTTCAGACACAATTGTACCTCCAGCAGTGCAGATTACATAATCCACTTTCCAATTGGATGGGCTGTGAAGTTGCACATAGACATAGAGCGCACATTGTATGAAAGAATAATGTTTAACAACCTTATTATGGTCTCCTTTTGGTTACGACAAATGAACAAGACAAGAGGTTTCACTTATAACAAGTACTTTTCAGGATACAATGGAGTGCAAAATGAATTTTTACAAGCCCTTAGTCACAAAAAAATGTACTGGCAACTGGAGGTAATGTCAGCTGAATGGCTTGTGCATTATAAGATTGTGTGAACCAAAACATTTTTGTTGACATTGTGCTGAAGGCATTGCACTATCAATTGATTTATTTTTCTATTGCAGACACCATTATCTCTTCAGTCTAAGATTTTTTTTTTCTATTTTTTTTCTTTCTCTGAAGGAGCTCTTATGTTGTCAGTGGAAGTTCTGCTATTATGGAGGTTTTAAAATATATTTTTGTGTACTGTCACATTGGCAGTACCTTGCATGTAGATAGCACACACAATAATATCCAGATAGGGAGGGACCTATGCTGTCCTCAGTTTCACAGGTGTACCTCTCTTTGTTTTCGGAACTGAGACTACTTTTGTATGAGAATTATTCCACCAGCACCCTATGTTTGGAGTAAACCATGACAGTTATTTCACAGTGCACACATCACAAAAATTAGACTGTTGTAAGATTTTTTGATTGGATACAAAGTTTAATTTTCTCTTGGCACATTTATGATAAGATATTGATCATCTCTGATCCTTGCTACTAAAGAAGTGGTCTGATCCATGTGTGGCTTGTTTAATTTGATAATAGATAGATCTTCAGTTTAATAGACAAAGATATAAAAAGATCCAGAGGCTGGAAGCTGATGGAATTCAGATTATAAAAAAGATGTTATTTTTTATCCATGAAGGCAATCAAACATTAGAGCAATTTACCAAGAATTGTGGTGTATTCTCCATAACGGAACAGTTTGCCCACCTCCTCCCAGAGTACACTTGGGGATATAACGGGGAGTTGAATGGTCCCTGTCCTTCATTAATTGTTTATTGGGGAGCTGTGTGGTGTGCTGGAAATCTCTGTAATGGCTGTGAGGACCCCTTGATTGCCATGTCTGGAATGGCAGTCCGACCCCTGTGGTACATGCAGATTGGAATGTAGTTTCTACCATTCCGTTCTGTATAGTCAAGGGAGTTCTTGTAATAATGTATCAAATTTTAAACTACTTGGGCTCATCTAATAATGGTAACTGTGTGCTTTGCTTGCCTGACAGTAGAGTCTTTGACCTTGGGCCACCCAACTCCTGCAGAGCTCCTCTCCCTGATTAGGCAGAGGGAAAAAAATCCAGCTAAGACATGTTCCGAGAGCTGGTAAATGCCTCCACAACGGTTGATACAGAGCTCAGAGACTGGAGGATGTCGTTGTCTGAGAAACTGGACATGGACATAGAGGACAGAAGAGCAACGCGGGAACAGGAGCATGAAATGCAACAGATGTTGTGTATTATGAGGGATCAGTCCCACATGCTGAGGTGCCTAGTAGAGTGCCAGGAACAGCAGTGGCCAGAGAGAATCCCATTGCAGCCCATCTAGAATGAACAGCAAGCCCTGATACCAATCCCCACTCTCAGATACTCCAGGCAGAGATTGAGCAGGGTGCAATATGTGCTGCATTCCACGCCGAAAGAGGCAACAGCCCTTTTAAGAATTGCACCATTCCTTTTCTGCTCCCTTCCTCCACCCCTCCGGAAAAGGGTCACAATTAAAATTTAACTGGTTTATAAAAAAAATCTGTCTTTAGTCATTCATAGCCTGAGTGCTGTCAGCGTGGAAGAAAATGGAAAGGGGAAAGATGGCGGGTGGGTAAGTGGGTGGATTGGTGCACGGTGGGGGATGGGAATTGAGCACACAGGACGGAGAGGCACATACATTACTGCTGCTCATTACAAAATCAGGTTTTCAATGCTTCCCTGATATGAAGGGCTCCATGGTTGGCTCAGACCATAACGTTGGCTTATGGCTGCTCAAAATTTGTGGCCAGCCTATCAGCCTCAGTAACCCAGCCCGGGGGAACTTTTCACTAAGTGCTTCACACAAATTATGGAGCACACAACAAGCACTGATAATTGTTGGCATGTTTTTTTCACTGGGGAGCAAGGAGTAGGCAGGATCCCCCTGGATCACTATTGGCATTTCAACATCCCCAATATTTATTTTTTGGTCAGGGAAGAAAGTGCCTTCATGTACCTTTTTAACAGACCAGAGTTCCTAAAGATACACGTCATGCACCTTTCCAGGCTGCCCCACACTGATGTTGGTGAAATGTCCCTTGTGAGCATCAATGGCCTGCAAGACCATTAAGAAGTATCCCTTGTGGTTTATGTACTATGTGGTAAGGTGACCTAGAACTAAAATAGAAACATGCATCTCAGATATGGCTCCTTCACAGTTTGGGAACCCCAGTGTGGCAAATACATCCACTGTGTTCTGCATGTTTCCTAAAGTCACTGCCCTTCACAGCAGAAGTCTATTAATGGCCCTGCACACTTGCATCACAGCAGTTCCCATGGTGGATTTCCCCATTCCAAATTGATTTCCAACTGACCAGTAACAGTCTGGAATTGCTAGCTTCCTCAGAACAATGGCCATGCATTTCTCCGCTGTCAGAGCTGGACTCAAGTGAGTATTGATGCACTTTAGTGCCAGAGACATCTCTATGCAAAGTTCAAGGAAAGTGGTCTTCTGCATACGAAAGTTCTGTAGCCACTGCGCATCATCCCACATGGTCATCACAATGTGGTCTCATCAGTTTCTGCTTGTTGCCTGGGCCCAGAACCATCAGTTCACTTACTGACAATGATGTGTGACAGCCTGAATCAAGCAAGAATTGTTTTGCTCTATTGCTTGTAGCAGGGCGGCCTCAGTAGCATTGCAATTTCCTGTGTTATAGCTCTTGTTTCACTGTTGAAAATACTGCAGGAGCAAGTGTGAGGTGTTTGTAACACTCACAATAATCGTGCAGAGCTGAGTGGGCTTTATGCCTCTCCAGGCATGTGGCAGAGAAAAAAGGAATGTCTCCTGTTTATTTGTGACAGGAAGGGAGAGAAAGAGAGCATGTTGCATTATGGGAGGATGACAATCTTCCCACAAGCCATCCCACCAGCTGCATGTAGTTGCACTGTGGGATAACCATGGTGCACTGCTTTGAATGTTGACCCAACAGTGACTAGCAGGGACACAAGAGCCTGATACAAGGAGTGTGATGTGGTCACGGTCTTTCAGCTTCCAGAATTTGGCAGGTGAAAATCAATTTAAAATAGATTGACTTCCCTCCGCAGTATAGACATGGCCTATGAATCAATTAACTGCCACTCTGCCAATGGTCTGACAAAGGGAGTGGGAAACATTGTTTCTCTGCTGTGTTCAGCTCTGATTCAGTAAATCATCCATCCTTAGTGAATGCATGGAGGCACATTTTAAACATTAAGCACATGCCTAAGTGCTTTTCTGAATCCAGCACTGAAGGTCCCTTCACCTACAGAATAAATAAAGAGCATTGCCCTTACTGGCCTATACATTTCTGTCACCCAATATTGTCATTTACCCACAGTCATTGGCCCAAAGTACATGTGAGAATGTGGGTGCATGGCTGTATCTGCTAACTTGACCTGTAGGTTGGTCTGACAAATGGCTGACTGCTCATGGACCCATGGGACTATTCTGGCATGCAGAGATAGCAAAGGCACAAGGATGTTCTCTTTCATCCAGTTTCAGAGGGGTAGCCATGTTAGTCTACGTACAGCAAAAACAACGAGAGTCCTGTAACACCTTAAAGACTAACATATTTCTTCGGGCATAAGCTTTTGTGATCTCTGACCCACTTCGTCAGATGCATCTTGTTGTTTTGCTCTTATATCAAGCCACACAGCCTCTACCCTAGGGATTATGGGAAAGTGAACCCCACCTAACAATTCTCCTATGCTTTAAGATATATTACAAATATATTTATAGTGGGAGTCACTATAATGCCACTATGCAATTAATCATATACATTTACTGGCTGTCTTAGCTACTTAACTATTCATCATGTTCATTTTTTTAAACAACTAACAAAATATCCGAAGCACAGGACTTGGTGGTGATGGGGGACTTCAACTACTCAGACATCTGTTGGCAAAATAAAATAGCAGGACACAGATTTTCCAACAGGTACTTGGAATGTATTAGGGACATTTTTTATTTCAGAAAATGGAGAAAGTTTCTAGGGGACAGACTGTTCTCAGGGACAGATCAAGGCTCCTGGGGGCCTGGGACTGCCCACTCTTGTTGCTCCCACCATCCACCATGGTGGCACCCAGCCTGGGGGTGGGGCAGCCTGGCTGGTGCTGGGAGGGCATGTCCGGGGCCTACAGCTCAGACGGCATGGGGGGGGGGGTCTGAAGCCTGCAGCCCGGCTGTCACTCAGGAGGTGATGGTCTGAGGCCCAGCCAGTTGTGAGGAGGAGGGAGAGGAGTGGTCCGGAGCCCACAGTCCAGCTGGCGCTGGGAGAAGTTCTATGGTCCATCAGGTGCTGGGAGGGAGGTCTGGGACCTGAAGCCCAGCAAACCATGGGGGAGGGGAGGGCTGGCCAATGTTGAGGGGGCCAGGGCCAGAGGCCATGGCCTGCACTGCTTCTGCCCCACCCCTGGACTGCCTGGTCTGTCCCAGCAGGTCCTGGACAAGTTAACTTGGGGTGGGAGGACAGGCTGACATTAGGCAGAGGCAGTAGTAAGGCCAGCTGCAGCCAGATTTTTGCAGGGCAGCAGGGCCCCCCCTTAGCCCAGGGCTGCAGCCCCTAAAGCCCCTGACTTAATGTTGCCCTGGCTGTTCCAAATTTGATTTTAGAAATAGGGAGGAACTGGTTGAGAATTTGCAAGTGGATGGCAGCTGGGGTGAGAGTGACCATGAGTTCATGATTCTAGGAATGGTAGCAGGGAAAATAGCACAATAAACATGATGGATTTCAAGAAGACAGACTTTAGCAAACTCAGGGAGTTGGTAGGTGAGATTCCACAGGAAGCAAGGCTAAGGGAAAAACAGTTCAAAAGAGTTGGCAGTTTTTCAAAGAGACATTACAACTATCCCACTGCACAGGAAAAATAGAAAGCGTGGAAAGAGACCACCCTGACTTTACTGGGAGGTCTTCAGTGATCTGAATCTTAAAAAAGAGTCCTACAAAAAGTGGAAACTAGATCAAATTACAAAGGATAAATATGAACAAATAACATAAGTATGTAGAGACAAAATTAGAAAGGCCAAGGTACAAAATGAGATTAACTAGCTAGAGACATGAAGGGTAACAAGAAATCATTCTCATTCTACAAATACGTTAGAAGCAAGAGGACAACCAAGGACAGGGCCTGCCCATTAGTCAATGAAGATGAAAAAACAGTAACAGAAAATGTGGAAATGGCAGAAGTGCTAAATGCCATTTTTATTTCAGTTTTCACCAAGAAGATTGGCTGTGATTGAACATTAAATATAGTGCATGACTGTGAAAATAAGGTATGATATGAGGCTAAAATAGGGATAGAACAAGTTAAAATTACTTAGATAAGTTAGATATCTTAAAGTCATCAGAGCCTGATGAAATACATTCTAGAATACTCAAGCAGCTGGCTGAGGACATATCTAAGTCATTAGAGATTATCTTTGAAAAGGCATGGAAGATGGGAGATTCTGGAGGACTGGAAAAGGGCTAATATAGTGCCAGTCTATAAAAGGGGAATAAGGACAATCCAGGAAATTACAGATCTAATTACAAACTAGGGAAACATAACCTAGATGGAGCTACTATAAAATGGGTGCTTAACTGGTTGGAAAACTGTTCACAGAGAGTAGTTATCAGTCATGAACAGTCAGTTGGAAGGAGTCATATCCAGTGGAGTCCCACAGGGCTCAGTTCTGGGCCTTGTTCTGTTCAATATTTTCATCAATGATTTAGATAATGGCATAGAAGTACACTTGCAAAGTTTGTGGAGGATAACAAGCTGGAGGAGTTGCAAGTGCTTTGAAGGATAGAATTAAAATTCAAAATGGTCTGGACAAATTGGAGAAATGGTCTGAAATAAATAGGGTGAAATTCAACAAGAACAAATGCAACATACTCCACTAAGGAAGGAAGGAACAATCAGGTGCACACATGCAAAATAGGAAATGACTGTTTAGGAAGGAGTGCTCTGGAAATGGATCTGGGGGTTATAGCGAATCAGAAGCTAAATATGAGTCATCAGTGTAACACTGCTGCAAAAAAAGCAAACATCTTTCGCTGGTGTATTAGCAGCAATTTTGCAAACAAGACATGAGAAGTAATTCTTCTGCTCTACTCCATGCTGAATAGACCTTAACTGCAGTGTTGTGTCCAGTTCTGGGCACCACATTTCAGGAAAGATATGGACAAACTAGAGAAAGTCCAAAGAAGAGTAACAAAAATGTTTAAAGGTCTAGAAAACATGTCCTATGAGGGAAGATTGAAAAAAACTGGGTTTGTTTAGCCAGGAGAAGAGAAGACTGAGAGGGGATATGAGACCAGTTTTCAAGTATGTAAAAGGTTGTTCCAAGGAGGAGGGAGAAAAATTACTCTCCTTAACCTCTTAGGATAGGACAAGAAGCAATGGGTTTTAATTGCAAAAAGAGTGGTTTAGGTTGGACATTAAGAAACAGTTCTTAACTATCAGGCTAGAAAAGCACTGGAATAAATTGCCTATGGAGTTGTAGAATCTACGTCACTGGAGGTTTTTAAGAACAGGTTAGACAAAAACCAGTCAGGGATGGTCTAGATCAGTGGTCTTCAACTTGGGCGATACTGCCCACTAGTGGGCGGTCTGTGATTTTTGGTGGGCACTACAAAAATGAAGGAAAGAGATGAATAATGAATGAATAATGAACAAATTTTGTTTAAATGAAATTTGTTTGATATCCTAATTAAAATATCTGAGTTTAAAATTTAAATAAATTGAAAATTATAATTAACAGTACGACAGTGTAACAAATAATTTAACGACTGGCAATTTATAAAAAGTAACAATTTATATAGGTGGGTGGTAAACTTACTGCAAATGTGAAAATATTGAAAAACTGGGTGCTGATCCAAAAAAAGTTGAAGACCACTGGTCTAGATAATACTTAGTCCTGCCCTGACTGATTTAGTGCAACACTAAGCATTATCTAGACCAGGGGGCAGCAACCTTTGCCAATCCCTGTGCCGGCCTCTCCTCCTCAACCCTCAGCTGGTGCCGAAGGCCCTCTCGCGGAAAGAAGCCACCTGGAGTGGCTCCTCTTGGCAGCGTGCCTGGGGACCCCTATCCCCAGGCACATCACGGAAAGAAGCTGTCTGGAGTGACTCCTTTTGGCGGTGGCACACCACAGAGAGGAGCCGGTATGGGTGGCTTCTTTACATGGTATGTCTGGGGCATGGACGTGGCAGGGACCTCTGCACTGCAGCCACCCCTGAAAGAAGCCACTCGGAGTGTCTTTTGGTGGCAGGAGTGGCAATTTCTGTGGTGCCACAGAGGATGCCGAGTGATGCTCTGAATGGGCTCGTGTGCCATTGTTGGCATGCGTGCCAGGGGTTGCTTACCCCTGATCTAGACCATCCCTGACTGACTGGATTAGACAACCTCTTGAGGTCCTTCCAGTCCTAAAATTCTATTATTCTATGTGATCTATTTGTTTGAGTTATTCATTCGTTCATGCTGTGGCGTAATATTTGGTCCAAAGATAGTATATACTGGTGTCTCCTGCTCAGGAATAAGGGATGACCTAATTTGATGATTTCCTAGGTTTTGATGTTATAATTCTTTAACCAATTTCAGCGTGCTGAAAATGTAACTTTTATGGACTTAATACATTCTAAAAATTGCTCACATAATGACACTTTCATTTTGTACTAGCATAGAAATAGTAGTCTGTGTTCAGTTCAGCAAACTTCAACTTCAACTTTATGAATAAGGAAAAAAATCACACTTCAAACTTTGTGACTGGGACCTGTACACAGCTCGACAGGAGGAATGTCTGCCTGATTCAGTTATAGGGTTTTTTTTTCTAAAAAAAAAGACATATTTGTGGCTCATTTACACCTTCTTCATCAATCTCTGCTTTAGACTAAGGTTTGTGAACAAGCATGGCTGGCTTCTGAATTAGGATTAAAATGAAATATTTCTCTGTGGAAGCTAGTGAATAGAAGCACTTTTTCACTTTGTTGCATGTCAACACTTCTTTTTTATTTTTATTAAAAAAAAAAACAAATAGAGCCATTCATCTTAAAAAAAGGTACTGACATTTTAATGGGGCTGCTTTTAGAAAGACCTAACATTTAGTATTAAATTCAACATATGGTTGTGGTCGAATTGCACTCCTACTGTGTAAAATATATGAATAACAACCCACTGCATTCTCCTGGCCAATATATAGAGAAAAGGTTGATTAATTTAACTAGTATCCTTTAATCTCCTGCCTTGGCTTCTCTCCCATTCTGCAAGGGTTGATAAATCTTACATCCCCCAAAGAGTATTACAGTTCCTAATAGTCTTATGTTATTAGGAAGAAGAAGAAAGGCTCAATCGTACCAAAACCATATAACAAATGAAATTGCATACATAATTTAGTTTTCACAATTTAATATTTTTTAAGTTTTTCTTTGCAAGACATGATAGAGATGTAAATTTAGCCTGCTGCAAGGGAAAAAATGGTACTATTCAATGGAAAAATACATGGAAGCATGCTGCTGCACCTTGCCATTAGCCCTGCTGTGCTAGGCTATTGAAATCCAAGGTCATTCATACATTGCACAGTATTTTAAAAGAAAAATATATATGGTTAAAAGTAAACATTTTCTGCCTCATTTATTACTTATACCAAGGGAGGAAAGATATTCCAGTGTTCTGGGCAGTAGCCTAGGGTTTAGGATTTCCTGTCCTGCCATAGACTGCTTGTTTGACCTTAGGCAAGTTATTTAGCCTTGCTGAGCTTCAGACTCCCATCTATAAAATGAGGTTAATAGCACTTACAGGGATGCTGTCAAGAAAAACATATTACAAAAAGATTGGGAGATGCTCTGAAGCTATGGTAATGAAAGTCCTATAAGTTCCTAAGATAGAATCAATGATATTTTCATATATTTCTTTGAGTAGACGATACTAACCATCTGTGACTTGAGATACAGAACAGGAAATCTAGGCAAATTAGCTTTTGCTTTTCTGTTGTTAAATAGTAGAGAAATGTTGAGCAAATTTCAACATCCCTTTCAAATTGTACAGTTCGTAGTCCTGACCTTGGCAAGACACTCACTGAAATCAATAGGAGTTTTGTAAGGATTTAGGGCTTGCTCCTGGTCCCACTGAAATCATTCAATTGACTTCAATGAGAGTTGCATTGGACCCTCTGAAAGTACAGGATTGGCCCATAATTTGCATTTATTAATATGTTGCTCTTCCATAACACCTCTCTTTTGAGAATCTCTCTTTACAGACTACAAATTAAGCCTCACAGCACTCCTCCAAGGCACAAAAATAATCTTAAACCTATTTTACAGATTGGTAAACTGAGATTGAAAGAGACTGAATCCCAGATTTTTAAAGTGACCACTAATCTTTGTTGCTTGAGCTTTCGGGTGCCTGAATTCATAGGCTTAGGGCTTGATGTTAGGGCTATTTAGCACCAACAATTCCGCAAGGAGGGAAACGAGTCTTACGCATCCAAGATCCAAACCTTCCATTCTATATCATGGCCACCACTGTAGTATCGAAGCAAACATGACTAGCATCTATCACGTACAGGTGGTTCCTCCTACAGTCTTCTGCCCAAGGGGTAAAGTTGTGAGGGGACATCTGGGGTTCTTTTTTGGGGGGGGGA
Organism: Pelusios castaneus; assembly: GCA_007922175.1. Classification (NCBI taxonomy): domain Eukaryota; kingdom Metazoa; phylum Chordata; order Testudines; family Pelomedusidae; genus Pelusios; species Pelusios castaneus. The sequence goes on from ML685862.1 coordinate 7,956,844, forward strand.
GGAGTTATTTGGCTTTATGTTAGTTAAAAATAGCACCTTAAATACTGACTGGGACCCAGTCATGTAATATGTGTGTATTTTTAATCTTGTGAGAAGTACTGTTCACATTCTTCACCAGCTGGATTTTGTGAGTGGTCTGAAAGTATAGCCTCATCCAGAGCATATAATATGATGTTCTGCTGTGAAAGATATGAATCATGGTGAACATACAAAAGAAATGGCTGAAATCTAGTGACCTCATCGTTCGCAAATTTTGAAATATTCAGGAACCACAGATGGTGCCTGGGTACTGCAAAGGTGTGTACATGAGAAATACTTTAGAAAGGTGTGTCAGGGAGATTAGAAAAGTAGAGGGTGGCAACTTTAATTTAGCATTTCTGAATTGCTTCTTTTAGTTTCCGTGAGGCTTGCAGGGCTTGATTCTGAACTAAGATCTACAGTTGTTTAGTCCAAATGGATGGGGAAACTTCAGCATTACCAGGCTAAGGTGCAACCTCCATTCTAAATGGAAACTGATTTGGGATATTCCAGAGCTTCCAAAGATTTTTTGAGACAACTAGATTCACCCAATGTTCTTGTGCTTTATTAGCCATAAAAAGTGGCCCAGTATTCCCTCAAAATGTGAGGGTTAAATCACTTTAGAAAAGTACAGATACCCTGTTCCGCATTTCATGAGCACAAGGTATTTTGTGGACTTGTTGGAATAAACACCACCTCGGTCCTCCTTCAGATGATTTAGTCACCAAAGAATGTTCTGCCTTGTTATTTTACATATCTTTTAACTAAGACTAAATCTCAGTGTAAAATCTAGCTTTCAGGGTCATCATGGCTATGTCTACACTTGGCCAAATAAGTCCACTTTGCTAAATAAGTCGACTTTGTTAAGCCGACTTAGCATTTCCACACTCAAAAATGAAGTCGACTTCAAGGGGACCTTGCCAAATCGACTTAGAGTGTCCACACTGGATGCCTAAGTTGACTTCTAGGGGCTAGGTGGACCTGGGACTGGTCCATGGTGGCAGGGGGCTCAGCATTTGCCCCACTGTACCTCGGTACAATGGGGGCTAAGCAGAACAGGGACATTGGCAGGGCATAGGAGCGGGGTGGACAGAGCTGTGTCCTGCCCTGGGGGGGAGGGGCATGCCAGGCTCTGGCTGTGCCAGCCACCCTGGCAAGGAGGGCAGTGGGGGAGCCCTGGAGCCCTTTAATTGACTTTAAGTTGATTTAGGGCTAATCTGCGTCTACACTGGCTAAGTTGACTTAATAAAGTTGACTTAGCCAGTAAAGTCAACTTTAAACGAGAATTTATAAAGTTGACTTTAAATTTCCTTAAGTCATATTAAGCAGCAGCTTAAGTCAATTTAAGGAAGTTGTAGTGTATATGCAGATTAAATTAAGTTGATTTAAGCACGTTTAAATCGACTTAATATGTAAGTGTAGATGCACCCCATGTGAGGTTTTGTGGTACTCTGAAGGATTTCAAAGCTATAAAACAGTGAACACATTACAGTCATCCACAGAGGTAGGGATGTTGTTTTTTTTTTTTCCGTGTGACAGACATACACTGTAATATTGCTAATGTTCTTAAATTCACATCCCAAGTATGCTTCCTTGCAAGTCACTACGATAACTTGGAAATATTCATTTTATGTGACTGTCATGACTAAGAACACAGCAGAGCAGGGATTGTTTGGAAAGATGCAGCATTTTCACCTGTGATGTTCTCAGTGAAGTGAAAAGCTTGTCACACTGGGGCTGTCCACTGAGGCATGCCACATGACCTGGTTTCCTGTCACAATGAAAAAGCCAACTTGTCATCTGCCTTTTTGTTTTTGCTAAGAGATAGTTGCAATGATATGCTGCAGAACATTGCAACACATACTAACAAAGCATGCCGTGTAAAGCCTAACTCTCCCCTCTGCTATCCCTATGGTATCCTACAGAAATAAATGGAATCTTACCACCATAGCACTGAAGTTATGCACAAAACTGATTTAAGAGAGTAGCGTCAGATACATGTAGCTTGCTCTAATCCTGATTTGTCAGTGACATTGGACAAATCACTTAAGCACGGACCCAAGTCCCACTGATACCACTGATATTTTTTCCATTTGCTTCGAGAGGAGTTGGATTAATCACTTAATTTCAGCCTCTGTTTCTCCATGTATACAACTGGGATAATAAATTATATCTCAGAGAGGCTTTGTTAGGAATAGCTAGTTAAGGATCATAGGGGACATTGGGATGAAATGCTTTATGGAAGTGCTAGACATCAGCGTTATCACAGCCGATCAGGTGTTATAAAATGAGTATTTCACAGTTAATTTTGTATGCTACTATGAAAAGAGAATGAAATTCTCAAACGGTGCTCATTGCAAATCTCAGTTACAGTGAAACCCTCCTTATAGTGATACAACTTCGCTGTTCAGAGCTTTTCAGCATTTACTGTAATAGGAACTTGCCCCCTAGCCATAATTTTAATGATATATATTTTGTCTTTTCTTCATTCAGGCACCAGGAATGTGCATAGCCTAAAACCAGGCACACTGATATTGAACAAATAGTGGATTAAGTGTGCCTGTGGTCATGTCTTCTTTCCTAAGCTATGTGGGATCTAAGATTTGTGTTTTGGTGCCATAATTTAATTCTATTTTCACTCTAAGAGCCAATATTTTATAAAATGAAATGAAGCAAAAATGGGCATGAATTGTTTCAAATGCATCCTCCCAATAAGCATTAAGCAGGCCTTGGAAAGATAATAGAAAACAATTGTTTCCGGTTTGTTAATTTGACTGGTTTGAACTCATTGTAAACCCAATCCACAAACTCACTGTTTCAGAGATGGTAAATTACAGACAGTTCTGAATTCTGATTGAATAGCAGACCAACAATCTATAAAGATGCCCAGCCAGAGATAGTTGTTACACTAGCCATGACAGACAAGCAGCATAAGGGAAAGGAAGTGCATATGAATAAAATTTACACTGGCATAGGCAGTGAATGATAATGGTCTATTTCTATGCAATTAACTGTGAACAGTGAGCAAGCTGTGAACAATGGCAACAAAAATTACAGTTATTGCTGTCGTAATCTGTAATCTTGTGTAAGAAGACATTTCTCAATATCCCTTTGTCACACACATGTTCTACATATTTAGAAGGCACATATGAGATTTAATCCTAAAAGAATTTGCACATCTATAATGGGGTGGGGCTATAAAATACATACATTAAAATGACACAATTAATATGGCTTCTAGAAACTTGCTTATTGGAATTGTAACCCTTAGCCAAATGTGATGATTTTACCTTAAACAGAATGTTCTTGATCTGCTAGGCTGCTTCCCTTCTAGTGCATAGGAACAATTACACAGTAGATATTCCAATGAGTCTAAAAGATTAAAACGCCTATTAATTGACTAAGGATACTACAAGAGCATAAGAAGGAAATTATTTAATAATTATTATTATAATTAATAGTAATAATAATATTTTTTTAAAAGCAATGTAGAATTGGGTGACTTCTGCAGCTCTTTCTCTAATTTGGAGGGCTACTAGTAGGAAACACTGTAATAATTATTTTTTCAAAACAGCTGGCACTTCAACCTTTTCTCACACTGGAGTAAACAAGTACCTACCTGTGGGGGGGGCATGCCTGGATCTGCCTGTGCCACCCCCCCTGGCAGGGAGAGCAGTGGGGGAGCCCTGGAGCCCTTTAAGTCGACTTAAAGTTGACTTAGGGCTAATTTGCGTCTACACTGGCTAAGTTGACTTAATAAAGTCGACGTAGCCAGTAAAGTCGACTTTATACTAGGTTTTATAAAGTCAACTTTAATTTTCCTTAAATCGTCTTAAGCTGCTGTTTAAGGAAATTGTAGTGCAAGCTTAAGTTTACTTAATTTGTAAGTGTAGATGCACCCTGAGTCTCTCAAATGGGTGTCTCTCTTAAGGCCTTTTTTATTCTGAGGAGAACATGATGGGAAGATTATATTTATGTGTTATTAGTAACCATCTTTCTAAATCAATTCAATGGAATTAAGGGACAGTAGTTTATATAAAATATAGGGATCAGACTCTTAAATGGTGTAATTTAACAAACTCAATAAAGCTATGATAATCTATACCAGCTAAACCATCTGTTTCCAAACATACAATCTTCTTGTTTGGGTTTTGGTTGCTCATTTGTTGGAAGGATGTGGTTAGTTAATGGAAATAAAAAAGGGAAAGAAAGAGGAACGAATGGACAAAAGGGAGGAAATGGATATCCCAAAGAGTAAGCAACACCTATTATAGGTAGATATGGGCAAAAACATTATGCTGAAAAATATAAATTCAGATCAACCAAACATTCCACAAATTTGTGTCAGTTTCAGAAAATAGTTTCAACTGAAACAAAAAAACCCAAAAACCACCACGGCCGGGGGGGGGGGGGAGAATTGGACATGTCTGAATTACTTTTTTTCTACTTTTCCATTTGCCAAATGTTCTGAAAAATATTTGTTTTGGTTTGATGTAAATCAGCTCTTCCACTCCCTCAAACTGCCAGGGAACCAAAAAATTAATTAGTCACACAGCTCTAATTATATTACTATATTTAGGGTTGCAATTCAGATGGTTTTTGATATACTCAAGCATATCTTGCTCAATTTTCTATAGATATTCTTTGCAGCTTGCCAAGTACATGTTCTGAATGATATGCAACCCTTGAAATCTCAGAAATGAATGAGCACCTAAGAAGAACCAGGTGAGATTTGATCACACACTGCACCAGGAATTTCAGAGAAGATTTTTGGAATTCTCTTTGACAAGATAATATTAGGAAGGCAAGTAAATATTCCATGGGTAGTTGATTGTTTTTCATTCTGCAGCATGTGAAAAAATATAATGGATTGAGAGAATTTCATTGTACTTTTTTCACAAATTTTCTTTTTCTTTTTCCACCTCTACACTGCGGAGCAAGAAACTAAAAAGATAGAAGTTGTGTGTTCTGGATCTCCAGAGAATTTGCTTCTGTTCCTGCTTCTGAAACGCTCCAGAGCACTGTCAATCGTGTGTCCTCGAATGAGACAGGGATACAATTAAAAAACTCTATGTGTTCAAAACCAGCTGAGATCTTCCTCTGACATACTTTATTGCAGGTGACGCTGCAACAAACCTGTGATGTCAACAGTTCTTGCCCAATTGCTGCCTGGTAGTACCCTAACATTCTGAACTCAGAGAGCAACAGAGGCAGGTAAGCCTGGAGAGATCTGTCAAAAGTTCATTCATGAAATTCATTGGTATCGCAGGGCCAGATATACTGTGCTTTTAACAAGGGACAGTGGAGATAGATGTGACAAAGCAGATGAGGAAGAGAGTCAATGAGAGATTGTGCAGGGGAGAAGGAAGAACCACAAGGAACTGCATGGAGAAGAAGGATCACGAGGAACCACACTGACAGGAAAGTGGAGTGATCATCAGAGCTCATTGAGGGAAGTGAGAGGAACCCTGAAGGACCCTGAGGAGTAGGAGGATGGATGAGAACCATGAGGTCTGAGTTACAAGGGAAGAATATTGAAAGTGAGGAGAGAAAAGGTGGTGTGGATGAGAGAGCTTCAGTGGATGTATAAAGCTTCATTTCCTTATGTCTAGCTTACCCTGATACCCTCAGGTATCATGGAGTGGGGCAGAGCAGACCCTAGGGTACATCTAGACCAGGGGTCGGGAACCTATGGCTCGCGAGCCAGATGTGGCTCTTTTGATGGCTGCATATGGCTCGCTGCCAGTGTTCCCTCTAAGCTGCGCAGGCGCGCGGCCGTGCAGCGGCCGTCGCACCCCCCGCGCAGCAGTGAGGGACCCCCGCGCAGCCCGGCAGCCCCCGCTGCTCCCTACAACACCCGGGGCCGCGGCACACCCGGCCTGCGCCCAGCCTCTGGGCTGGCCCTCCCCGCCCCCAGGGCGGGACAGGCAGGCTCAGGCTCGGGTCAGGAACGCGGGCCTGCCTGCCTGCCCCACACAGCCGGGGCAAAGGGGTGGCTGCGGCAGCGGCGGGATCCCGGGCTCCCACCCCCCGACCGCCTTGACTTCCCGGGGCTGGGGCCGGGCTAATCCACGGCCCCGGCCTCCCAGCACGGGGCCGGGATCAGCCTCCGGGGCTGGGGTCTGCTCCTCCCCCCCCCACCAGCGGCTTCCCAGGGCCGCGGTAGGGTCCTCCCCCGCCGGCGGCGTTGGCTTTCTTTCTTTCTTTCTTTCTTTCTTTCTTTCTTTCTTTCTTTCTTTCTTTCTTTCTTTCTCATCCTTCTCTTCTTTCCTTCCCCTTTCTTCTTTTCTTCTTTTTCTTCCTTCTTTCTCTTCCTTCCTTCTTTCTCTCCCTTTCTCTTCCTTCCTTCTTTCTCTCCCTTCTCTCTTTTTTCTTTCTCCCTTTTTCTTTCCTTCTTTCTCTCCTTTGCTTTCCTTTTTCTTTCCTTCTTTCTCTTCTTTGCCTTCCTTCTTTTTTCTTTCTTCCTCTTTCTCTTCCTTTCTCTTTTTTCCTTCTTTGTCTTCTTTTTTCTTTCCTTCTTTTTTCTTTCTTTCTCTTCTTTCCTTCCTCTTCCTTCTTTCCACTTCTTTCCTTCTTTTTTTTTCTCTTCCTTCCTTTTTCTCTCTCTCTTTTCCTTTCTTCTCTCTTTTTCTCTCTCTCTTCCTTCCTTCCTCCCTTCTTTTTTTCCTTCCTTTTTAAAAAAACCCAACCTTTAAAAATTAATTTTAATTAAAAACCTTTTTTAAAGGTTTTTTAAAAACCTTTCTAAAATTAAATTTCAATTAAAAGTAATTCAAATTCAATTAATTAAAACATAAAATGCACACATTTACTTGTATTTAGTTTTAAACATTTTGTATGGCTTCCACGGAATTACATTTTAAAATATGTGGCGTTCATGGCTCTCTCAGACAAAAAGGTTCCCTACCCCTGATCTAGACTGTAGGCTCTGTTAAGTTGACTTAACAAGGTTGACTTTAAGTTGACTTAAATTTGACCTTGCTAAGTCGATTTAGAGTGTCCACACTGAAAACTCCAGTTGACTGCCTGCGTCCACACTGGCAGGTGCTAGGTCGATGGAGGAGTGGTGCATTGTGGGTAGCTGTGACCTCTCCCCTTGTCACTCCTTTAAAACAGGAAGAGAGGACAGCACTTTCCCCATTGTCCCTGGCAAGATGGAGCCCGAGGAGGTCATGTACCCCACTCTGTTCCAGCTCCTTGCCAGGAGGGTGCTTGACACCTGCCATTTATTGGCCAGCCTTCTCCTGCTCTGGAGCAGGCTGTGCAGGGCAACCAGCAGAGCGAGGATAGGCTGCAGCAGGCTGACCACTGCGCCGAACCTGCAAGCTGCCGCGCTCAGGGTGCCCTTCGCGCACCATGCTTCTGGGTTCGGGAAACCAGCAGCAACTGGCGGGACCGGATTGTCCTCACCATTTGGGATGATGACCAGTGGCTGCAGAACTTCAGGATGAGGAAGTCGACCTTTCTTGAGCTGGTCAGTGAGCTTATCCCGGTTCTGCAGCATGTAGAGACACTCGATTCCAACTCACCCTGCCCATGAACAAGTGAGTGGCCATTGCCTTGTGGAAGCTGGCAACCCTGGACTCCTACTGCTCCATAGCCCATCAGTTTGGGATCGGCAAGTCCACCGTGGGGGCTGCCCTGATGCAGGTCTTCAGGGTCATCAACAGGGTCCTGCTAGGCTGCCTCGTGACCCTAGGCAACTTGCAGGACATCCTGGATGGCTTCGCTGGACTTGGGCTCCCCAATTGTGAGGGCCTGTGGATGGCAACACATCCCCAGCCAAGCCCTGGACCAGCGGGGCACAGACTACCTAAACCAGAAGGGGTACTACTCTGTCGTGCTGCAAGCCCTCGTCGACCACCGAGGGTTCTTTATGAGCATCTATGTTGACTGGCCAGGGAAGGCACACAATACCTGCATCCTGCGCAACTCCAGCCTGTACTGGTGCATGCAGGCGGGCACCTTCCTCCCCGAGCACAATATCGCACCCAGGTTTGTGCAGATGCCCATTGTTATTCTGGAGGATGCCGCCTACCCCTGTGGCCATGGCTTATGAAGGCCTACACAGGTAACCTGGATGCCAGCAGGGACCTCTTTAATCGGTGGCTCAACAGGTGCTACATGGTCATCGAGCATGCCTTCAGCCGGCTGAAAGCATGCTGGAGGGCCATCCTGACCCGCTTGCAGCTCGGTGAAACCAACATCACCGAGGTCGTCACCACGTGCTGTGTGCTGCATAACTTCTGTGAGCTGCGTGGGGAAAGGGTCCCGCACGTCTGGGAGGCCGAGGCCAAACGGTTCGCTGCCGAGTTCCAGCAGCCTGACGACACTGTGCCATGGACTCAGCAGGCCCAGCAGCAAGTGGTGCTGATCCAGGACGCTCTGAAGGCCCACTCCCTGAGCAAGCACCGCTGAGGGGTGAGCCTGCTACTAGGCACTGTCACCTCCCCACCTCCCTTGCCTACCCCCCACCCCCACCCACCCGTCTCCCCCCATCTCTAAACCACAAAAGGCACAATGCACGTTATACAGGGTTTTTATTCATAGGCAGAACTGGTGGGTGGGAGCTGAGGAGGGTGAGGGGGTGGGACCTGTGGGGGTTGGGGAGTTTAGGTGGATTGAGTAGGTTTGGGGGCAGTGAGGAGGACTGGGGTGAGGGGCCGGTGCTAGCATCCTGAGGCAGGTGGGTCCCAGGCCTGCAGATGTCTGCCCCATGTCCTGGGTCACTGGCGAGGAGGACTGCTGCTGGGGTCCAGGGCAGGGGCACCCTTGGCCTGCCAAGCGTAGAGGCGCTCCTCCAGGCGCTCAAGGGACTGGTCTACCACTCCATGAGGTTGAGCAGGTGCTGGAGCACCCCCTGTTCAACCCTCCAGAGGACATCTTCCCGCTCACGCCGGCTGTCAGATCTGCCTCAGTCTGCTCCATGAGGCAGACCAGCTCTGCAAAGTGCTCGTCCTGTGAGTGATGCCCCCATCTCCTCCTGGTCAGGGCTGGCTACCCCCTGGGAGTGCCGCATGTCAAGGGCTCAGGGTCTGCTGGAGAAAAACAAAGAAGAGTGTTCCTCCCATTAGCTGGTGTGGTGTGCAGCCTGACAGCAGCTGCTGTCCCATGACAGTCCCCCTGCTTCCAATCCCTGGATCCCTTGGTACATGCCGCCATGCTCTGCTGCATAGGTCGGGTGTAGTGCCCACAGTGGTGAGCCTCAGGAAACCCTGCCCCAGGAGGTCTCTCCTGAGGCCACGTGCCACCGGTGTTGGGTGCATGCTGTCTGGCCTTGGCACTCCCACCTACAGTCGCCCCACCCCAACTCCAGATATGCCACCACACTGCTCGGCTCCAGGTCCCCACCACCACTTGGGACCCTATCTGTCCCCAGGCCATGCCCCCTGGCAGCCCCTGTCCCACATGCATGCACAGCCCTGCCATCAGGGAGGAAGCACTCATTGGCAGGTGCAGCAGGGCTCCGGCATGTTGTCCCCTCACTTGGCTCTTCCTTGGCGGGGGGGAGCCTCTTTCTCCTCCAGGGCTGGGTCCACCATCAGGGCAGGGATCAGCTCCGGACTGGCAGCAGACTCCGGGGACAGTGAGGTGCCCTGCTGTGGGTGACTGGTCTCCCCCAGTCCAGCACCCCATTCTTGTCCACCAAGCCTTCCTCGCCATCATCGTCCACGGAGGGGGACTTGGTGGAGTTGATGGTGTGGGCTGGCAGACTGCCACTCTCCTGCCCCAGGAAGGCATTCAGCTCCTGTTAATAGTGGCAGCTGGTGGGGGCTGCCCCTGTCTGGAGCATATCCTCCCAAGCCTTTTGGTAGCCCTGGCAGAGGTCCTTTATTTTCACCCGGACCTGCTGGGTGTCCTGGGTGTGCCCCTTCTCTGCCAGGGCCCAGAAGACAGTGGCCTATACCTCCCGGTTGCGGTGCCTGCCCTGCAACCAAGAGTGCACTGCCTTGTCCCCCCCAGATGGCCAGGAGATCCAGGATCTCCTGGTGGCTCCAGGACAGGGCCCCCTTCCTGCGCTGGCTCTGCTCCTCCATGTTCCCAGATGGCAGGCCTGGCCAGATCTGGGGAGCAGAGTGGGCAGGTCTGTATCCTGCCATGTGGTTGGCCAGGGCAGGCTCTTCCTGGTGGCCAGGAACTCTGGGAGCGGGGTCTGGAGGCCGATTAGGTTGACTTAGGGCTATTCCCCATCCACACTGGCTAAAGCTAACTTAATAAGATCCACTTAAGTCTCAAGTTAACTTTCAGAGGTGGTGTTATTAAGTAGACTTAAGGAAGCGCTTAAGTCGACTTAATAAGCGCCCCGTGTGGACGCAATGGTCTGTAGGTTGACTTAAGCGTTGTTAAGTTGACCTAAGGCACCAGTGTGGATGTACTTCTGGTGATTATTTCCTATCATGGCTACAATGGGTTAGGGGATGGATTAACAAAGTTGTGTTTGCTCCCTGGGCTTTGGAGCTGCCTGGCCTGGGTTGCTGTGGTTCCCTGCTTTGTCATTCCAAACATCACTAAAGAATCTCCTTGCCTTCAATCACACCTGTGCAGGCAACAAAGTGACTGTGTTTTATTGGAGTGTTGGGTTCTTCATGGTGGAATTCCTTTCACACATACCAAGCCAGGAGTTCAAGAGAGGCAATGAGTCTGGGGTCTGATGAGCAATATCCACCCCCAAACCCAGCACTTACTATTGCACCTCATGGACTGGAATAGTGTCCCCAGCACCTCCATAAGGAAATTATGTTATTACAAACTTCTTGGCCCATCTGCATCGCTACCCTCTACAGTACAAAGGGGAGTAGACCCCAACTTTCTTTCTAAAACTGAACTATCATTTATTTTTGATGTTATTGAAATATATTGATAACAATGGCTATGTCTATGCTGGCAAGTTAGTTCAAATTAAGGAGGCTTAATTCGAACTAACTAAAGCCATGGCTACACTACAAAAAAGCAATATATTCTAGTGGATTGTGCATTGGACTGGGACTAAAGAACATTGTTCCCCACAGCTCTATCACTTACTTTATATGAGACCTTGCAAAGTCATTAGTATCTTGTTTCCTCTCTCAAACTTAGTATCTGGTTTCCTCTCTCAAACTTAGTCAATCTTGTCTATTTAGTTTTCAAGCTCTTTGGGGGAAGAATTGTACCTTATTGTACTGTTTGTACAGTGCCTTCAATGGTGCCATAATTTCAGATGGGGCTTCTAGGTCCTACAATAATGCTAGTAACAACTACTAGTAGTAACCATAATCAGCTATGGTGCTGAACTCAACCAAGTATATATACCTTCCTTGTAAAATGGGCTTCCTCGTGAGCTCTCCTTAGACGTCTCTAAAGAATGGTCTCAAATGATGCTATACAATACCATTATTATAATTGTGAAATGTACATGTATGCTTCTATAGGTATTGAGATGAATCTGCTACTCAGGGAACTACCATTCTCAACTAATCCCTTCCCCACAGATCTATGACCCTCTAGGTGGACATGCAGGGACATCTGCTTACCCCAGGTCTGTAAATGGGATGGGGCAGAAACCCTATGGAAAGATCCTAACCTAGGAGGGGACTTGGCTTTGGGGAGAAGTGATGGATGCATGGCAAGCCAGGAGTAGCAAGGACACCAGAGAATGGCAATACTGGGCCAGACCAATGGTTCATTTAACCCAGTATGCTTCTTCTGACAGTAGCCAATGCCAGAGGGAATGAAGAGAACAGGAAATCATCCAGTGATCCTTGACCTGTCACCCATTCCCAACTTCTGGCAAGCAGGGTCTAGGGATACTTCGGAGCATGGATTTGCATTTCTGCCCATCCTGGGCATTGGTGCACCTATCCTTCATGAACTTTTCTAGTTCTTTTTTGAACTCTGTTATAATCTTGTCCTTCACAACATCCTATGACAAGGAGTTCTACAGGTTGATTTGTGTTTTGTGAAGAAATATTTCTTTTTGTTCATTTTAACCCTGCTGCCTATTGATTTCATTTGGTGACCCCTAGTTTTTTTGTTACGAGAAGGAGTAGATACTTCCTTATTTACTTTCTCCACACCAATCATAATTTTATAGACCTCTATCATATCGTCCTTATGTCGTCTCTTTTCCAGGCTAAAAGAAAATGTTTCCTTTTAGCCCTTTTGAGGGGAACAATACTGAGATTATGAGGCACTAGAAAAAAAGTAACACATCAGTTGCTGCCAACTGAAATGATTAAATTGGCTCTGTGGGAGCATATTTTTAGTCACAGAAGTACCTGAAACAGAAAGTTCACACTTCCATCATGTCACCTCAGAAGGTAAAAAAACATATTTTTATTGTTGGATGAAATCTATTGTGCACTGCCTAGTAGCTGGCCCCTTCTTAGCATTCCTATTTATGCTAGGTAGGGATACTTCCAATGTTATTTGCATCAGAGAGTGGAAGAAGGGTCTACTAATGTGTTCTTCTTACCCACACAGAAATGTCCACTGCTGCACGTGGCAAGATTTAGCCCACAACATCAATAAATATTTCAGTGTCATGGTGAAAGTGTAAAATGCAGTTTTCCAGGGCTATATGTGGCTGACAATCAGTTCAGGCCAAATACTTTTTTTTTAAACTTAGTTCTTATATAGCACTTTCATCAGTAGGTCTCTACATGCTTTCCAAAGAGGTCAGTATCATTGTCCTCATTTTACAGATGGGGAAACTGAAATGCCAAAAAGGAAAATGACTCGCACAAGATCACCAAGCCTATTAATGGCAGAGCCAGCAAAAGAATTCAGATCTCCCAAGTACCAGTCCAGCATTCTAACTGCTAGGCATCACTGCCTCCCCTGTGCTTTAGACAAATGTTATAAATATTATTATCATATTTGTTATAACCTGCAATTTTCAAGGTGCGTGCAAGAGTCAGGAAGGATATGATCCCACTGCACAAATGGCTAAAAAAATGGATAGTTCATTCCCTGCTCTTATGAAGCATCAGTCATTGGTCACTCCTAGAGGCTGAATACTTGTCTTGGAGGAACAGTGGTCTGAGGCAGTGCATCAAGTCTGAGAACTTTACCATTGACTGCAACTAAGCCAGCATTTCACCCAGGGTGTCAAATTCTACGCTCCTGTGCACTGAAGGATACATTTTAATTTATCATGCAGATAAACAGCAATCAGTGAGTATTGTGGGAATTCCAAACAAGTTTGAGATGCATAGTACTCGGCATTAAGTAACTGCTATGTCTAGTCAAACACAGACAGTTGGGAATACATTGTTTCTTCTTTGTATCCAGTCAATGAAGATTAGACACAAAGAAAAAGAGAAGCCTCTTGTGATAATTTTGTTGAAGATGTAATGCTTGGAAACACTGTGAAGTTCTATAGCTGTTGCCTTTTGTTTTTTGAATTAAAGTGTGTTATCCATCCTCCCGCCCCCATAGAAAACCCACACTATTTTTGTCTCACAGTAATTAGCAGAGATGGAGCCAAGAGGCAATGCTGAGCTCTGGATCAAGACTTCTTCAAAGTTCAGTCACATTTGGTTCCCTTCCCCTATCCCATGCCCCATTATAGATATCATGTTCAACCTTGGAGTCAAAGTATCCAATAATTTCAAGGTATTTATGGTTTGAATCCCTGTTTAGAAGTAGATTTTCCTTAAACCACTGAAACATTATACCATCTCATTCTCATGGGGTAATTTGCTACAGGCTGGGGACTGATCGGCTAAGTAGCAGCACTGTAGAAAAGGACCTGGGGGTTATGGTGGACGGAAAGCTGGATATGAGCCAACAGTGTGCCTTTGTTGCCAAAATGGCTAATGGCATATTGGGCTGCATCAGTAGGAGTGTTGCCAGCAGATTGAGGGATGTGATAATTCCCCTCCATTCGGCACTGGTGAGGCCGCATCTGGGGTTGGACTAAATGATCTCATGAGTTCCCTTCTATCCCTATGATTCTATGAATTTCACGTCTTCCAATTATTTATCATAAAATGAGTAAAATAAAATCTGTAGCCAAAATCTTTAGTTTGGGTGCCCAAAGTTGAGCAGGAAAATCTATCCTGAACACCTAATAAAAACTGTTAGCTTCCACTGACTTCACTGAAAGTTGAGTGCATTCAGAATCTGTGAAAATCAGTTCACTTTTATTTAGGTGCCTAAATATGAATTTAAGTGCCTAATTTCAGGCACCTAAATTGGAGAATTGTGGCTTATCGCTATGACTAACAGGAGCAAACAAAGATGATTCATCTTAAGTAGTATGCAAATGAAGCTTACAGGATCCATAAATAAATAACGCAATTTTAGGAATATTCCTTCAATAGTGCTGTCTTTATGGAAATGAAGCTGCTGTTGAAAGTCAAATTTATTTTTACATATTTTACTGTAGGCTTATTTTTAGTAATTGTTGTATCTTCCCAGGGCTCCTGCAACAATTAAGAAAGACTTAACCTGCATTTAAAATCTGTAAGAATATATTCTGTCTAGGTATTTTTTTTCCCCTGGAGTAGTTTGTATCTAAATATAGTAATTATGTAGTCTCTTAAAAGTCTTAAGCATACTTTTTTTTATGACTTTTGAAATACTTAAAACGCATGTATAACTAAATGCTTGAGGAAGTTCTATTAACTTAATAGGGGCTATGCATGTGCTTAAAGTATCATTATGGCTATTGCTCTTTACACAACAGTAACAATATGAAGAACCCACATAGATAAAGTTGGATGGATCTCAAATAGCTTTTTACTAAGAATGCATAATGACTATCTTCTTACATACTACTGCTCTGTCTTGTTTCTGGAAGCTTTTAAAACAGTGGTTTTCAACCTTTTTTCATTTGTGGGCCCCTAAAAAACTTCAGTTGCATGTGTGGACATCTTTGAAAATTCAACCTGTGGTCCTCAGACTGCTACCATAGAAGCCTTAGACTGAAAACTGACTGAGCAAAATTCAGCTATAAATGCTGCTTGTGCTCGGCATGTCTTTTGGCGCAGTGTGAGTACCGGTGCTAAATGGGAGGGTTCTATGGCTATCTCTACTCTTGTAAATTTAAGTCGACTTAGCTAAGTCGACTTAACAAAGTTGACTTTAAGTCGACTTTGTTGGGTTGACTTAGCATGTCCACACTTAAATTTAAAGTCGACTTAGGGGGGAACTTACAAAGTCGACCTAGAGTGTCCACACTGGACACCTAGGTCAACTTCTAGGGGCTAGGGGGACCTTGGGCAGGTCCACAGTGGTGGGGGGCACCCCTTGCTAAGTGCCAGGGGGCTCAGCCCTTGCCCCATTATACCTGGGTACAATGGGGCAAAGGGGGACAGTGACCCTGGCAGGGCATAGGGGCAGGGTGGGCAGGGCTCTGCCCTGCCCTTTGGGGAGGCATGCCAGGCTGTCCCTGTGCCAGCCCCCTGGCAGGGAGGCAGTGGGGAAGTCCTGGAGAGCTCTAAGTGGACTTAAAGTTGACTTAGGGCTACTCTGTGTCTACACTGGCTTAAGTGGACTTTAGAAAGTCGACTTAAGCCTAAAGTCAACTTTAAAGGAGGTTTAATAAAGTAGACTTTATTTTCCTTAAGTCAACTTAAGCAAGTTGCTTAAGTCAACTTAAGGAAAGTGTAGTGTAGATGCAGAGTAAATTAAGTCGACTTAAGCAAGCTTAAGTTGATTTAATTTACAAGTGTAGACGCACCCTATGGTAATGACAACACTTCTGGGTTTTGACCTATAGGTAGGGGTAGTCACAAACTTGATCAGAAACACAGACAGTCTTTTCTGGGTTCTGAAACTTTATTTTCATAGTCATATTTGTGGATCCATTTGATGTAGTCTGTGGAACCCCAAGGGTCCCTGGACCACAGGTTGAAAACTACTATTCTGAAACACAGAAGACAGTGAGTCCAATTACAGAGTTCCCAAACTATTTCAAGGTATACCATGCATTCCGATACACTACAAACACCTCTTTGAATCAAGGCCTAAGTGAAGAGGGAAGGATGGGTTTCTAAAATGATAATTGTCAACAGATTTCCATTTCTGAACTCTGCCCAGTAGTTCTGTATAGGGAAATCAAAACTGCAGCTCCTTTGGAAAAAAGCTCACAGACTCTGTTTTTCACTGATGTACTTCTGCATTAAAAATATTTTAGAGCCAATCAGCAAAATATTTTATTTTATTTTAGAGACATGACATTCAACTAACATACAGTTGTAAAGTTCCAGCGACCTCGACCTAGGTCAAGAGCACTGTGTTCACATATGACTAGGCCAGTGTTTTTTTTTATGACAGGCAGGTAAAATAGTGTAACATTTAGAAAGCAGTATTATGAACCCAGAAAATCTTAGGGGGAAGGAAGACAAGGAAAGTAGTAACATGTACTACATCACTTCTTTTAAATTGGCATTTGTAGCTTTTTCATGCTATCTGACATGCAAACATTCCCCCACTTTCCCTAGTTAATCCTGCCCCACATGGCCCCATGGTATTTTAAGCCATTTTAACTACTCTCTTTGGTTTATAAATAATGCCTTGATTGCTTTAGTGCCCAGTCCTCCTTACTTTAAACTGATGGCTTCTTTTCCTTGTATTTGGCATTCACTCAAATATCGCTTTTAGAATATGTCTTCCAATCACTTCAGCATCTCTCTTCCTGGAGGAAATCCTCTTCCTCGAGGTCCCTTTTTCATTTCCTGTTTTCCAAATAATACAGGAGCAGTTTCTGTATGTTGTTTATTGCCAGAGTTGTGGGACTAGAATTATTCACAGGACTGGGCCATCAGTTACTCCGATGTAACTCCAGATGAACTTCATTAGCTTCAGTGTAATTAATTCAGGAGAGCAGAATATGGCTAGAATTCCTCACATCCTTGAATTGTTCCTATTGTCCTTTGCTTTGTCTTTTTCCTGGTCTCTTTAGTTTAATGTATTCAGAGAAGTCCTGGACATAGACAGGTACTTGAACTACCTGCCTATGAATGGAACAAGAACACCCCATTAAGCTATTCCATGGCCTACTCAAATGCTGGGCTGGGTGAGGGATCCTGGGTTTCACAGGCAGGTCTGTGGGTTCCCCAGCACTATTCAGAATGCAGCCAGCACCCAAGAACATACTGGTATCAAAAGGGAGCATGGGCATTGGATACTAGATGGACACCACCCATGTAGCTCCCAACTGGAGGAGAAGTCTGGCCTCTCTGACTAGCTCAGACTCACTATGGAAGCCAGAAGTATTCATAGGAAGTTGTCTGAACAATCAGATAAATACTTGGCTGATTGCTGTGTTAGACCCTGTCTGATTCCTGAGCCCTGCCATATTTTTGATTCCTGCTTTCCTGACTTGTTCCAAATCCATTCCTCTATGCCCCATTCCTGGTTACTGACCCCATTCTGGGTTTCTCTGACCCTTGACTTGAATCCAGTCGTATCCCTGTTTTCTGATTTCTGGTTCCTGGCTTCTGCTCTGACAACTAGATATGACCATTGCTGCTCTGGCCACTAGCTCTGATCAGCAAGGTCCTGGGCTACCTGTTGCTCAGACCACCAACCCCTTTAGGTGGAGCCCAGCCAAGTATGGACCGTGTGGAGCTTCCCCCTGCCCCAAGGTGTTCTTGTGCTCCATGAGTAGCGAACCCACATGCAGATAGACAACCATGCTGTGCAGATGTAGATCACACCTGCTGGTCAGGTCCCTGAGAATCAGGCACTGTCAGGGCAAGTCCATCAACTCTGCTCAGAGAACCATGTGCTCTGGCTCTGCCCAGCCACATCACTGCCTGAGCAAGGACTTTTCAAAGCATTTCAGTGGAGGATGGTTTCAAGGTTTAATGTGTTATGAACCAGTGCCTTCTCTTGTTTTTGCTTTGCCCTCAAACGTACTCATTCAACCAAGTCCTGGTAGGCTTGGTAGTCAGCTTGCCAACTGGGCCTCCCTTTACTGGAGGCCAGCAGTCTGGGGCTATCTAGCTGCAGTGTTTTCCAGGGGTCAATATGAACCATTGTTTGTAACCCTCACCATGCTTGCTCTGCAGAGGTCACCTTGAGAAAACTCTAATGGGGTCACGGACAGCCACCTCCCATGCAGCACACTTCTGTTGTCTCACCTCAAACATGAACTGGAATGAGGCAGCTTTGGTTTTCCAGTTCTGATAGGGCCTGCAGGATGAGTTGGCTGTAGCTGAGACCCTGATGGATCCACCACTTAGCTGGCCAGAGTAGTTTAGCCACCATGCGGGAGTCAGTAATTTACTGTTTGAATATATCAGCACCTATCTGTAGAGATATGCTTGTAGAAGATTGTGATTTGGAGATGCTTCCTAGCTTGGCACAGTGTTGTGTGAATTGGGAGATGTGCCTATATCAGATCTAACATGAATGCTCCCAGCTGCGCACCTGGGAGCATGGGTGTTCTGGCATTGTGCACAGGAGGGCACAGGCCCCGAATGTGCCAGCTAATGCCCCGATCTCACTCCCCAGCAGACGCAGGTGCAGACTGTCTGCCTGAGCCTTTTGTCTACCAGGGCAGACCTCAGCTTGAGTCAGCAGGGGTTATCCAATCACCCTGCACCACATCGATAAGACACATGGCGCAGGGCTGGAGAAGAGGGAAATTTAAATTCCTCTCTTTTTGGCACAGCAGTATGGAGCAGTGTAAGTGCTGTGGGGTCCACTGTGCAAGGGAGAGGGAATGGGGAGCTGCTGGGGGGTGACAGTGGGCTAATGAGCTGGTTGGGGCTCGAGGCCCGGGTCGAGCCAGCGTTTGTAGCTGGTGACCTGGCTTGGGCTCAGAGCTGAGCTGGAGCCAGGGCTGAAGGCAGCAAGCCAGCTGGAGCTGCTCGGATCTGGCCCAGGACTGGCAGCAGTGAGCCACCTGGGGCCCTGTTGGGCTCGGGGCAGGCAGCAGGGGTGGTGAGCCGGCCAGGGCCGCATCAGGCCTGAGGCAGGTGGCAGGGATGGCGAGCCAGCCAGGGGTGGCTCAGAGCTGAGGCTGGGGCAGAAGGTGGTGAGCAGCACAGGGGGCATGTTTGGGGGTGATTGCCATGGGACAGAGCCTGTGACCTGAATGTTTTGGGGGGCAGAAAATCCCACTCCTGTGACAGCTCATGTTATAAATAAATTTGTTAGTCTTTATGGGTGCATCTACACTTAGAAATTAAGTCGACTTAAGGAGGCTTAAGTCGATTTAATTTACGCCGCGTCTACACTGGGCTTTCCTTAAGTCGACTTAAGCTGCTCCATAAATCGAATTAAGGAAAAGTTAGTTCAAATTAATAACACCTCGTTTTAATTCAAACTAGCGCTTAAGTCAACTTTATTAAGTCGACTTAAGCCAGTGGAGATGGGGATTAGCAACTTGTTGGTGCTTATTAAGTCGATTTAAAATGTTAAGTCGACTTACTAAGGTCAAAAAGGGGCCATGTCTACACTTGAAAAGTTAAGTCGACTTTTGTTAAGTCGACTTAATAAGGTCCACTTTAAGTCGACTTAAAGTCGACCTTATTAAGTCGACTTCATAAAGTTGACCTAACTTTTCAAGTGTAGACATAGACTAAAAGTGCCACGGGACTCTTTGTATATATTTTGCTGAACTAGACTAACACACCTACCCTTTTGGAATCAGTAAAACTGTAATGTTGGTGGCTTGACAGAATCTCTGATCACAGACAGACTTATTTGTGGCATTACAAACAATATGTTAAGAGAGAGACTGCTCTGGGAGGGGGAGTTAATTTTGAACAGAGCTAACCAAATATGCAGGGTCACCGAAACACTAAAAATGCATGTAAAACAGCTGAATTCACCAGACGGGGTCATGCATGCACTAAGAAAATCAGCATATAGCCAGAGTGGTTCAAATCACAATGTGAAACCAATCCCCTCTTATTAAAGGGAAGACTGAGTCCAGACAGCCTTGTGGCAAGTGTGGATCATGGCGTGGCCCCAAACAGTGTCTTGCCTAAGGGAAACTCCATGATAACAATGGGAAACTTAATCATTTTGCAAACGGCTACAGAACAGAATGGAAGAAAAATCAGGTGCATTAATTACTGACAATGAGACAGAGGAGTTCTTTGTAGATGTACTGGGATCAAGCAAGTCTGGTGAGAAGGATTGGATACTGCCCCTGACAATGAATGAACAGGTGTTCCACTGAAACTGGACACAGGAGCTCAGGTTAACAATCTATCTGCATGAGATTGTGTGAGACTGAAAAAAATACCCAAGATAGGACCAAAAATGTAAAAGTAACTGGGTATTCTGGAACAAATACATCAGTGCAGGGACAATGCTTTGTTAACGTTAACCATATATAGGCTCCCTTTCATTGTAGTGCCATAGGAGTTGACACCAGTTTGTGGCCTGCCTGCATGTGAGAAACTCAATCTGGTAAAAAGGGTGCTCTCACTACACGATTATGCTGTACTTAGCTATGAGGCACTCTTTAAGGAATATCAGGTCATATTCCAGGGATTGGCTTGAGTGAACATACAATCCAGACAAAGGAGGTCCCTCCAGTTGTTCATCCATGTAGAAAAGCTCCATTTGCACTCCTTGATAAATTCAAGGCTGACCTTGCAAGGAAGGAAGCCATGCACATAATACAAAAAGTAGAGGAACCAGCAGAATGGGTGAGCTCCCTAGTCATCCCGGAAAAAAGTACCAGCCAGCCCCATGTATGCTTGGATCCCAGAGATCTCAACCCGGCTGTACAAAGAGAACATTTCAAACTAACAACCAAACAAGAGATTATGACTCAATTTGAAAATGTTCAGTATTTCAGTAAATTGGATGCATCCTCAGGGTTTTTGGCAGCTAAAATTAACAGAGGAAAGCTCAAAATTATGCACATTTAATACTCCATTTAGAATATGCAGATTTTTGTGCTTACCCTTTGGAATAGCTTCAGCATCAGAGACATACCACAAAGACATACACATGACCTATGAACATATTAGTGGTGTGAACACCACTATAGATGACACCACCATTTGGGTTCAATGAAAGAAGATTTTGGGAAGTCCTGGATGCAATTAGAGTTGCAAACCTGAAATTAAATAGGGACAAATGTGTCTGAGGAGTTAGAGAACTGACTTTTGTAGGGGACATTATTTCCCATGAAGGTATAAAACCTGATAAGAGGAACATTTCAGCCATTGTAATGATGTCGCATCCCCTGTCAAAGAAAGGTGTCCAACTGTTCTGGAAATGGTTTATTAGCTCAGAAAATTCATACCCAATCTTTTTCCCAAAGCAGCAACATTGAGACAACTGCTAAAGGACAAAAAAGAATGGTGGTGAGGTGCTGAATTTCAGGAGAAGGTTTAAAATAACACTTCATATAAGAACCAGTAATGAAGTTCCATGCACCAGGAAGGCCTATTAGCATTTCAGCAGATGTATCATAGTCTGGGTTGGGTGCTGTGATTTTACAGAAGCATGAGGATTGCTGGTAACCAGTAGCACATGCATCCAAATCCGTGACTGAGGCAGGAACTAGATATGCACTGATTGAGAAGGAGTTTTTAGGAATCTTGTTTGCCTGTTAGAGATTCAATCAGTATATTTATGGACAGACAGTGGGAGCTGAAATGGATCACAAGCCACTGAGTGCATTATTTAGAAAACTGCTAAATGACTGCACCTTAAGGATTCAAAGAATGATGATAGAGTTGCAAATGAATAATTTGCTGGTGACCTAAATCTTGGGAAATTTATCTTCACAGCAGATGCACTTTCCAGAGCAGTGATGCCCAAGCCACTCAAGAGGACAGTAGAGACAGAGGTGCAAGCCTAGATAGATATAACTGTGAGGTCAATTCCCATAGTTAACAAGAGACTGCAACAAATAAGAGAGGAAATGAAAAAAGATGAATCACTGGGAATTCCTGAAGAAGTGATAATTAAAGGGTGGCCTGAAGAAATAAGCAGTTGCTGTCTAAGTCGTTGCTGTCGATGTCTAGTTGGCAACCGGTAACGAGTGGAGTGCCCCAGGGGTTGGTCCTGGCGCCAGTTCTATTCAACATCTTCATTAATGATCTTGATGATGGAATAGACTGCGTACTTAGTAAGTTCGCGGGTGACACTAAGCTGGGGGGAATGGTAGGTACTCTGGAGGGCATGGACAGGATCCAGGGAGACTTGGACAAATTGGAACACTGAGCTGAAAGAAACCTCATGAGGTTCAGCAAAGACAAGTGCAAAGTCCTGCACTTAGGACGGAAAAATCCCATGCACTGCTACAGGCTGGGGATCGATTGGCTAAGTAGCAGTGCTGTAGAAAAGGACCTGGGGGTTATGGAGGACGGGAAGATGAATATGAGCCAACAGTGTGCTCTTGTTGCCAAAAAGGCCAATGGCATATTAGGCTGCATCAGTAGGAGTGTTGCCTGCAGATCAAAGGATGTGACAATTCCCCTCTATTCGGCACTGGTCAGGCCACATCTGGAATACTGTGTCCAGTTTTGGGCTCCCCACTACAGAAAGGATGTGAACAAATTAGAAAGAGTCCAGTGGAGGGCAACAAAAATGATTAGAGGGCTGGGGCACATGACTTATGAGGAGAGACTGAAGGAACTAGGCTTATTTAGTCTGCCAAAGAGAAGACTGAGGGGAGATTTGATAGCAACCTTCAACTACTTGAAGGGGTGCTTCAAAGAGGAGGGAGCTAGGCTGTTCTCCATGGTAAAAGAGGACAGAACAAGGAGCAATGGTTTCAAATTATAGCTGGCGAGGTCAAGGTTGGATATTAGGAAAAGCTTTCTGACTAGGAGGGTGGTGAAGCATTGGAATGGGCTACCTAGGGAGGTGGTAGAATCTCCATCTTTGGAGATATTTAAGGCCTGGTTAGACAAAACTCTGACTGGGGTGATTTAGTGGGAGTGGTCCTGC
Organism: Pelusios castaneus; assembly: GCA_007922175.1. Taxonomy (NCBI): domain Eukaryota; kingdom Metazoa; phylum Chordata; order Testudines; family Pelomedusidae; genus Pelusios; species Pelusios castaneus. The sequence goes on from ML685862.1 coordinate 7,979,719, forward strand.
TTTTTAGCAGAGGTTTGGACTAGATGACCTTGTGAGGTCCCTTCTATCCCTATTATTCTATGATTCTATGATTCTAAGTATAAGGGAATACTGAAACTGCAGACATGAATTGAATGTGATAGATGGGGTGATTTTCAAGGATGGTAAAGTCATAATCCTGCTGAGCCTCTGAAAAGAAATGTTAAAGAAGATCCATGAAGGTTATTTAGGAATTGAGAAATGCACAGAATGTGTGCAAGAGGTGCTATATTGGCCACGGATCAATCACAACATCACTACTGTGGTAAAAAACTGCTTTTCATGATACAAGCCATTCCAACAGGCAGAGCCCCTGAGATCCATCCACTTCCACAAAGGCCTTATGAGAAGATAGGTGCTGAATTATTTACCTGGCAATCAAAGTGTTACTTAATAGTCACCAATTATTACTCTCTGTATCCAGAAATTTGCACACTGCATGGTACTAACAGTAAGTCAGTGATCACTGGCATGAAAAGAATTTTTTTTCAGACATGGAATACTAGATGAAGTTTCTAGTGATAATGGGCCATAATTTTCCAAAGCAGAGTTTAGACAATTAGCCTCAGGTTGGGCTTTTCATAATGAGCACTCGAGTCCAAATTACCTCCAATCAAATGGACTGGTGGAAAGTCTGAACAGATAGTAAAGAACCTGATGAGAAAGATTTTTGACAGTGGAGGGGATATGTATAAAGTATTGCTGGTCTATCAAAGAACACACCTAGAGAATGGCTGTTCTTCAGCTCCGTTGTTACTGCAGCCATAGGTCGACCCTCTGTAAGTGCCGGCTGAAGGGTAGGGGTTTCATCAATGTGTACTGGGAATTGTTTGCCTTGGGCCATGCTTTGTGAAAATGAATGTCTAAATTTAGTCTAAAAAAAAAAGAGTCCTGTGGCACTTGTCAAGACTAACAAATTTATTTATTACATGAGCTTTCATGGGCACAATCCCACTTCATCAGGTGCATGGAATGGAAACTGCAGTGTGTAGGTGAATAGATACAAACAGAGAAGGGTAAGTCACAAGGCCAGTTGAGGCTTTGACTCTATGTTATGGCTTGTCAATAAATTTAGACCGATTTTCAGATAGAAAATGATGAAACTCAGCATTGTTGGATATTGGGTGAAATATATTTAGAAGGCCATCCTTAGACTCCTGTTTTTGAAAAAATCTTGACCTCCATTTTGTTTCAGACTGTAGCAAACTTCAAACTGTTGCCCACACTGCATTGTGAGTGTGAGTCTGATTTGTCAAGATGGGTCACCCAGGGCAGGGCCACATGTACATAGGCGGTCCTATCAGGGGAGGGATTTGCCCAGCACCCCATGCTAGGAGGGCCTGCCACCGCCGGGATCCCCATCAGTCTCACTGGGGCCTCCTTAACCCCCTGGCCCCACCACCATCCTTGCTGGGGCCAGTGCCAGCCCCCAACCCACTGCCAGCCTCCACAGGGCCCCTGCCCAGCCTCCCAACCCTGCCACTAGCCTCGCTGGGGCCCCCGCCGGCCTTCCTGGGGCCGGGAGGCCAGTGGGGGCCATAGTGGGGCTGGTGGCAGGGCCAGGAGGCTGGCAGAGGCCTCGATGAGGTGGAGTAGGGGGGAGGGGGAGTCAAGGATGGGGCCCCCATGCAGCCTGGGGGGCCCATCCTTAACTTTTGCCCAGGGCCCCATAATCACTAAGACCACCCCAGCACACATAAGGTGGAAAGCACATGGTATATATCTTGCATTCCTCCCTAGTTGACTCAAACTATCACACCAAGTTCTCAGCTCAGCTCAGCAGAAATTACATTCATTGTTTTGTGAGAGAAATTGAATTCTTGTAGAATCTTCTCCCATTGCTGCAAATTTATTTAAAAAAAGCAACCTGACAACAACATTCTGTTCTTCTTCCCAGGCCTATCTTGGCTCTGGCAATGGCCTCTAGTAAACTCTCACCATCTGTAATTTCCCCATTTATTGGAAGCTGACTCATTATTCTTTTATAATTGTTTGTTTTGCATAATTGCATCCCAGCTTTGGAAGCCTGAGCTCAGAATTATCTTGTTACCACAGAAGAAAGGCCTGGCCTCTCTATTCCACTTTTTTCTGCATTTCTCCTAGTTATTGGGAACCATCCTAGTATTTGTTTTTATTTTTGGCTCACGATGGACAGGACTGTGATTTTAAGCCATTGCTCTGAAACCTTGAGCACATGCTCTAAAATCTGTGAAGCCAGCTTCTGCAGTTATCCAAACATTTCACTTGTCCTGTGAGATTTTTGTGTAACTGAGGTTGTCTCCTGCTCATAGCTATGCTGGCTCTTCATCTCACTGAGCTATTTTGGTACTGGTAGCTAGTGTACATTGCAATACCCTTTGCATGGAACATGAAGACAGAGAAATGTAAAATTTGAAATTGGCTAGTTTAAAATCTCTCTCTCTCTCTCTCTCTCTCTCCCTCTCCCTCTCCCACCCTACCAAATTTCTAATCTTCCTGCTTAATATCTTAAGTCTTTGAACCCTGATATCCTGAGTGCACTTCTCCTCAAGAGATATTTTATCTTTTCTAAATCATGGTGAATAGTACAGCACAAAACCTGATAGGTAAAGACTAGTAAGATGTGCTATTCTTAGGAGCAATATCATATCCTTTGATTCCTATTGTGATTTGTTGGGAGGGGGAAGGGGGGCAATTGTTGTTGCTGGTATAATTTTTGTTTGTCTTATGCTCTGCAGCTGCATTTCAGGCTAAATGCTTTGGGGATTTGTCTATTCTTTTGCACAAACCCTAAAACTCCTTCCTGGTCAATATGTTACTGCACCTGGATCATCTACTACAACTCTAATGTCTGTAGCAGATATTTCCTGTTTTGGGCTTTTCTCCATTGTTCTCCATTTATCTGCTATGAACTGCACTTGCCTTCTTTAGCCAAAAGAGTGTGAGTGAAATAAGTATTGCTTCATAAAGACCCATTATTTGCCGGTCCTCCATTTTTTATCATTTGCAAAGTTGGAAACTCACAGCATCACTGTCAAATGAGGATTTGTCTATACATACAATTTGTATTAGTATCTGTTTTAAAATCAATGTTGTTTAACTGGTGCAAAGCCCAGTGCGGACATAGTTAAAGTGGTTTATAACTGGCTTATACTGATTTTGTTTAATTTGCTATTTGGTAGTGAGACATAAATTTGTGTGCTTATAAGCTCTTTGGAGCAAGTACTATACAGCATTTAGCACAATAGGACCCAAAACAGGTTGGGATATCTAAGCACTACCATAATGACAGAAGTGGTAATCTATTTATCTTAAGAAAAAACATTAATTGGGAATGATGGCTAATTAATACAAGTAGGTAACTTGCACATACAGTATATCTGTTGCTTTGATTATGGCTTCAGGTAATGGAACCCTACAATATTAGCAAAACAAAAATCCGCACTCCTTTCTTTGTTTCAGCAGCAAAAGGTCATGAGAGATGAGAAAAATTAAGAGACCCTAGAAATGCACTCTCTCATTTATTTTTATGTTGACTCTGCAGAGATAATAGAGCTCCTGGTGTTATAGAATACTCTGGAAAAGAAGTAAGATGCTGAAATTCTATTAAGAACCAGTTTTTGTAATGGAGATTAATGAAACAGTAAAAGAGGGAGGAAGAGGATTGCGGCCTCTGAATACAAGGATAGATTTGGTGGGAAAAGTACTAGGTAGTAATAATCAAATAGTGAGCATTTGAAGATGATAGAAAATGTGCCGAACAAGATGTGGTAAACTGGAACTACAGAGGGAATTTAAGGTGGGCTGAATATAGTTACCCACACTGGAATCTGGCCAGGATATGAGAGTTTACTGTGAACATGCCATCAGTTACAGGTGTCCAGGGCTGTAGTTTTACATCTCACCCCAAAAATGCCAGTTACTCTAACATAGAAGTGAGAGGCCCCTTGGGATCAAGTCCTGAACTGCAAACACCTCTTCTTGTGACATTGCATTGGGAGTCCATACTCCAACAGCGTTCACAGAGGCAGTGTGGTCTAGTGGAGAGAGCACTGAAGCTGCCTGGTGACTTTGGATAAGTTATTTCACTGTTCCATGCCTTAGTTTCCATATCCATAAAATGGGGATTATGATACTGATATTGTTTGGAAAGTACATTGGGATCTAGAGATAAAAAGCTAGGTATTATTATATGTTATTACTATATTATGGATGCCAGGGGTAGTGTCTGGCCTTGATTTTCCTTAAAAAATGCTCTATCCAGTTCCTGGCTCAGCCAGAGCTATTTAATTTATGTGACCTGACACTGCATATAAGAATTAAATTATTGTGTTCGTTCAGGCTAAACATACCTATAAAAACACTCTAGATGGTATGTATTTTATTTCTTGATTAGCTACTTTTATAGTTCAGTAAAATGGAATGAAAATACACAGATAAATGATTCCACAAAAGATTCTCAAGACATTCCTGGAATCACTTAGGAGTCTCTTAAAAATAAAAACAAGTATTCAAGACTGAACAGCTGTACATGTACAATTACCAACAGTTCTTTTAATTTCCTTTGATCTAGACACAAAAAGAAACTGGCAGAACTGGGGGAAGGAAACTACAGAGGAAATTTGTTCTAAGCCTTGATGCATTGTTCAAAAGCCAAAGAGAACCAATGTGCGATGCATTTTTTCCAGGCTTTTTGATGAACCAGATTCAGTTGCTTACTGTTAAAAAAAAACCTGAGATACCATCAATACATTTTAGCTCACCAAATGTCCTTCTTTTAATGAAGGATAAATCTCATGCAGCTTTTCTGGAAATCCAGGATTTATAATGCAAAATGAAATAGGCAAATCATTAACTATGGTAGCATGCTAGTATTAATGTAAATAAATGATCTGTTTTAAATTGCATAAAGCATAAAGTATACATCAGATTACACATAAATGACAGTTATATCAGGTTTCATTGTGGTTAATGAACTTGCCCTAGGCTGATATTAAATACGCCTAGCTTTGTCCATTTTTTGTAGGGGTAATAACACCATTTTATTAGATCACATTAATCAAGTTTAAACACTCTGCTTTAGGACTTCAAACTTTTCCATGCCCTCTGTATGCATAAAATAAGGAATCTACTCTTTGTTAAAGTCCTGCGTTTCAGATGGCTTGTACACCCCCTTTCCAACAAATAAACTGAAACATAACCTGAAACACAGCATCCATAGAGCCATATGTGTCAGAAATAAAAAGTACAAAAATCTGGGGAAAGTATCCAGAGTGCATCCACCCTAATGCCGTGCATTTGCATGATGTTGTTCAGCCAGAAGGTATCTTCATGCCATATTGAGTGTTCTGGAAAAGGGCATGTGAATAGTCAAAAGATGGAAGCCATCTTTGTTGTCATTGTATTGTCATTTGTTTCTGTTCTCCCTGACAAAGGCTTACTTAAGGAGAGTGGTTCCACTTAGGTTGAGACCTTATTAGGGTCAGTAAAATGTTTGCAATTTCCTAAAAATCAGTGTTTTAGCTTCCAACATTTTTGCCATGGGACATCTGTGGGTGGGTGCATCCTTTCTGGATTTCAGATCAAAGTAGCTAGAGCTTTACTTAAAAATGCTTCTTGCTATAAAATACTGATGTGGTTTCAAATCACAGCTTAGACAGTGCCTATTCACATTACAGAATGATTTATAAAACTGTTTATATCCTGTTTTATAACATGGGTAGCTGCTGCCTTATACCCTGAGATTCACAACAATGTAAGACCTCTTTAGCAAGAAATGTCTTAGAAACATGGCTGTGGTGCCGAGACTTGCTGATCTGGTATAAGTAGAAAATCTAGATCCTACAGGCCTCAGAGAGCCCCAAGACAGATGAATCAGTTATTCTATTGAGCAATGAAGGATGCAGAATGTGAATAAGGATGTGCACCTCTGTGGTGTATCTATTCCAGTCGCTGGTGCCGCAGCACACAGGAACTAAAAAAGGGTGGAATATGGGCCAGAGTGAGGTCCACAGATCCTCCCTGGTAGCCTCTGTGGGTATATCTACAGTGCAGTTAAAGAGCCATGGCTGGCCTATGTCAGGTGACTTGGACTTGCAGGGCATGGGCTATGAGGCTATAAAATGATGGTGTAAATGGACTTGAGCTGAGGTGACATGTTGGTTACACTGAACCCGCCCCACCCAATGCCTGTGTATCTCCCTTTTATCTGCTGTGTCTCCTTGTGCCTGGCCCTAGTGGCTGAATTTACCTTAAGAACAGGTGCTCCAGGTGTCTCAACTGTATTGAATAATTGCTTTGAGAGTCCAATTGTGTATCAGTACAGCAACAGTTGAAAACAATATGAATGCAGATGCTTCACAGTCATTTTATAACAACCAGTGTGTAATGCAGATGCCCTGAACCATTGCAGAGACAAATGTTTTATGCTGTACTTGGCTGCACCATTTGACCAAGACGAAGTAGGATTTTCTCCCATGAAAGCTCATGCGATAAATAAATTTGTTAGTCTTTAAAAGTGCCACAGGACTCCTTCTTTGTGGTGCAGATTAGCAGTTCAGAAAGACTAGCAGTTCCGTGCCAAAATAGGGGCAGCTAAAGCACAGGCGAAGGGGATTTACTAAGCACGCCTTAAAAACACAGTCCTCAGCAACGTAACTAACAGCACCAATAATGTTTACAGGCACTGAGCTGTAAACAAGTTCCAGCACTGTAAAGTGTGAAATATATGTGTCAAGTTTATTATGCTTCCCTTGCCTCAAGCTGATTAGTGCAAATTAATATTTCACACTCATCAGGCTGAGCAGTTAGCACACAATTTGGATTTAGGGATGGTAGCTGATTGCATTAAAAATGTATTCAGGCTATTTTTGCCAAGTGCAAATAGAGCAAAAATATTTTAACTGCGGGTTTTGTAGTTTCATGTTGTTACTGTGCCTTTACTAATAACAGTGTACACATGGGATAGCAGTGACCTTAGGTACATACACTACTGTTGTAAACATATAGGATGCAAATCAAGATAAAAATTTAACACATTTGCCATAATGTTAGTCAAATGAAAATTGAATTGAAATCAGTTTTTCTCACAATATTTTGCTGTTTTCTTTGACTTTAAAAAGGCTAACTTTAGAAAATTAAGGGAATTAGTTGGGGAAGTGGACTGGACAGAAAAACTCAGGAATGTAAAGGTAGAAGAGGCTTGGAATCACTTCAAATCAAAGTTGCAAGAACTATCTGAAGCCTACATTCTGAGAAAGGGGAAAAAATTCATAGGAAAGAGCTGTAGACCAAGCTGGATGTATAAGCATCTCAGAAAGGCGATTAGAAGGAAGCACAGAGCCTACACGGAGTGGAAAAGGGGAAGGATCAGCAAGGAAAGCTACCTTTTGGAGGTCAGAACATGTAGAGATAGAGTGAGAAAGGCAAAAAGTCAAGCTGAGCTGGACCTTGCAAAGGGAATTAAAACCAATAGTAAAAGGTTCTTTAGCCATATAAATAGGAAGAAAACAAAGAAAGAAGTGGGACCATTAAAAACTGAGGATGGGGTGGAGGTCAAGGATAATCTAGGCATGGCTGAATGTCTAAATAAGTACTTTGCATCTGTTTTTAATGAGAGTGAAGATGAGCTGGGGGATAGAGGTAGGGTAGCTAATGGGAACGAGATCATGAAAGTGGAAATTACCATACCTGAGGTAGAAGCCAAACTTGAGCTGCTGGATGAGACTAAATCAGGGGGCCCGGCAACCTCCATCCGAGGATATTAAAGGAACTGGCTCATAAAATTGCCAGCCAATTAGCAAAGATTTTTAATGAATCTGTAAACTCGATCGCTTTAATTTAGTTCCTATTTTCAAGAAAGGGAATAAAAATGATCCAGGTATCTACCGGCCTGTTAGTTTGACCTCGGTAGTATGCAAGGTCTTGGAGAAAATTTTGAAGGAGAAAGTACTTAAGGCTATAGAGGATAACGGTAACTGTGATAAAATACAACATGGTTTTACAAAAGGGAGATCATGCCAGACCAAATTGATCTCCTTTTTTGAAAGGATAACAGATTTTTTAGATAAAGGGAATGCTGTGGATCTAATTTACTTAGATTTCAGCAAGGCATTTGATACAGTTCCACATAGGGAGTTATTAGTTAAGTTACAGAAAATGGAGATTAATATGAATATGGTAAGGTGGATAAGGAACTGGTTAAAAGGGAGGATACAGCGGGTCATACAGAAAGGTGAACTGTCAAGTTGGAGGGAGGTTACCAGTGGAGTCCCTCAGGGATCGGTCTTGGGACCGATCTTATTTAACCTTTTTGTTACTGACCTTGGCACAAAAAGTGGGAATGTGCTAATAAAGTTTGCAGATGACACCAAGTTGGGAGGTATTGCCAATACAGAGAAGGCTCGGGATACCATACAGAAAGATCTGGATGACCTTGTAAACTGGAGTATCAGGAATAGGATGAAATTTAATAATGGGAAGTGCAAGGTCATGCATTTAGGGACAAATAACAAGCATTTCTCCTATAAGTTGGTGACGTATCAGTTGGAATGGACTGAGGAGGAGAAGGATCTGGGAGTACTGGTTGATCATAGGATGACTATGAGTCGCCAATGTGATGTAGCCGTGAAAAAAGCTAATGCGGTTCTAGGATGTATCAGGAGAGGTATTTCAAGTAGAGACAGGGAGGTGTTAGTGCTGCTGTAAAAGGCACTGGTGAGACCCCATCTGGAATATTGTGTGCAGTTTTGGTCTCCTATGTTTAAAAAGGATGAATTCAAATTGGAACAGGTGCAGAGAAGGACTACAAGGATTGTCTGTGGAGTGGAAAATCTGCCCTATGAGTGGAGACTCAAGAAGCATGGCTTGTTTAGCCTAACCAAAAGAAGGTTGAGAGGGGATATGATTTCTTTCTATAAATACATCAGAGGGATTAATATCAGGGAGGGAGAGGAATTATTTGAGTACAGCACCAATGTGGACACCAGAACAAATGGTTATAAACCGTCCATCAAGAAATTTACGCTTGAAATTAGACGCAGGTTTCTAACCATTAGAGGAGTAAAGTTCTGGAATAGCCTTCCAAGGGGAGTTGTGGGGGCAAAAGCCATAACTGTTTTCAAAACTGAGCTTGATAAATTTATGGATGAGATGGTATGATCAGGTAGCCTATTCTGAAAATTGACTGATCTTTGGCTACTGGCGGTGGATATACAAGTGGCCTAAGAAGGGAGGGTACATGGGGTGGGTTCTGAATTAATACAGAGAATTGTTTCTTGGGTAAGTGGCTCTTGAAACTTGCCCATGTGCCCAGGGCCATATTTGGGGTCCGGAAAGAATTTTCCCCCAGGGCAGATTGGCTTGGGCTCTGTGGGTTTTCACCTTCCTCGGTAGCACAGGGCATGGCTCACCTACTGGTGAATTCTGTGTATCTTAAGGTCCTTAAATCATGATTTAAGGAGGTAAATAACAGTCATAGGTTAGTGGCCTATTGCTGGAGTGGGTGGATGAGGTTTTGAGGCCTCCATTTTGCAGGAGGTCAGACTAGATGATTGTACTGGTCTCTTCTGATCTTAAAGTCTATGGCCATGTCTACACTTACAAAGGCTAGTTCAAATTAGTTAATTCGAGCTAACTAATTTGAACTAATTTTAGTTAGTTCAAATTAACTTAATTTGAACTAGCATGGTCCCACTAGAATGTTAGTTTGAATGAGCCATGGCCATGCAGGGCACTTGCTTAGTTCGAATTAGTCAGTTGCAGGAAGGTCAATCTGCTGATTAGTTCGAACTAAGCAGTTAGTTCGAACTAACATGGCCACATTGGATTAGTTCAAACTAACTAGTTTGAATTAATCATTAATTCGAACTAAGCAATCGAATTTATTAGCTCGAATTAAGGAAACCCTTAATTCAAACTAATAAAAATCTAGTGTGGCCAAGGCTTAAGCTAGTTTGAATTAAGCTTCCTTAATTCCAACTAACTTGCAAGTGTAGACATAGCCTATGAGTCTATAAGTATGCAACCCTAGAATGTGATTGTATGTAATGTTTTCCTGGACATTTCCAAATGGAAACACCAGGCACCAGTTAAAATCATATCTGAGGATCCATTACAGCACAGCCATAGTGTTAACCCTCATTTTATGCATTATCTTTAGTGTTAAAGTTGCTACAAATTTAAAACTATATTTGTGTGTAGATGGATCAGGTACAAACCCTACCTCAACTTCCTGCTTAGAGGATGAAAAAAGACTGAGCACTTGCTGCTTTCAGAGATAAATGTAGAACCCACCTCTTTGCCATCAATAATCCCTTCCATCAATAACACCAGTTTTCCATCAATAATACCTTAGTTCTCACAGATTCATTCATAAAATAAGCAAATCTTCATCCTGGTAACCCTACTGATTTCAGAAAAACATTGAAGGGTGCAGCTGTGCTCCTGCTGATGTTAATAGAAAAAATCCCATTAATCTGTATGGAAGAAGATCAAGCGCTACGCTTTCATAACTTAATCCAGTTAAACAGGGACTATGGATTTTTCTCTCATTACAACAGGTGATTTGACCTCACCTTCCTCTATGTGCTGTTCCCCACTGTTTGAATCCTAACACCTATTTTGATTTGCTGTTACAGCCTGACCTGATCCTATGTCATACACTCCCCTGCATTTAATTTCCTCCCATTCTGTAAGTTTCCCATCTTCAAAGCGTCTGACGAAGTGGGATTTTCTCCCACGAAAGCTCATGCGATAAATAAATCTGTTAGTCTTTAAAAGTGCCACAGGACTCTGTTGTCTTTCTACAATAGACTAACACATCTACCCCTTTGGAATTTAATCCAGTTTGTATCCCATAAGGTTGTGGAGAAAACCATTCTGACATTGACATGAGTACCAGTCAGAAGTTGCATACCACCCTTAGATCAGGCCTTCAGATACAGTGTGCGTTGATCCTACATCAGCAAAAATCATATGTGGGAATCATATGTGAATTTTAAAAAATTATAAAGTAGGGGCCACACCCTGCAGTCTTTACTCACTGAGTATTAGGTCAGGCTCCCATTGTGTTCAGTCTAAGTTTCACCTGAGTAAGCACTGCAGTTTTGGATGTTATTCAACAGAACACCCTGTATGTTGACATCACGACACGGTGGCTGCCTTACCTCCTTACATTCTCTGCTGTATTGCGAACATTCTGTCCTACACTGGCTTCTGTTGCATTAAAAAAGAAGGATCAGATGCCACTCCTGCTTACAACATCACAAATTTGCTGCAGCTACTGAAGTCAGGGGAGTTACTGTGGATTTATATGGATATACCTGAGATCAAACTCTGTGCCTCAGGGTCTATGCCTAAACTTCTGCATGCATGGATTCCCCAGGAGGTCCAGGAGCACCAGCGAGCTTGGTAGTGCTGAGAAGTCAAGCCTCAAGGGAATGCCACCTAGAACAACACAGCTAATAGGCTTTTGAGCTCTATGTTTCACACAGTCTCTGGAATTTTTCTCTGGTCCATAGAGAATACACAGTACATGGATATTTTAAAATCTAGATGTTAAACCTTTGTCTTTGGTTTGACTTTTGCCTGGTAGTTATGCCTATTAGGATCTTCCTGTTGCCAGTTTGAAAGCTGGTCTAGATAGTAGATGACAGATTGTAAGTAATAGAACTATGTAGCTATATTTCTTAGATGAAAGAAGATGACTGTAGTGGGCTAGTTGGTTGCCTCAACACTGCAGTGCTCCTCCCTAATTTGGAATGAATAACTGTTGTAGGTTGAGTGATAGCTCAGAAACATTTGCATACCATTATGAGGTCTGTTCTGTACACCAAGAAACAAATTTCCACATTTACTACCTACTAGTTATTCATAATGCACATTACATCATTATTATTTAAAGAGACCTCTTCCACTTTCTTATTCGCTGAGCTGAATCCATGAATGCAGCTCTCTGACTGCTCTTATAGTAATATAAACACACTTATATAACTGGGAACATCAGCACAACATATGTGTGGCTTTCTTGAAAATTCCACAATTACAACCCATTTGTCAATGGGTTACGCGCTTAATATAAAATGCTCACACTCTTTAAATAAATGTTGATTGCAAAATTTACTGTCGCAGCAAAATGTTTTAATTTGGGGGTTTTAGCTCAAGGATCATAGATGTTTTACCCATAAATGAAAACATATGGTCACAAGAAAGAGACTGGGGCCTTCATATCACCCTATATTTGCACATTATTTTTGATCTAGGTCTACTTAGCTAAACTGAGTGAAGGTCATTAATCCTGGGATAAATCCTCAAAGCTGCCATTACAAGTCTAGTTAGAATTCCTCTAGGCAAAACTGCAAGAGCTGGTCGGGCCAGACTGCACTCTCCCTTACACTCAGTATAAGCCTTTTAACCACTGTGGGATTGTCGAGGTTGCAGAAGAGTGTGGAATTTGGTCCATGGTATTGTGACACTTTGAGATTCAACCCAAAACAGCAAGTTCCAAAGGGGTATCTGGGTTAGTCTAGTTCAGGAAAACAAAAGAGGAGTCTTGTGGCACTTTAAAGACTTACAAATTTATTTTTCTCATGAGCTTTCGTGTGCAAAGTCCCACTTCATCAGATGCCAGTTTTCTCCACTCTGTCGTCTGATAAAGTGGGACTTTGCCCATGAAAGCTCATGCGAAAAATAAATGTGTTCATCTTTAAAGCACCACGGGACTCCTCTTTTGTTTTGCCAAGCTAGCGAGAGGTTGTGCCATTCCTAGCCCTGCAATTCTGGGTGCCTGAAATGCTATGCTACTGTGGCTCACAGCCTGACACCAACAGCCAACTTACAAGCATGCAGCTCACACCTGTGGCTTTCACCACCCAGATACTTTTTTGTAGAATGACCCAAGAGCACCAATTCTGAATTGCCCCAAATCACCTGTCAATGCAACAATCCGCTGAGGTTCCCAGAACTATTTGTTGCTATGTCACCCCTTGAAACCTCAGCAAGTGAGAATTTTGCTACTGCTGAGCTATGTAACAATCCCTGACAGCAGCTTGTCTGCCTTGCCAGCAAGTTCTTCAGGACTACTAGACCAAACCTTGCATTGCAGGTAACAAACAGTGAACCCCAACTCCCAAGCTCCCCAGAGATATCTCCCTATAGTGTCCAACGCCGTCCTGGAGCACTCACAAAGGTCTACACTGAGGGGCTAAGTCGACAGGAGATACGCAATCTGTGTGCTGCAGAATGCAAATATCCCATTGACTTAGCTACTCTTACTTACCATGCTGTCTTCACTCTGCTGCATCGACCGGCAATGCTCTCCCATCAAGGCAGCCTTACTCCACTTGGAAGGGTGGAGTTACTGCGTCGACGGGAGAGATCTTCCAGGAATGATTGAGCAGCTCTACACTGGCCACCTAATCGATCCTGCTGTGACAATCCGTGAGGATTGAGGCAGCATTTTGAGTGTAGATGTGGCCTCAGTCACAGCACTGAATTGGTTTACAACAAACGTGAAGCAAGTTTATCATACAAAAAACTCTTAGTTTAAGTGATACCAAGTATAAGGAATAAAGACAGAAAGTATTACAAGTAAACAAAAGTGAAAACATGCTTTTAAGACTAAAACTTAATTTTTGCAAGTTACAGTCTTTGGCTAGGCAGGTTTCTTACCTATGTTAGTTCCCAGGAACATCAGTCCTCTTTGGTGAAGGACCTATTGTTCTGTGATTTCAAGAGCTCCAGCACCCTTAATCCCTCAAGTGAGGGGTACCAAAAATGACTTTTTTGATTCTGCTTATCTCTTCCAAAATTCATTGACTCTGTTACAAAAGGCAAGAAGAATTATTTCTGTTCGTCCCTTCCTGTTGATTTCCCATGTTCCTGCAGAATTGTATGTAAATGGGACTTCCATTGTTTCTATTCCAAAATGCTTAATTTACTGTGGGGACAGGTAGATAGCTACCTTCCCCCATTGGGGAGAAAACTTGTTTCTCCTGTCTTTGGTCACAGACTTTACAGCCTAATATCAATGACTATCCATAATTGCTCATAAAGTGTTAATACATACGCCTCACAATGATATTAATCACCAGCATATCCCAGGCTTACAGAAAAATACCTTGCTCAATATCGTCTTATACTACTTTATATGATTACTTCATTCAATAGCTTACGATTTTAGATTCAGATTTGGTATCTTTAAAGACCAGTAAACCTTTGCAATGTATTCTCAGATACATTCTATCCTGCTGTCATCTCCTCAGTTTGATAGTTCAGGTTACCTTTTATGTAACTATAGCTTCATTGTCTCTGCTTGCTGACTAGGCTGGTCAGACAAGTAACTACACATTCCTTTGTCTAGAGCAGAATATGCTTTTCCAGCTCTTGCCAAAGACATGTGAAGAACATAATTCTCACACATATTTATAACTCTTGGTACACACCCTGTATATATATCATGCAAAGTAGTAATAATCAGTGAGTTATTAGTAGTCCAAAGGGGTATAGCCTTCCCTCCCTGCTGTGCCAATCTTCCTTCAAAGTCCTGAGCAGAGAGGGAGCAAAGCATTGGCCTTGCCTCTTCTTTGTGCAACTCTTAAAGAATAAACTTAGAGCAGCATCTGCCTGATTATTACTCAGTCCACAAAAGGGATAGGAAGCTTCTTGCACCCCACGCTGCCAACTTTGCCCTCATATCTACAATAAGACACCATCACAGGACCAAATCAAGCCACCTACTCCATCAAGGGCTCATTCACCTGCTCATCCACCAATGTGATTTATGCCATCATGTGCCAGAAATGCCCCCCTGCCTTATATATCGGGCAAACAGGACAGTCTCTGTGCAAAAGAATAAATGGACACAAATCTGACATCAGAAACTGCAACACTCAAAAACCAACAGGGGAACACTTGAATCTCCCTGCTGTGCTCAAACAAATAAATAAGAAATCACAGCTTCAGACAGAAAGTGCAAAACTGGAATTTATATGCAAATTCAACTCAGTTGCCTTAGGGTTATACAGTGACTACTGATTTTTCTATCATTACAACAGGTGATTTGACCTCAACTTCCTCTATATGCTGTTCCCCAGTGCTTGAATCCTAACATCTATTCTGATATGCTGTTACAGCCTGACCTGTTCCTATGTCATATACTTCCTTGCATTTAATTTCCCCCCCATTCTGTAAATTTCCCATCTTCAAAGTGTCTGATGAAGTGGGATTTTCTCTCACGAAAGTTCATGCGATAAATAAATCTGTTAGTCTTTAAAAGTGCCACAGGACTCTGTTTGTTTCTCTGCAATAGGCTAAGACATCTACCCCTTTGCAACCTATTAAAGCACTGCTCCTTACATCCTATAATCTTATGTGTTTAGAAATAGGATAACTGTGACCCTGATTCAACAGAGACACAGCCCCATCTTGTAGGTGGTGCAAAGGGCAGGAAAAGGACCTTCTCGAATTCCAGGAAGAGAAGAGATCCATTGCATCGTGGTAGGCAAAAGTGCGGTAGCTGCTCCACTCTGTGCCAATCTAACACCAAAAGGAACCAGGCCCACTCTCACTCTGCTCCTCTCCTTCCTTTTTGGTGGTGAGTTGCAGGAAGCTCTTTAGCTCCAGAAATATAAGGAATGTCACTGGCTGGAAAAAAAAAAGAAGTATAAGGATGTCACCCACTTATGTGTGTGACAAGCCCCCCTCTGCATCCTATCTACAGGGGATAAAGTCTATGACAGCCCTAAGTGGAGACCTTTAGTTCAAGCCATAGCAGCTCATGTGTCTATCTATGGCAAGGGTCGGCAATCCCCGGCACGCATGCCAATCTTGGAACACGGGCCAATCCTGAGTGCTGCTGACCCCACCCCCCAGTGTGACCTGAGGGCTGGGGCCAAAAGATCTGCGTGCCGCAGCTCTAGGCTCCCATTCACCCGCGCTTCCCCAACTCCACAGCAAGGTAGGTGTTGTGGGGGGAGCCGGGCTGGGGTGGGGATAACTGGCGGCGCGGCCCATCCCGGGGGCCGGTGTGGCCCGGCCCAGTGGCCAGCACGGCATGGGCTGGCCTGGGGGCTGCCTTAGGGGCCAGTCTGGCCCAGCCCGGGGTCCGGCTCAGGGGCTAGTGCTCCACAACCCGACATCCGGTGCGGCCCAGACCGGGGGCTGCCTTTGGGGCGTGGCGCAGCCCAGTGGTTGGCTTAGGGGCTGGTGGAGCATGGCGTGGCACAGCCCGGGGGCTGCCTTGTGGGCAGGCAGAGCATGGCCGAGCCCGGGGGCTGTCTCGGGGGCTGGCACAGCACGGCCCGGCCCAGGGGCCTGCTCAGGGGCTGGAGCGGTGCTGCCTGGCTCGGGGGCTGGGTCATCCCTCCCCTCCCTCAACCTGAACTGCAGCCCCCAGGGACCTCAACCACCCCCCCAACCTGGAGTCCCTGGGTCTGCCCCCTTTTGGCCCCACCCCTGGCACCTGCTGAGGGTGCGGTGGGCGGGGCTGGCACGGGGCTGGCAAAGTTTGCCGACCCCTGATCTAGGGAGTTCCATAGTATAACAGCCAAGCTAGTAGCCATCATCCTAACATATCCACAGAGGGCCTGATAAAATATTCTACTTGTAGCATATCTTCTTTGTCAGTAATGCTTCCTACTTATACAAATAGGCTGAGATTTTTCAAAGGCACCTCAACTCCTATTGAATTTCAATGAGATTTAAGGTACATGAGCATTTACTTCACGCAGAGTACAGACACTGCTCACCCAGCTAGCATTGGTATAAATAGCAATGTAGTTGGTGAGGCATAGCTTAGGCGAGTAGCATGCCCTATGTGCTCCAACCCTACACACTTCTCTACACTTCCAGGGCCAATCAGCCTGGGTTTTGGGGGGGTGGAGCTGCCCTGGGCCAGAGGCTGGGCTCTGTGCTTCCACTCCACTCCTAGGCTGGCTGGCCCTAGGACAGCCCTGTGTACTGCCATTCCTCCCTCAAGCGCCCCTTTGCCTCCCACTGATAAAGCCTCTCTCTTGCTCTTTGAAAAGCTCCAGTAGCAGTTAAGAAAAGGTAAAAGGCTCTGGCAGTTTCCCTCTGAAGGGGGGCGTCTACACTAGTAAATTAAGTCGATTTAAGCAGGCTTAAGTTGACTTAATTTACTCTGTGTCTACTCTGGAGTTTCCTTAAGTTGACTTAAGCTGCTCCTTAAGTCGACTTAAGAAAAATTTAAATCTACTTAATAAGACCTCTTTATAAGTCGACTTAAGACAGTGTGGACACCCTAAGTTGACTTACAAGATAAGTTGACTTAGGGCAAGGGAAAAAGGGAGCCCCTATTTCCTTCTCCCCAGGAAGCCACTAGAGGCTTGTCCTGGGGAGAGCCAGTCCCACGCGGGGCTGGTTCTCCCCAAGACCCGCAAGCTGTTAGTGGCCTCTCCCTGGTCCCTTCTCCCTGGGACCGCTCAGGTCCCGGGGAGATGGGATTGTGGGGCTCCCTTCTGGACAGGACCCCAGCGGTTCTGGCAGAAGGGAGCCCTGTGGCTCCTTTCTGCCCAGGACCCGACTGGTCCTGGTCAGAAGGAAGTCCGCAGCTCCGGCGAAAAGGGAGCCGGGGCTTCCTTCTTGCTGGGACCACTGCAGGTCCTGGCCAGAACGGAGCCCTGCAGCTCCTTTCTGCCCGGAACCATGCTCCAGCTGATAGGGAAACCCCTGAGCGGTCCCGGCCAGAAGGGAGCTGAGCCATCCGGGCCAGAAGGGAGCTCCGTGCTCCCTTCTCCCCCGGACTGCCCCAGGGCTTGCTGTCAGCGGGACACCCAGCCCCTAGCTTGGGGAGCCGAGGCTGCAAAGGAGTCTTGCCTCCCCCTGGACCTAACCAGTCGACTTAGAGCATCTAGTACAGACTCTCTAGGTCGACTTAGTAAGGCCAGATTTAAGTAGACTTAAAAGCCCTGTGTGGACTCTCCAAGTTGACTTAATAAGGTCGACTTAAAGTCGACTTAGTAAAGTCAACTTAGTAAAGTCGACCTAAATGTCTAAGTGTAGACATAGCCAAGGAGCCTTTCTCATAAAGTATCTGCAGTCTGTACTTTGCTGTAAAGTGTAAACATATCGTAGACACCTAACTTCCACATTTGAAAATCCCAGCCTTATTTATTTATCTTCAATTTATTTAATTAATTTTCTATTATAGAAGGAGAAAAAACAATTTGAGAAACAAGGCCAACTACAAGATTAATATGTTTCCAAATAGAAGGAAAAAGCTAATAGGACTGAAAGCTTTACAGGGAAGACTGTGAATTATTAATTGGTCTCCAGTAAATAACAGTATTGCTGATGACTTGCTATGCTCAGAGCAATAATGGGATATATTGCAAATAGGATAAAAGAACTTCAAACTAAATACATTCCCTCATATTTCTCCTTGGTTCTGTCAGTAGCTCATCTCAAGTGAAGAAGTCCTTGGATATCCTTCAGCCAAATACTTAGGAGTATTCAGGTATCAATCATATAATAATGAATCCTTTTAGAATTCTTTGAGGGGGTCAACAAGCTTATGGACAAGGGTGATCCAGTGGATATGGTGTGCTTAGGTGAGCCTAAGCCTTTAGGAAAGCCTTTATTAAGGTCCCTCCACAAAGGCTCTTAAGCAAAGAAAGCGATCAAAAGCTATGTATACACTTGAAAAGCTACGTCAACTTTATAAAGTCAACTTAATAAGGTCGACTTTAAGTCAACTTAAAGTGGACCTTATTAAGTCGACTTAACAGAAGTGGACTTAACTTTTCAAGTGTAGATATGGTCCCTTTTCGACCTTTATAAGTCAACTTAACGTTTAAGTCGATTTAAAAAGGTCCATCTAGGCACTACTCCATGTCTCCGCTGGCTTAAGTCAACTTAATAAAATTGACTTAAGCGCTAGTTCGAATTAAAATGAGGTGTTATTAATTTGAACTAACTTTTCCTTAATTCAACTTAAGGAGCAGCTTAAGTTGAATTAAGGAAAGCCCAGTGTAGATGCAGAGTAAGTCTATTTAATTTGTAAGTGTAGACACACCCATAGGGTAAGAGGGAAGGGCCTCTTCTGGATCAGTAACTGTTTAAAATATAGGAAACAAGGGTTAGGAATAAATGGTCAATTTTCAGAATGTAGAGAGGTAAAGAGTGGTCTGTACCAGGACCCTGCGGTCTGAACTGGGACAAGTGCTGTCCAGTATCTTCATAAATGATCTGGAAAAAGGAATAATCAGTGATGTGGAAAAAATTGCAGATGATACAAAACTACTCAAGAAAATTAAGTCAAAAGCAGACTGTGAAGAGTTAAAAAGGGATCTCACAAAACAGGGTAACTGGGCAACAAAATGGCAGATGAAATTCAATGTTGATAAATGCAAAGTAATGCATATTGGAAAACATAATCCTAATTATACACATAAAATGATAAATTAGCTGTTACCACTCAAGAAGGAGATCTTGGAGTCATTGTGGACAGTTCTCTGAAAACATCACCTCAGTATGCAGCAACAGTCAAAAAAGCTAACCGAATGTCAGGAATCATTAAAAGATAGTAAATCGATGTCAGGGATCAATAAAAGATAGTAAATATCACAGGCTATGTCTACACTTGTTAATTTAGGTCAACTTAGCATGTCCACACTTAAATTTTAAGTCGACTTTGAGGGGACCCTACAAAGTCGACGTAGAGCGTCCACACTGCCTAGATCGACTTCTAGGGGCTAGGTGGACCTGGGACTGGTCCACGGTGGCAGGGGTGGCATCCCTTGCCAAGTGTCAGGGGGCTCAGCCTTTGCCCCGTTGTACCTGGGTACAATGGGGCAAAGGGGGACAGGGACCCTGGCAGGGCATAGGG
>ML685862.1:8001101-8015653 GCA_007922175.1 Pelusios castaneus
TCTAATCAACTATTAGGAGAAACCAACCAACCACCCACTAGCCTTTTTCTTTCTGTCATATTGATACAACTGGAGCTTGTCTGTGCTCAGCTTACTTCTGAGCAAGCAAGATTTCTTCCTTCCTTCCAACACCTGTGTTTCCTCTTGGGCAAAAGACGATATGAGCAAGAGGAAGTGTGATGTTAAAAAATAACGTCTGGCAAAAGGTTCACAGCCAGCAGTGAGCATCCATGGACACCAGAAAGGGTGAAACAGGAAAGCATACATTTACAACATTAGCCCCACTTCTGGACTGTAGTTTGCCAGGCTCAGTTTCCCTTTGTTAATCAAAGTACTTTCCTAGGCCTAACAGCTGTGAAGAAAAACTGGAAATCTAGAACTCTAAATGCTCAAGCATCAGATGACAATTATTTTTAGAAATCACGTGATTTTAAAGCCAGTCTCATGATTTCTGAGATTCTGACTTGTGATTTTTGAATGTGGGGTGGGGGAGGTGTTAATGATACTGATGATGATTTTCTACTTGCTGGAACAATTATTCCTTCCTTGTTTAAACTGTTACTATAGCTCAGTTCTAACCACTGTGGTGTGCATATTGCTTACAGAGGAAATACAGTAGAGTAGTTTTGTCATTTGGTTCGTCCCAACCACATTTGCACATGAGCTGATATTTCTGTGACTTCTGCTGTTGCAAATCATACTGTATATGAGGCAAATCCTGATGGTTGCTGAGCTCCTCTTGACAGCATGGATGTGCACCATTCCCACAGAAGCCAGTGGAAGTTGTCTCAACTTCTGGCTCATCGGAAGTCAGGTGTGATGATGGTGAAGAAAGAATGATATGAACATCAAACTTAATTCACTCCTAGGATCTCACTATATTCACTCTGATTCTCAGTCTTGAAGATTTTACACATTCCCTAATATGTTACCACAGTATTTTCCTTAATACACATGGTTGGTCTGTCTATATATAAATCTGAGGATTTTAGAAAATATATGATTAAAATTATAAAAGTTAATCAGAACCTGATCTGATTATAAACCATATGTTCTCTCTCTGCAAGCTGGGAAACCTCCAGAATAACAATGATTCAAACAACGAAAGTCCTGTGGCACCTTAAAGACTAACAAATTTCTTCAGGCTTAAGCTTTTGTGGGCTACAACACACTTCGTCAGATGGGTTTCGTGGGTTGCAGCCCACGAAAGCTTATGCCCAAAGAAATTTGTTAGTCTTTAAGATGCCACAGGACTTTCATTGTTTTTGCTATATACAGACTAACAGGCTACTCCTCTAGAATGATTCAATCATATTTTAAGCACCCTCTTGTGGACACATAACACTACCTATTGAAAGGTGAGCAAAAATTATGCAAGTCAATATATTAGACAGCTGGCCACAAGGTGACGAAAGGTTTCAGGTGAGTTTTGAGAAGCATAACCATTTATTCTGAAAGTGCGTTTCTGGTTTGAAAGGGGATCCTATGAAAGCTGGTGGGATTCTTTGCTTTTCTCTTTCACTCCGGCTCTAATTTGCTCTACAGGTAAACGGAAGTCTACTGTGGAACCACGTTGTCTTTAAATTCAAGCTATACTTTAAGTTCAATTTCATGAAGATGTATGAATGGGATAATCTATGTTAATTGAATTTCCAGTTGCTGAGGTGTCTTTTTATCCTCAGCAGCATTATCAAGTAAAATTTCAAAAGCACTAACATCACTCGAAAGTCATTGAGCATTAGGCCCTTTAGAAATACTCCTAAAGGACAAGTTTTCAAAAGTATTAAGATGCAGATAGATATTTGGCAGATAGATGTTTAGACACCTAAAACAATGATATTTAGGTACCTGTTTGCTAAGACACTTTCGAAAAATGCATACTGAGCACTGTTTTCCAATGTCCAATAGACACATGCCAGGTCTCTGGCCTGAGTGAACTTACAGTGTATATTCACCATGATATAAGTGGGGATCATAGACTGACATAAAAGAGGGCAGGGAAGAAGGACAAGGACAACAATAATAATTTCACATGGTTAAGTCTTTTCAGAACTTTGGGTGGAAGGTGCTATGTATTTCCAAAGCACACAATTATCTTGATAGTGTAAACGTATGCTGTGACCTACGCTCTACTGGATGCGGTAGTAGAGAGCTATGCTTTGAGGGTATGTCTACACTAGAAAAGCTAAGTCGACTCTCTTAAGTTGACTTAACAAGGTCAACTAAAGTCGACCTTGTTAAGTCAACTTAGAGAGTCTATGTAACCCATATGCCTGAAAAGGCTATCTCTGAGAGACCTGCTGAGGGTGGGTTACTGTTGTTGGGCAGATTAGTGACCCACAACTGGAAACTTCCAGAAGCAGGGAGTGGTAGCAATTTGAGCATGCTCCACAGTGTACCCTGCTGGTATGATGTGATGTTGTCAGTCAGATGACTCGAGAGCAGCAGCCTGAGCAGACAGCAGGCAGGAGCTGCCTTGGAAGGAGACCATGTGCTCAGTGTTCTGGAGAGGAGCTGAGCCAGGAGTGAACAAGATGTTTTCTCCATGTAAAGGAGTCATTTGCGACAGACCTTGCAGACATGCATATGGGACTGAGGGCTGGTTGCAGAGGAGAGGAGAAAACCTGCATGTAATGCTACAGAGGATCCCAGCAAAGAAAGAAGAGGACAGCTATTTCTTGCCACTCAAGCTTCCACACTGGAACAGAGACTGTAGCTGAGAGTTGGGTGAACTCCACACAGACTTTGGGACTCTTGGGTATCTTTCATGCAAGGGATTGTTCTTGGTTAATTGTAGTTTGTTTTCTTAGGATAAGGTTCATTTAGTTAGTAGTTAATAAAGTTCATTGTTATGTTTGTTTTAGTAGTATTTTAATGTGTGAGTGTAGCTCTGAGCAAGCTTCGCCGTGAGTCCTGTACAGACTGGATCCTGGGTCTCCAGCTGCTTTTCTCCACAGGGGTTGGGGTGTATTTCTGTGAGGCACTGGAGAAGGGCAACTGAATGAATTTAGCCCACCTGAAGGTTACATCTACACTAGAAATTTAATTTGACTGCCTGCGTCCACACAGGCAGGTGTTAAGTCGAAGGGAGCCACAGCTCCCAGGGAGCTCTGGCTCCCCAGCAAGCTGAGAGCCATGGCTCCCCGGGACAAGGGAGCCGCAGCTCCCTGCTTGCTGGGGAGCCACGGCTCTGTTGTCTTGGGGAGCCACAGCTTCCTGCTGGTCAGGGAGCTGCGGCTCCCGGGGAGAAAGGGGCCAGGGCTCCCTTCTTGCCGGGGAGCCGGGCAAGAAGAGAGCTGAGCTCCCAGGGAGAAGGGAGACACGGCTCCCCCTGGGGACAAGGGAGCCACACGTGGCTCCCTGGCAGAAGGGGGCTTGCGTGGCTCCCTTGTGTGGTGGGGGTGGTGTTGGTGGGAGTGGGGTGGGGGGAGCCATGGCTCCCTTCTTCCAGGGAGCTGCAGCTCCCTTGTCCCCAGCCCTAGGTCAGCTTAAGGAATTAAGTTGACTTAGGGCATCCACACAGGTTTTACGTCAACTTAACGAATTGACTTAGGCGTTAAGTCGACCTAAAGAGTGATAGTTATTAATGCAACTTAAGGAAGCGCTTAAATCGACTTAATGAAAGCCAGGTGTGGGCACAGCTTTGTTTAGATCCTTAAGTCGACCTAACTTGCCAGTGTAGACCTACCCTTAGAGCTAGAGATTCTTGCTTTGTTCTTCATCACTTCCATGAAGCTCCAAACAATGGTGGTGGGCAACAGAGTGATAACTAGCAAGTGTGAGCCAGCCACAGATCCGTTTCACTATGATTATAAAATATTTATTAACTGATTATGAGTTATTATTACTATTGCAGTAACACCTTCAGGCCTAAGGCCTGTAGTATGTATAATATATAACCAAGACATTACTGAGCTGAAGAATTTAAAGTCTAATGAAGAGTTCATGTTTTTCTTTTCTGAACAACTGACTGTCGAGCAGGGCCAGCCCAAGAGTTTTTGGTGTCTTAGGCGAACTATGATTTTGGCTCCCCTCCCCCACACGTTAAAAGAGATAACATATGTAAAAAACCCTCTTTCTTTTAATTTGGTGCCCCTTAAAGCCTGGTGCCCTAGACAACACCTAGTTCACCTATATGGCTGGGTCGGCCCTGCTGTTGAGTATTTAACTGTTGCATCCTGTACCATGGAGTGATTGATTGGAACTCACATCAGTGTAGTTTCGTATGGATGAACACATTTCTGGTTTATGGCAGATGGTGGAAGATAAAATGTAAATAAGTCAAACCACCAGAAGTTTTTACCAACCATTATGATATTATATTTCCAATCATTCAACAATTTACCTTTCCTTAGTGTGTGTTAGTTACCAAACCACATCACATGGTGTTGTAATATGAGAAGAGAAGGCAGCTGTTTGAGTCACAAAAGATAAATATCTCCTGAAACACATATTGTTTAGAGTTCCTGAATCTACTAAATAGACATTTTCAATGCAAACAGATGATTCAACCCAATGTGATTGCAACAATACAGTGGCAACATAAATCGTATGGTTTCCACAGGAGAATACTAAATCTCTGCAAACAGAACATCATCTGTAAACAGCAAGACAAATGAAAATGTACATGTAATATGCCCTGCTGATATGATCCAATGCTGTTGGGTGCTGAATGAAAATTTCAAAAGCAACGTGGTGACTTAGGACCCTGAGATCACTTTTCAAAAGAGAATTAGACACTGAAATGCCTAAAAAGCTCTAACAATCTGGCCCTAAAGATGCAGATAGGCTTCTAGATTGATTTTCTAAAGAATTTGGTTCCTAATTCCTATGGGAATACACTAGGTGCCTATCGGCATCATTAAGTTGATAAAAATCTTAAAAAATCTGGCTCCTAGCCCTTCACGGGAGTAGGCCAATAATGAAAAGCAAAACAGCCCATATTTAGAGTTAGAAATCATTTTGCTTCCTTTTTTGGTGAATGTATTTAAAAAAAATTAAAAAAATCCAAACCAACTATTATTACTTTAAACGTCCAAGACATAAAAAGCACTTGTAAAAATTCTTTTGGTATACAAAGAGCTTGCATTACATGGAACCGATAAAAAACAGATTAAAAATTAAACATTTATGATCCAAGAAACGGCTGAGTAGACTTTCTCTAAACAACATCTGTAACAATAAAATCCAGACTCCTGAAATGTGAATTTGCCTGTTGTGCTTGCTTAATTACTGTGCATGCTAACTTTTTAGTCCCTGATAGGGTAATAGTGTGGTTGCAGAAAATATTATTTCCTTTGGGATTTCCTTGTGTAAATTCTAGAGGGTAACATTCCCTCTTGATACACACATATGACTCTGATTACCATTAATAGAAGTTATGTGCTCCATTCAATGGGAGAGCATGCCCCTGAGTATGTAACTAAATCAACAAAAAACTATATTATGTTTAGTAATGCTAGGGGCAGGATATAATCTACCAAAGGAAAAAAATATTCAAGAGTTAAGGCTGAAGTGTCACTCTTACCTTACCTAATGCGTTCATGGTTGCATGATTTTTCAACAAGAGACTTGAGCGCTGAGGCACAATAGGGTGAATTAATGGTGCTTTGGCTTTACCTCTACCTTTCAGTTTCTTTGCTTATGTTATACTGTAGAGCAACTTATCACAATCTTAGCACTATTATTTTACAGAAGTTGAGGGACGGATTCTCATTTGCACTGCTCTGGCAAGTTGTTCTGTGCCCATTTTTACATCACTGGGTTGTTCTAAAGTAGCCTTGCTTAATGCAAATTAGAATCAGAGTCTATTTCTGCCCTCATTAACACAGGCAGCTCCCATTGAATTCAGTGTCTCTGAAGCTGAATCAGAACCACACTGGTATGATTTTTTGTTTTGTTTTTGCATTTGTTTTTTGCAGTAGTAATTAAAAAATGGATTCTAAGACATACTCCTTTTTCTTATTATTCATTTTGAATATTACTTTTTTTAGCATCATAGTTATTTATTGATGCCACAATATACATACTTAGTTCTGCTACAGTGACTTCTATTGCCCTTCATAGATATTAAACAGCTTTTCTGAAGTTATTGCATTCATTCCTTTGAGTTCCATGCAGTTTAGCGTGCATGGATGTTTTCTTTGGGACTTTGAAAATCAAAGTCTGGTGTCGCATTCAAGGGCATTAAAGATTTCGTGTTGCTTTTTTACACATAGAGATAAGCTTTCATGTTCTAAACCAAACATCTTCCTTTTCCCCATTTTAAGCAGCAAATTGTATACCATCCTGCTGTCATTCTCACCATAGGCTGCATTTCAACAAAATGTAGATGCTCTTGTGCAGCACAAATCCTGCTCACCTTAATCATGTGCAACTCTAGTGCAGTGATTTCTCATTCTTGCTTTCCCCCAATCCTGCCCAACTAGATGACAGGGACTGGAAGTTAAATTGGCCTTTATTTAATGAGGGAAATCATTATAATCAACAGAAGTTTTAACATTGACTTCTTTGGTTCAAGATTTCAACCCATGAGTTTAGGTTTTATCCATATATATTTATACCATGTAAATCTGGGTTATCCAACCCACAGACCACAGGTCAGACTTGAAGCTATAAAAGGCTGCTGTCTGGCCCACCAGGCTGTAGCGGCCACCTCTCCCCTCCAGCCCTGAGCCAGCCAGTAGGGTGGAGTGGCAGCCCCCACTCCAGTCCGCCCCTGAGCCAGCCCCGCCCCTCCCCTCCCCTCCCCTCCCCTTCAGCCCCAAACTGGCTGGTGGGGTGGAGTGGTGCCCCGCATGCTCCAGTCCCGAGTCAGCCACAGAGTGTAATGGCAGCCCCTCTCTCCTCCAGATCCAAGCTGGCCAGTAGGGTAGAGTGGCAGCCCTGCCCCCCCCCAACCTCCTCCCGTCCAGCCCTGAGCTGGCCTAGACCCTCCACTCCAGCCTTGAGCTGGCAGGTGGGAGGAGAGATTGTGTGCAACAACAGCCCCAAGCCAGCTGGAGTGGGGATGGGGGGCGCATGTAGCCCTCTCTGCCCTCATTGCAGCCAGCCTGAGTGGAGGAGCAGCCCCTCCACTGCACTCCAGCCCTGTGCATTGTGCTGCATTGCACCAGCCAGGACTCAGGAGCACAGAAAGGTGTGGGAGATCAGTCCCCCTCCCGTGCAGTCCTAATGTGGCCAGCTGGGTGCAGCAGCAGCACCCCCATCACCTCTCTCACCCAAAATTTACTCACTGTCACCTTGAACGAGAAAAAATTTGCACCTCCTGCGAAAAGGTTGGACACCACTGATGTAAATATTCATGTAACATAGGGGTACTTGCTGCGTGTAAATAAGTGCTCTTCAGACCTCAGTACCCTGGATTGTACTGTGCAGACCTCAATGATTTAGGAGGACACGTTATGGAAAGATTGCTTACAAAGTATCACTGGAAAAAAACGAAGCTGGTTTTCATTTCCGAGTTATATCATGAAACGAAGCAACCAAAACAATAAATAGCTTTTAAAATAAATAATAATAACAATAACAACAACAATAATAAAAATAACAACACTCCTTCATACCCCTCTCCTCCCCCATATCTAACAGATTTTAAAACCATCTTAAAAAAAAAAGTTTTATCCACTCCCAGGCTGTGATATTTTATTGCAAGTTTTCTGTATGTTTCACCTTTTTATGTCCAAATTATAACTTAGGGATTTCTAATGGCAACTCTGGCAGACCTCTAATTATACACTAGTCCCAGTGGCTGCTGATAACTGATTATATCAATTATCCCAATAGAGGAGGAGAGAGAAGACTTACTTCATGTGCAACAGAAATAGGACATGGAAAATTTCTCTGAGATCACATATTACTAGCATATTAGGTTTACAGTTTATAAAAGACCCTTGGCAAATGTAGAAGATCTCACTAAAACACGGAATAAAATGTCATAAAACCAGTAAATTCATATACTAGCATTTCTCCATGAGTCCATACTGGATAAAGTTACAAGCCTAACTGTTCCTTTATTTAGTATGGATTTCCTAATTACAAAACACCTTATCATTTATTACAAAGGCTATGATGAGATTAGGTTCAGCCGATCAATATCACATTAATTAGTAGCTGCTGCTTCACGTTGCCCCATCTTATCAGAATCCAAGAAGTTTGACTATCTCAGGATTCAGCCAATAACACGGATGATAGTCACAACTACTGAAGCCTTCTTTCCTGTAAAAAGGAAACAATCATGCCAAGAAAAATTGAACATAGTTTATATGGAAACTGATGGACTACTGTGTATGTTAAAAATAAAAGCAGTCAATTGTCTTTTCAGCTCCTGTTTAACAGTTGTGATCAAGAAACTGTACTTGAGTGAAGTATTCAGTATTAATAATCTGCACTGGATAATCATTCATATTAATTAGTATTGCAGCCTTTTGGCCTTTTCCAGAAGACGTCACTATGTGTTTGGATACCCCTAAATCATCTAATCAATATAACAAAAATTACTAATGCAGTACAATTAATGGTGACTAATCAGTCATGTTAAATTAGAAAAATAAGAATAAATTTAACTCTACACACTCAGGGTTCGTCTACACTTGTAAATTAAGTCGACTTAAGCTTGCTTAAGTCGACTTAATTTACTCTGCGTCTACACTACACTTTCCTTAAGTGCCAGGGGGGTGGCATAGTGAGAGCCTGGCATAACCCCCCCGGCATGCCCCCCCCGCCCACCCTGCCCCTCTGCCCTGCCAGGGTCCCTGTCCCCCTTTGCCCCATTGTACCCAGGTACAATGGGGCAAAGGCTGAGCCTCCAGCACTTGGCAAGGGGTGCCCCCCATGCCACCATGGACCTGTCCAAGGTCCCCCTAGCCCCTACAAGTCGACCTAGGCGTCCAGTGTGGATGCTCTAGGTCGACTTTGTAGGGTCCCCCCAAAGTCGAGTTAAAATTTAGGTGTGGACATGCTAAGTCGACTTAATAAAGTCGACTTTAAGTCGACTTTGTTAAGTCAACTTAGCTAAAGTCAACTTAAATTTACAAGTGTAGACATAGCCTCAGATATTTAAGAAGTGAGAATATATATCTGCACATCAGTGGGCACCTGTATAGCAAGCTAATTAGATAGATGCACACAAATACAATGGTCATCATATAACAATTTTATAATTTTCATTGCAACCACTTAATATGATTGTGGCATTGATATACTATGAAACCACTGTGCCATTATTTACAGACAAAAGCAAGATCTTTATTATAATAATTGTACATGTGAGTGTAGGATATTTTGGCTATGTATGATCTGATCATGCCTTGAGTGCTAAGATTCACAATTGCTTCCTTTATGAAGATGTAAGTGTGAAGCTAAAAATGGGTCAAAACCCACGTGAAGAACATTGGCAATATTGCCAAATCATTACAAGTTTTCCAAAGTTGAGAGGCAGTCTCTCTTGATTTCTTCTTTGGCTTATACCTGATACTTTCTCCGGTGGCCTATAAGTTGTATATCAAATTATGAATCCCCTCATTTCTATACCTCCAGGTCAAACCCTATTTCCCCACATTTCTATCCCCATCCTCTATTGTAGCCTGATTAATGAGGTGGTATTTAGATTTATCTGTTATGCAATAGATCAAAAGGAGTTCTACTTCCAAATAAGGTAAATTTGTCAATAGAATGAGGACGTTGAGAAGTACACGGGAAACAATCCACTATGTGTTCTCTGACTAATAAAGTTATACATTTCACTGACAAAACAGAATCACAAACACTAATAATGGATGGGGGAAGAAATAGATTTGATAAACCTTGATTTTGGTAAGGCTTTTAAGTCAGTTCTTCAAGACAAACTTAGAAGGAAATTAGGGAAATGTGGTCTAGATGAATTTACTATATGGTGGGTGCATAACTGGGTAAAATACTATACTCATGTCCATGCTTACACTGAAAAGTCTGCATAAATCCCCATGGATCGACGCACCATGATTGATTGAGTGGCCAGTACAGACTCACTCAATCAATCCCGGAAGTGATTCCCCTTTGACGCAATAAGTCCACCCCTCCAACTAGAGTAACGCTGCATCAAAAGGAGAGCATTTCTGGTTGACACAGCCGAGTGAAAACAGTGCAGCAAGTCAAAGTATCGAAGTCGATGGGAGATACGCATTCTGTGGCACACAAATTGCGTATCTCCCATCAACTTAGCTCTGCAGTGTAGATCAGGCCAACGAGTTGTTATCAATGATTTGCTGTCAAACTGGAATTGTGTATGTATATATGGGATCCTGCAGGGGCCAGTCCTGGCTTTGGTACTATTAAATATTTTCATTAATGACTTGGGTTTTGGAGTCAAGAATCTGCTTACAAAATTTGCACATGACACTAAGCTAAGAGGAGTTGCAAGAACTTTAGAGGACAGGTTTAAAATTCAAAACAACCTTGGCAAATTGAAAAGTTGGTCTCAGTTAGTCAAGATGGTGTTCAATACAGACAAGTACAAAGTACTTCACTTAGGAAAAATATCAAATGCATAACTACAAAAAGGGGAATAACTGTCTAGATGACAGTACTGCTGAAAGGGATTTGGGGGTTATAATGGACCGCAAACTGAATATAAGTTGTCAATTGTGATGCAGCTGCAAAAGAAGGGTATTATAATCCGGGAGTGCATTAACAGGAGTGTTGTAAGACAGACATAGAAGATAATTGTCTCACTTTACTCAGCATTGGTGAGATCCCACCTGGAGTAATGTGTCTAATTCTGGACACCACAATTTAGGAAAGATGTGCACAAATTAGAAAGGGTCCAGAAGAGCGCAACAAAAATGATAAAAGGCTTAGAAAACCTGACTTATGGGAAAAGGCTGCAGAAACTTGGTATGTTTATTCTTAAGAAAAGAAGCCTGAAGGGTGACTGACAGTCTTCCAGTACGTTGAGGGCTGTTATAAAGAGGACAGTGACCAATTGTTCCCTATATCCACTGACAATAGGACAGGAAGTAATGGGCTGAATTTGCAGTAAGGGGAATTTAGGTTAGGAAAACTTTCTAACTATAAAGGTAGTTAAACTATGAAGTAGGCATTCAAGGCAGTTTGTGGAGTTCCCATCATTGGAAGCTTTTAAAAACAAGCTAGACAAACATCTGTCAGTGATGGTCTAGCTTTACATGGCTCTGCCACAGTGCAAGGGGCTGAACTCAATGTCTTCTTAAGGCCCCTTCCAGCCCTATAGTTCTATGACTCACTGTGATATAGTGAAGGAGGCAGAGCCAAAATAGAAACTCCAGCACTTGCATACCCACCTCATCCCTTCAGGGAAGTCAGGCAACGTGTGTGTGGTCATCAGCGTTGCATGATGCAACATAACCCTTTTCCCTCAGGCTGGGTCTTAACTTTTGTGGGAGGTTACACTAATTGCCACAATATCTTATATAGAATTAATAATGATTTAAACTGCCTTTCCTTGCATGTACTTCCACCCTCAATAATACTGGGGTCTCCACCTTTATTAAGTTAGTCTGTTACATTATACCTATCAGCATTTATGTCAGTAAGTTGCTATGATACACCTGAGGTTAGTACATGTAATTTTTGGGTAAGCCCGATATTTACCTTATGACTTAAGATCATGCTATCAGTTAAATACAACTTACCTCGTAAATACCTGCAACACTACTACGTACCATTTAATATTCAGACCTTAGCTATGCTAAGCCAATTGTCATACAGATACGAGGCCTGTAGGTTCTTGCATTAAGGTCTTGTAATACCTGTATATTTCTTATAAACAGCTCTTACAGATATGGCTGGCTACACTATTATCTTTCTTCTTTAGCCTCAAGGAACTAATTATTCAAGGTTCCCTATAAAGTCTAAACAGTAGCTAAACCATTATTAGCATTCATGAAGCAACAACTATAATATCTGTCCATCTGTTGTGTTTGTAGGATACCTGTGTTTGTCACACTTCTGTCATCATTTATCTACCAGGCTATCTTTGTGTTTGTTCTTCAATAGCTTATCTAGGTTTCTATACCATGCTTCCCAAATGTGGTATCACTCAAAACACAAAAATATCACCTGGGTTCAAGTTAAATT
Organism: Pelusios castaneus; assembly: GCA_007922175.1. Taxonomy (NCBI): domain Eukaryota; kingdom Metazoa; phylum Chordata; order Testudines; family Pelomedusidae; genus Pelusios; species Pelusios castaneus. The sequence goes on from ML685862.1 coordinate 8,013,195, forward strand.
AAGAAATCCCCCAAAAAACCTCATCCCAGGTTCATTAAAAAGGTCCCCTTACTATCTAATACTTCATTTCAGTAAAGCTTTTAAGCGTCTTTTCAATTTTAGGTGCACACTGTCATCCATTCCCTATTCAGCAAAGCACTTAAACATATGCTTACCCTTAGGAAAGGTTGAGATTTGTTCATTGAAAAGGTTTTTCATGTGTTTTTATTTATGAAAAATGGCTCGCCAATGAAATGGAAGTCTTACATGTTTGTTTTTGAAGAAAATTTCTAAGTGAAACATTTTTGAAAATGTGTTTCATTTTGGTGGGGGGAAAATAATTTCTTCCACTTTCTATCCCATAGATATTTCTTTGGGGGGAAAAAATGGGAGGATTGAGGGCTTGGATTTAACTTTTTCAGTCCTCTCCTTCCATTATTCTTTTGAACAAAAGGGAAAGAATGCTAGGAGAAAGTGACTTCCTCCTATTTTTTCTTTGTTTCCCTGTCTATTTTTCTCGAGGAAAAAGGAGAAAAATGTTAAAGTGGATTTTCTTCCACTGAAGCAGAATATTTTAGTTAAAAACTTATTTACAAATGTTGGATTGAAAAACAAAAAGTGTTATGAAAATTTTCAAACAGTGAAATTTAAAAGAATCTTCCCTGAAATGTGATGCTAAATATACTGATCCTTTTTTCACTAGGGTTACTTTCCTTTCAGTGCATGCTTGAGTTCCATTGAAATCAATGGATTTACATGATGTAAAAAGCCAAGTCAAAGAGAGCAGAATTAAGTCTGCGCTAGGTAAGTCTGTAGAGAGAAAGCTGTGCACAGGCTAGCCTACCCAACTTAGTTAAAATCCATCTACTGCAGGTAACAATAGCAGCTAAGTCAGTGCAATGTGGTTTCAGCATAGCAAATAGTCCAGCAAAAAACCTTCCATATGCACTCTGCTTATTGTCCTGCTCTGACGCTTGTGTTGTTCTGTCTTCCTGCTATTGTTATCTTTGCTAGGGGGTAGCCATGCATTGGTTTTGCTGTGTAGACATACCCTTTGTCTCAAATAAAAATGCTGTCCTTCTTTTATATTTTATTCCTTCCAATCTGTGGTTTGGAGAAACTGAGGACATGTAGTAGAGCAAACTAAAGTCTTCTGTTTAACCACTGTTCAATTAATGTTGTATTTGGCCTCACACAGCATCCCAGAATCAGTAGAGGTCAGTGCCTTGTTTTTCTTCCCAGAAAATAGGAGGGGTATTATCTTTGCTCTTATTTCAGCTTGGGTGATGAATTGTGCTGGCTATATTGCAGAATTGCAAATTGGTATAGCAGGCTCTCTTCTGCTTAAATAGCATTAAACGCAAAAAAAGAAAACTGAAAAGCTGTAAGACAGCCAGTTCTCAATCAGTTTTAGCACAAACTTACATCCTGCATAATTGGTGTTATTTCCTACGAGAGAAAATTCAAAGCCATTCATCGTAATTTCCACAACACAGCACACTAACAGTAGATAAAACAATGAGAGTCCTGTGGCACCTTAGGCTATGTCTACACTTGTTAATTTAAGTCGACTTAGCATGTCCACACTCAAATTTGAAGTCGACTTAGAGGGGACCCTACATAATCGACCTAGAACATCCACACTGGATGCCTAGGTCGACTTGTAGGGGCTAGGTGGACCTGGGACAGGTCCACGGTGGCAGGGGAGCACCCCTTGCCAAGTGCCAGGGGGCTCAGCCTTTGTCCCATTGTACCTTGGTACAATGGGGCAAAGGGGGACAGAGACCCTGGCAGGGCATAGGAGCAGGGTGGGCAGGGCTCTGCCCTGCCCTTTGGGGGGGCATGCCAGGCTGTGGCTGTGCCAGCTACCCTGGCAGGGAGGGCAGTGGGGAAGCCCTGGAGCCCCCTAAGTCGACTAAAAGTCAACTTAGGGCTACTCAACGTCCACACTGGCTAAGTTGACTTTCTAAAGTCAACTTAGCCAGCAAAGTCGACTTAAAACGAGGTTTTATAAAGGTGACTTAATTTTTCCTTAAGTCGACTTAAGGAAAGTGTAGTGTAGACGCAGAGTAAATTAAGTCGACTTAAGCAAGCTTAAGTTGACTTAATTTGTAAGTGTAGACGCACCCTTAAAGACTAACAAATTTCTTCGGGCATCAGCTTTCATGGGCTCTAACCCACTTCACCAGATGCACTTCATCAGGAACCCACGAAAGCTGATGCCCGAAGAAATTTGTTAGTCTTTAAGGTCCCACAGGATTTTCGTTGATTTTGCTGTACACAGACTAACACGGCTACCCCTCTGGAAATTGTAACAGTAGATAAACATTGCGTATAATTTTTATTTACTCAGTATATACATATATTTGGTTATCACCTACGAAATCAGAAATCGATCTATCTATCGATCAATCGATTTCTGATTTCGTAGGTGATAGATAGATAGATAGATAGATAGATAGATAGATAGATAGATAGAT